>JAIRCJ010001051.1:3330000-3930000 GCA_020883675.1 Bruguiera gymnorhiza | reverse complement strand
AGCAATACTCCACTGGGAAGATTCGGCATAAGTGACAACCTCTGAGTAGTTTCTAGGTTCATTATACTCCACCTCTTCCGCTACTGCCAAACAATAAGCAAAATCTGAGTATGAAAACCTGGCTGGTGGCTTGATAGTCCTTCTGGGTCTATCTTTGGCGATACTGTACGGCTGTACCTGTTGAGTATCTTGAGTATCCTCGACTGTTTCTGAAGTGTCAACTTGAATCTGTTGACCTGACTTAGAAGGAATATCACTTTCAAACTCCACCTGCTGTGTGGAACTCCCACTATCTTCATCGTTTGGCCTTAAGACTTCCTCTTTTGGATGCAACATAGCGGATTCATCAAATGTCACATCTCTGCTGATGAGGAATTTTGGAGACTTAGGGTCTGGACACCACAACCTATAACCTTTCACACTAGAAGCATAGCCAAGAAAAATGCATTTTTTAGTTCTCGGTTCAAGCTTTCCCTCATTAACATGAGCATAAGCAGGACAGCTAAATATCTTCAAATCAGAATAATCTGCAGGTTTGCCTGACCACACCTCTTCAGGTGTCTTACACTCAATGGAAGTACAAGGAGATCGATTTACCAACCAACAAGCTGTATTAATAGCTTCTGCCCAAAACTCCTTGCCCAAACTTGCATTTGATAACAGACATCTAACTTTCTCTATCAAAGTCCTGTTCATGCGTTCTGCAACTCCATTCTGCTGTGGAGTTTTTACAACTGTGCGGTGTCGTACAATGCCTTCAATTTTGCAAAACTCATTAAATTCGTTATTGCAAAATTCAAGGCCATTATCTGTTCTCAGCCTCTTAATCTGCTTCCCAGTTTGTTTTTCAAGTAAAGTTTTCCACTGCTTGAAGGTTCCAAACATTTGACTTTTATGTTTCAAGAAATAAACCCAAACTTTACGAGAAAAATCATCAATGAAAGTGAGCATATAAGCAGCACCCATACCTTTAGAGAGAACCTGAGAATGACTCCAAAGATCTGAATGGATGTAGTCCAATGTCCTCTTTGTTTTATGGATGGCTGTACTGAAACTCAACCTCTTCTGCTTCCCAAAAACACAATGCTCACAAAATTCTAATTTTCCAATGTTCTGACCACACAAAAGACCTCTTTTACTCAAGGTAGCCATACCTCTTTCACTTATGTGTCCCAGCCGCATGTGCCACAATTTCGTCACGTCTGAATCTGAAACTGAAGTGGAAACTGCAGTTGAGTCTGTGACTGTCGAACCATGCAAGAAATACAATGTGTCAATTCTGACAGCCTTCATCAATACAAGAGCACCTCTAGAAACCTTCAGAACTCCACCTTCACACCCAATCTTGCAGCCATTCTTCTCAAGAGTGCCCAAAGAAATAAGATTCTTCGTCAAATCTGGAATGTGTTTGACCTCAGACAAGGTCCTAATGACACCGTCATGCATCTTAATCTGCACTGTACCAATCCCAACAACCTTACATACGTGATCATTACCTAATAGAACACCACCATTGATTGGCTTGTAAGTGGTAAACCATTCTCTATTAGGAGTCATATGTTGCGAGGCTCCAGTGTCCATGATCCAGGTATCTTGAAATTTGCCTTGGCCATGAGTGACACAAAGCATATCATCACTCTCATTTGCTGCCACATGAGCTTCTCCTGGTGGATGATTCTTCTGATTACTGTCGTTTACTTTCTGCTTGTTTTTCAACTTGTAACAATCAGACTTGATGTGCCCTTTCTTCTTGCAATAATTGCAAGTCAAATTCTTGTGCCTTGATTTCGATCTTGATTTTCCTGAATTTCGACCTCTCTCCTTTGATCTTCCTCGATCAATAATCAAACCAACACTCTGATCTGATGTCTTAGAAAATGTCAAACTACTATCAATTTTCTCCTTGGCCTGCAAATTAGTCTTGACATTCTCAAGGGAAATATCTTCCCTACTATAGATCATAGTATCTCTAAAGTGCTTGTATGAAGGAGGCAAAGAACACAATAGCAATAAAGCTTGATCCTCATCGTCAATATGAACATCAATCTTACTCAAATCAGTAACAATCGAACTAAACTCTCCAATATGTGATTTCAAAGAAGTACCTTCTGACATACGAAGAGTATAAACGCGTTGCTTTAATCTGAGTCTGTTAGTCAAAGATTTCGTCATGTACAGACTTTCCAATTTTAGCCACGCACCAGCTGATGTTTTTTCATCGAGGATTTCTCTCAAAACTTCATTTCCCAAACTGAGTTGAATCGAGGATAGAGCTCTTTCATCCATGTCATCCCAATCTGCATCAGACATTGACTCTAGTTTCTTCTCCTTGCCATGTAAGGCCCTTTTTGTACCTTCTCGCGTCAGAATTGTCATCATTCTAACTTGCCACAGTGCAAAATTGGTGTTTCCATCGAACTTCTCAATTTCAGAGGTGTTAAAACAGTACTGACGGCGTTAAAACACTACTGATGCCGTTTCTACAGTGTCGACACCGTTTGCCTCCCGTCGATCTACTGTGCAGCTCACCGATCTACAGTGCCTCCGACCCGTTGGAACCCGATCTGTTCCTTTCTTCCGTTGGATTTGCTCTGTTTCAACGCCAAACCATCTGCACCACGCCGTTTCCGTCAGATCTGTTGTTTTTTTTTTTTTCGACGAATCGGTGGGGGTGGCCAAAAGAGAAGAAAGACAAAGAATTTTTTTTTTTCTCGATGGATCGCCCGCGGTTGGGTGGGTGGCCAGAGAGAGAGAAAAGAAAATTTTTTTTTCTTTTGGCTCTGATACCAATTTGTTATTGCAAATGGTAAATCGAAGAAGAAAGTAACATCAGAATTTTACGTGGTTCAGTTTATGTGACCTACATCCACGGGAAGGAGAGAGGGAATATTCTTATTAGTAGAGAAAGTGTGTTACACAGGATACAAAGAGTGTGGCTCCTCTTAAATCTCTCACTCTCATAACCCTATTATGCCTATTTATATAGGAATAGAAGAAGGGCAAAAGAGTAATTTAGAATACAAGGCATATTCCAACAGATAAGTTGTCGTATAAGTTACTACCATAACTATACTCCCATGTATTTGTATGAGTATTTTTGTGGTAAAAGAATGGGAAGCAATCAGTAAAATTAGGACAAACATAGAAATTTTAATTCAAACCTGCATGCTTGCATTCAAAAAAGACTGCTTCTTTCTCCTTTTGGGGTTCTAAATTTCAAGAGTCAAAATCAAATTGCTTTTGATCTACTAATTTCATGTTAAAATTTCTCAATTAATAAGATTAAAATATTTTTAAATAATAATTTTTATTAATAATATAATTATAATATAATTTACTTAATAAAAATAATATTATAATTTTAAATTTAATTGGATCATTGATGAATATTTTTAATTTAAATTATATATATAAGTGATTATCTTTTTTTTAATACATATAAAAATTTTATTAAAGTAAGTGATTATACTAAAAATTAAGGAAAAAAAATTAGTTGTCAAGTTAAGATAAATTATTAAGATATATCAATAGTTTTAATTTTTATAAATTTAGATATGTTATAAAATATTATTTTTATAAATATATTCAAAATAATAAATTTATTAAAAAATTTAACATATGGTATTAAAATATGCAATTTTGAAATTTCAATATTTTTTGTGTATGATTAAGGACACACATTCCTAATTTATAATTGTTAATAGAAAAACAATGTTGCTTGAAGTCATTGGTCATACAAAAAAATTATTCTAATTTTTTTATAAAGAATTGACAACTATAATGGTAAAAAATTATATCTTTACATGAAGTAATATCTTTAAAAATTAATTAAATAATGGGTCTTATGCTTGATTGCCCATGACCTAAGATTGATAATTATAAAAAAAAAAAAAAAACCTTTATAGTTGTCTTGATTGGGCCATTAATGTTTAATTGTAAGAAAAGAATTGTATAATTCCCTAAAGAGGCAACGACACTTAATAGATGTGGCTTAAATAATTGTCTAACATTATAAGTTAAAAATAGTCTTGGGTCTTTAAAAACATAATAATACTACAACATTTTTATAAACACCTTATGAGAGTTACAAATTGAACTTATGTGGTTTAATAAAACTTATGTAGTGTGTGTTATGGGTCTAAGGAATTATCAATTCCTTAATTAACATGAACGGTGGCCTTTATTTATGATTGTCTAAAAGCATGGAAGTTTGGATCTATATGATGTTTTAATTATTATAAAAGAAAAACAAAAAGAGAAATATTATACTTGATGTTTGGCTCAACTTGTAATCACAAGTGGCCTTGTTCCACCACACATAACAAATGGTTATTGCAGTTCAAGTTTAAGGAGTTGTAGTTCCTTATTGCATTGTTTAAAGTCTGGTTATAGGTCTAGACTAAGTGTACATAAGTCTTATGCATTAACAAAATCTAAAGGTGGCATGCATATAATGATGCATGAACTTGAATATTGTGACATTTGTTGATAAGGAATTGTTTTAATATGTGTTTATCATAGTTATAGTTTGTTAGTCATCGAAAGTGACTAAAATTGTATGTTTAATATCCTACATATATTATGATTACAGTATGATTGTTATCAAAATGATCAAACTAGAATATTTAAATAACATACATGTATTATTATTATATTTTGTTAGTTACTAAAGTGGCCAAAATAATATATTTAATAGTATGCGTAAATAGTCATTTGTCCATAATTTTAATAAAATACATATGAATGGAAAATATTTGAATAAATTAACATTATTAATCATTAAAACTTTTGGATTTATTTAAAAGTAAATTATTATTCTATTATTAATAATATAATTGAGGTATATTAATATTTTTTTGTTAAATATACCTATTTATTCAAAGATATCAAATATATTTAGTTAAAAATATTTAATTTGTTTATTAAAATTAATATATGATATTACTTATGATAATGTATTATAAGATTTCACAAAGAAAAACTAAAATATACTTTAGTTGTTTTATTCAACTTATAATTAATTATAAATAGTTATAGTTATATAACTAGCTTAATTTGCTTACATGTTTTAATTGTTATTTTGTTCAATGATTAAACTTCTTATAATGACATAAATAAGTTAATATTTGCTTAAGTGTTATGAATCTTGACTTGTATTATTAGTGAGTAAGTTTGCTGTTATTGTGGATTTAAACAATAAGGAAGAAAAGTTATATCATAAATTTAAGAATGAAACAATATATTAAGCCTTATGTTCATAAAAGTGATTGTTGTCAACAACATTAAAAAAATTATTTCACAAATAGAAAGTATAAAAACATATTTGTAGTTTGTGGAAAGATAGTTCCATTTTGTGGAAAGATAGTTTTGTTTTGTGGACAAGTCACTTGCTGGTACTTATTAGTTTAAAAATACCCTAGAGGGGTGAATTGGGTTGATGAAAGACATATGACTATAATGAATGTAGCGTAAAAAATAAAATAATTACAACACAAAATTTGATAAGGTATGCAAATGGATTAATGCAATTATAATAATATTGAAATTGACTAGAGATAAGAAAATAAATCAAATAAATTTAATTTGTAAGATTAGCAACCAACTTATATAAAAGAAAAATATAAAAATATGTTATGGTTAAAGGTTTATTGAGTGCGTGAGTTTGTATAATAAAAATAGTTAAGAATAAGGAGACTTAAACATGATAATTTATAAAGGTTTAGAACTATTGTTCATGTGTCCTCTCTCCAAGACCACTGTGTTGGGAATGTCAAATCCATTATCATGCTTCTTAATAGGGAAGGGACTAATTACAATAATAATGTGATCCATGATCACAATTGCATAAAATTTTATGATCTTGTTACAATACACTCACACAAATGTGTTTTGCTAACTTTCAATCTCTCAATTTTACAACTTCAAAATGCTCAAAATTTTTTTTTAAAATTTAACTTGCTTTTAACAAATTTTCTCTTTTATACACTCTTGCAAAACAACTCAATATAAGCTCCTTGGTGTGTCTTTTTTGGCTATTACAAATAGGGTTATATATAGGCCAAAAGAAAGCTATTGGAAAAATCATGCCTCGTTTGTCCATAAAAAAGGCAGTTGTTGCTAGTCCTATTTCTTATTTCCACATCAAGAAGCAATGCTTGTTGGTCTTATTTCCATGCCAAGAAACAATTTCCCATTAGTCCTATTTCAATGTTAAACAATAATTTCTATTGGTCTTTATTTCCATGCCAAGAACCAATGTTTGTTTGTTGGGTAGCTATATCAAATTTATGAAAATTTGTCTATATAAGGCACCAAAATGATTTCCTAAATCAATTTAGGTTAAGATACTTTAGCTAAGAAACCTTCCTTGTGTGACAAGAAATTGAATGTTGCCAAAATGGAAATTTTTTTCTTCGGTCTTCTAAAATAGGTGTATTAAGCTATAAACTACGAAAGAAAAAGTTTTGCTAGTGCAAAGAGTTATTAAAAATAAATTTTGCTAGCATGAACCTAATTTTGCAAATTAAGTTTTGGCAGCATGAGCTTACTTAATTCTTAGTAGCGTGAGCTTAATTTTTCTAGTTAATTATATTATATAGGTTTCAATAAATAGACAAACACTTTATAACGTATGGTAATAATATTATGCAAACAAACTTGGTTAGTTACATAATTACTCAATTATGTTAGCATATCAAAATTAAATAGTAGATGATCTAACATTCTTCCCCATTTTGATGATGGCAAGATAATTGATTTTATGAAATTTTTATGAGAACTCTCCCTCAAACCATGCACCAAAAATAAAATAAAAAAAATACATGTAACAAATTAAGAGTTTATACTATTAATCAATAAAGATAGTAAATAAGGAATGACTACGAACGACCTGTTTAAAATTATTGAAAAGCAAAGACAACAAGCTGTCCAAAAAAATTTAGGCAAAGTTAAATGCACAACATTACTTCTCTCCCTTTTATATAATAAAAAAAGAGAGCTTGTATTCAACCACTTTGTGCTTCATAGCAACTTAAGAGGAACATTTGTTGATGAATCAGTGTTGAGTAATGCATATCTCATCTAAAACCTTGTGAATAACACTTATGTCTTCATGTATGAGTTTAACGTTCATTCAAACATAAGTTATATATCAAAAGATTGAGCCAATGCCATATGAAGTAGTGTAAGGGGGTTGATAATAGGTCCCTTTTTGGTGAAGATGGTGAGCCAAAAAGGGGTGAAGGGGGGCTGAAAGGCTCCCACCTACGGAGAAGTTAAGGATTTAAAAGGACCTTTACCTAGAGATGAAGTTTTTTTTTTTTTCCAAGTGGGGATAATAGATTAGTGTCATCAAAAATAAGGGTGAGTGGAGGAGTATTAGTTGATGGGTTTTCGATTTTAAGGGTTTTCTAATTTATGGTTATGAAGGGGCAAGGATCTGATGATGAGTTTTCTTTTTCATGGTGCATGATTATTTATGTGGCTTCAGGAAAGAGACAATGGATTGAAGTGGAAAAGACAAGACCTACCACCAATTTATATATGGAACAATAAGATGAAATTAAATGGGTGAATTTTGGAAAGGAATGTGAAACATTGTGATTAAAAAGAGAAAAAAAGTTGGCAAATGATGGGATGCTTAGTAGTTCTCCAAATTAATCGAGGATGGCTGTGAAACTAAAAAGGAACAAGAGAGAGAGTTGGTCACTTTCCAAATAAATTAAGATTGCCTATGAAACTAAGAAGGAATATGGAAGAGAGTTGGCAACTTTCCAAATAAATTTAGATTGCTCATAAAACCAAGAAGGAACATATTTGGTTAGTTGACATTTTCCAATTTGCCAAAAGTGAGCTCTTTTTCCTAATCTAAGTGAGTCAAAAATAAAATAATACAAAAAAAAGAACCTAAAATTAAACAAAAAAAAAAAACTAGGGCAATCAAAATAAAATTTAATGGAAGTTGATATGGTTGCATTAGTGTGAAAAAGAATATCAAATTAAGAATAAACAAACACATCTTAAGGCATAAAAAAAAAGAAAAAAAAAGACACATTTTATTATGCATATATGCTAACTAAAATGTATGAATGAGAGTTTAGATCACATCTATTATCCCTAAATGCTCTTTAATACTTAAAAATCTATTTTTACTTAAGATCTTTGTAAAGATGTTTGCAAGTTGATCATTTGTACCTATAAACTCAAGAACAACATCTCCCTTTAGCACATTAACTCAAGTAAAATGATGTTTAAAATTTATATGCTTAGTTTTAAAATGATGAATGGAGATTTTGGTGAGGTTTATGACATTAGTGTTTTCACATAAAATAGGAATTCTAAAAAAATGCAACTTGAAATCCTTAAGAGTTTGCTTGATCCAAAGAAATTATGAGCAACAATTACTTATGGTAAGACATTTGACTTTAATTGTTGAAAGTGTTATGAAATTCTACTTCTAACTAGACCAAGACACTAATGCATCACATAAGAGTTGGCAAGTACTAGTGGTACTTTTCCTATCAAGCTGATTATTAGTCCAATTAGAGTTTAAGTAACCCATTAGGTTGAATGTATTTCCTCTATGATACTAAAGGCCTAAACCAGTAGCCTCTTGAATGTAATGAAGTACCCTTTTCAATGTAACTAAATATGACTCTTTGAGTGATGATTGGAAATGAGCACATAAGTACATAATAAACATAATGTTAGACTTATTAGCAGTAAGGTAAAGAAGGCTTCCGATCATACCTTGATATAGTTTCTCATATACCTTCTTACCAATTTCATCCCTATCAAGCTTTGTGGATGTTGGCATTAATTTACCACAAGGTTTTGAATCCTCTATTCCAAACATTTTCAATATTACTCTCATATACTTAGTTTGCCTAATGAGAATTTCATCCATACTTTGCTTGATTTGTAGACCTAAGAAGAAACTAAATTCCTCCATCATGCTCATTTTAAATTCCTTCTCCATTTATGAAGTGAATTCCTTGCATAAAGAATTATTAATGGCACCAAAGATAATATCATCAACGCAAATTTTCACAATTAATAAATTTTTATCTTTTACTTTTGTGAACAACATGATGTACCTCTTTCTTTTTGTGAAACCTTTTTGAATAAAAAAAAGGAGTTGAGCCACTCATCTTAAGGTCGAGGGCTTGCTTTAATCCATATAGAACTTTAAAGAACTTAAACATATGAGTAAGAATTTAGTACTCTTAAAACCTAGAGGTTGTTTAACATATGTTTCCTTGACAATAAAACTAAAAAGAAAAATGCTTTTTACATCCATTTGATATAACATGAAATTCATGAAAGATGCATATGCTAGTAGGATGTGAATGACTTTCAATCTAACCATAGGTGCAAAGGTCTCATCATAGTCTATTCTCTTTTCTTCATTGTATCTATTGGCCACTAGTTTGGCCTTATTTTGGACTATCTTCCCATTATCATTTAGTTTGTTGTGAAACACCTACTTGGTGCCTATGATAGGATGATCTTTATGTGTAGGGGCTAAGGTCCACACTTGGTTCTTCTCAAAATTTTTCAAGTCGTCCTCCATGGCATGTACCCAATGCTCATCACTCAAAGGTTATTCTACATGTTTGGGCTCTATCTGAGAAATGAGTGCTAAGTTGGTTTTCGAGTGCTTAGATGATGATTTAGTTCTAAAAGGATTAAAAACATTACCAATGATTTGATCTTGGAATGTTTTGCCAACATACTTCCATTCTCTTAGCACCTTGTGAACCATGTTTTGCAAGCTACTTGAATTTTTAAATTTTGAATTACTTGGCTTAGGTTGCTTTTTTTCAATGCCATAATTATTACTTTTTGCTTCCTTACTTGGTGAATTGGTTGAGATTGACCCAACATTTCTTAAAGCATCTTCCTTTCTTAGATTAAAAGGGTTTGTTTCATCAAAATTAATATGCATAGGCTCATCTACTACCAATAATCTCTTATTGAAAACTTTATATGCTTTACCCAAGGAAGAGTATCTTAAAAAGATACCTTCATCGATTTTTGAATCAAATTTACCAAGATTGTCTTTAGTGTTTAAGATAAAACACTTGCTTTCAAAAACCTTAAAATAATTGATTCATGACTTTCTCTCATTCAATAAGAGTTTTTTCGAGTAATGGATGAATTAGAAGACAATTTGACATATAACATGTCATATGGATAGTTTTAACTAAAAAATATTTAGGCCAATTAAACTCATTTAGCACTGTTCAAACCATCTCTTACAAGGTTTTATTTTTGTGTTCAACCACCTTATTTTATTAAGGTGTCCTTAGAGTTGAAAAATTATGAGAAATTTCTTAGGCATCATAAAATTTTTTGAAGCCTTCATTCTTAAATTCTCCTCCATGATCACTTCTAATTGAAGTGATGAAGCATTTCTTCCTATTTTGTAATTACTTGCAAAGTCTCTTAAATACTTTTAATGCCTTGTCTTTATGTGCGAGGAAAAGGACCTGTGCAAATCTAGTGTAATCATCTATTATGACAAATGCATAATGCTAACTGCCTAAAATGAAGGCTTTAGACTATTTAAAAAGATCCATATGCAATAATTGAAGAGGTTTGGATGTAGATAATACCTTTTTGCTCTTAAAATGACTTTTAACTTGTTTTCATATCTAGTAAGTGTTGCAAAGTTTATCTCTCTTAAATGTTAGTTTGGGTAGCCCTTCCACAAGATTGTGGTTATTTAACTTAGATAATAATTTCGTACTTATATGCCCAAAGTGCCTATACCATATCTAAAACTATTTATTTACAAAAGTTAAACACTTGACATTTTGGTTAGTAAGGGAGTAAAGATCAATAGTATAAATATTATCATATCTATTTGCAACAAACAAAGTTTCATATGTTTTGGAATTGGAAACAACACATACATTGGGTTTAAAAGAAACTGTGTAACCGCTATCATAAAATTGATTAATACTAAGTAAATTGAATTCAAGATCATCAACTAAGGAGGCATTATTAATAGTAGGAGAATTTCCCTTATTGATTTTTCCAATACCAATTATCTTACCTTTGTTATTGTTTTTGAATGTTACATTTTCTTTGTAATTACTTTGAGAGAAAGAAAGTTTTCCGCATTGGTAGTCATATGTTTTGAGCATCCATTATCTAAGTACCATTTATTTTATTCATTCGATTTTTCAAGCATACTTCTATTAGTTTTATCTAATTTTAGGTACTTAAATTTGTTTTGGTCCTTTTGGGTTAACTTTGTTACTTTTTGCACCACCATAAAAACTTTTCATGCCATGAATGCTTTTTCTAATGTTACATGCATGAATAATATGTCTAAAATCACTGTACTAATGACATCTAATATGATATTTCTCATGCAAAAATGAACATGATACTTTAATGAAATTGTGCATATGAGGTTGAAAGGCATAGGAAGAGGTGCTGGTTGCACTTCTATATGCATGGTGACTATGCTGAAATGATTTTCTAGTTAAATTATGATAAGCTTCATGCTACCAAGATGTATGTTCATACATAAATGTATAATTTTTACTTATAAATGATGAGAATGCATATGATTTTGTGTGGGTAACCGTGACTTGAACTTTATATGGATGATATAATTAATTAAAACCTAATGTAAATTTATCATTAATTGGTTTTTAAGAACAAAGCAATGAGTTAAACTGTTTTTTCCCCTTAATAAACTTTAAAAGGCAATTTTAGAGGTTTTCATTTTCCTTCTTTAGATGAAGAAATTTTCTTTTAGCTTATTTAAAGCAACATCATGTGCTTTTTGCATCTGCTTAGTCTCTTGTATGAGTGATTCATTTGTCTTTTTTAGGATCTCATTGTCATACTTTATTACTTTAAAGTGGACATTAAGATCATTAAATTTGGCTATTTGTTTGAACATTTCTTTGTTCGTGCATTTAAGCATGCCAATCATCTTAGTATCATCATGCGAGCTATTGTTAGAGTTTACTTTGTTGTCTTTTCCCATGAAGCACATGTAGTGTGCTTCATCATTAATGGATTTGTCATATAAATCATTGGAATCATCCCAAGCGGCCTTGTATGCTTTCTTGGTTTGTCTCTTACCATTTTTCTTATTAGGGCATTTGTCGTAATGTGTCCAAGTTTGCTAAGTTTGCTATGCTTATAACAAACAATCTCCTTCTTTAATTATGCATCATTTTTGGTGGATCACTTAAATGACTTTCTATTATGTTGCTTTTTCTTCTTTAAAAATTTGGAAAAATTTTATGTAGGCATTGCAAACTCTTCTTGAACTTGTTCAATGAATGAACTATCATAGTTGTTGTCTTCTTGATCATCTTTAACTACTCTTTTAGCTAAAGTGGAGGACTTAAATGCCATACCTTTCTTTTTCTTTGTGACTTTCTTTTTAAATGTTATCTTGTATGTGACTAATGAACCCACCAATTCATTTAAGGCAACATGTTTAAGTTTTTTTATTCTAAAATTGCAATTGCCTTTATCTTCCACGATTCTCATAGTTACCTTAGTAACTTTTTGATGAGTTATGCATTATCAAGTTTCTTTCCAAGATTTTTCAAAGAATCAACAATCTTAGTAAATCTTGAATACATTTAAGTAATATTCTTATCATTACTTCTTTCAAATAATTCATACTTACGCATAAGAATATTAATCTTAGTGTCTTTAACTTGGGTGGTTGCCTTATATGTCAACACAAGAAGAGATATTGTTGTCTTTATTTGGAGTCATGGTGCAATAAAGTAAGTATTTGACTTTTGAGTTAAGATTTTGGTTTTTGAAATATTTTGGGGTGTACTCACTCTCAAGTTTATCAATTGTGACTCTATTATTAGTTTTGGTGATTCATTTAGGACTTTAAGAAATGTTGGCCATACAATAGAGTGATACCATTAAAGGTACATGGTCATTTTTTTTTTTTTGATGGTTAAAATTTGTGCCATCGAAGATGGGAAGGTCTAAAAGGGTTATTGCCCTTGGGGTGACATATAGGTGGAAGTGAAGCCATGGATTAACTTTAAGCGATGAAGCCTGTGATTTAGAGACCAAGCTTTAACACTAATTGTTGGTCCCAAAAATACCTAAGAGGAGAGTGAATTGGATAGACGAAAGATACATGTTTATAATGTGTGTATTGTGAAAAATCAAATGATTATAACAACAAATTTAATATGGTATGCAAATGGATTAATGCAATTATAATAATGCTAATACTAACTAGAGGTAAGCAAATAAATCAAACAAATTTAATTTATAAAACTAACAACCAATTGCATAAAAGAAAAATATTAAAATGTGCTATGATGGAAAACTTGCTAAGTGTGAGTTTGTACAATAAAAGTAATTGAGAGTAAGTAAAGTTAGACACAATGATTTATAAAGGCTTGAAATTCTTATTCTTATGTTTTATTCTGACGACCATCATCTTGGGAATTTCAAATCAACTATCAAGCTCCCTAATAAGGAGGGGACCAATTACAACAATAATGTGATCCTTAATCATAACTGCATAAAGGTCTACAACTTTGTTACAACACACTCACATAATTGTATTTCTTAAACTCTTAATCTTTCAATTTTACAACCTCAAAATGCCCACAAAATTTTCTTTAGAATTTTACTCACTCTAACAATTTTTCTCTCTTATACATTTTTGCAAAACAACTCAATATAAGTTCTTTGGTGTGTCTTTTTTGCTATTGCTAACAGGGTTATATATAGGCTGAGAGAGTAGTTGGAAAAATTATGTCTTATTGGTCCATAAAAAAGGCAATTGTTGTTGGTCCTATTTCCATGCCAAGAAACAATTCTTCTTCATTCCATTTCAATGTCAATAGGGAATTCTTGTTAGACTTATTTCCATGCTAAGAAATAATTGCTCATTGGCCTCATTTTTATGTTAATCAATAATGCCTGTCGGTCTTTATTTCCATGATAAGAACCAATGTTTGTTAGTTGAATAGTTGTAGCAAATTTATGAAAACCTATTTGTATAAGGCACCAAATTGATTTGGGTCAAGATACTCTAGCTAAGAAACCTTCTTTACATGACAAAAAATTGAATGTTGTGTGCCTAAAAATAATTCTAGCAATGAGACCTTGGGGTTCTCTTGCCAAAATAGAAATTTTTTTCTTTGGTCTTCTGGAATAGGTGTATCAAGTTGTAAACTACAAAAAAAATGAAGTTTTGTTAATGCGAACTTAATTTGAAAAATTAAGTTTCGGCAGTATAGGCTTAATTAAGTTTTATTAATGCAAATTTAATTTTTCAAATTAATTGTATCACATAAATTTCAATAAACGAACAAATGCTTTATGGTGTATGGTAATAATATTATGCGAACAAATTTAATTAGTTACATAATCACTCTATTATGTTGGCATATTTAAATTAAATGGCACATGACCATATTTAAATTAAATAGCACATGATCTAATAATACTCTTATGGTAGAACTTATGACCATAAAATTTATGGGTTGCAAATTATGCAAGAGTATATTATTAAAATGACTAATTTTGTAGCAAGACTTAAGATCTTAAAACTAATGATGAAGGACTCCTTTTTAGTATAATACATTTTGAACTCATTTTCTTTTGAATATAAGCCCTTTTTTATTAATTGCAACATTATAAGGATAAGTTGAAAGTTAATGAATTGACCAACATCCTTATTTAGGAGGAAATGAGACAAAAAGATTAAGTGAATTATTTTATTAATCTTGTGGGTAAGGGAAAGTAATAAAAGTAAAAGTCAACCAATTTAAGGAAAAAAAAGAGTTTATTTATACTTTTAAGGTTGAAAAGAGGAAATAAAAGGGTGATAAGTGTCACTTCTGTAAAAAAGTTAGACATTATTAGAAAGATGACCCGAAATATAAAAGTTGATTTAAAAAAGAAAAGTAAATTAAATATCTTAGTATGTTTTGAATCAAATTTAGTTGATATCCCTTATAATACTTGGTTGTTTGATTAGGTACTACTACTTATGTATCCAATATGATGCAAAATTTCATTATAATTTGATTATTTTAATTTATATAAGAATACAATCATTATTGATTAAAGTATCCTTATAGTTTATATAGACTAATACTTGATAATACTTTTGTAGAATCCTTACTTAATGTGCATCATAATATTAGAATTAAATGTAATACAATGAATAAAAATTCTGCTTACTTGTGACATAAATGAAATATTAGTTAGATTGATCAATAATAAAATTCTTTCAAATCTAGATTTTATTGATCTCAAAATGTTTATGGATTGTATTAAGTACAAGTGAACCAAATAGAATATGAAAAAAGACATAGGAAACACATAGTTTCTTGAAATTATACACACAAACATCTATATAACTTTTAACACTTTAGTTTTTAATAAAAAATATATATTTCATCACCTTTATAAATATTTTTTCACATTATAGTTATGTATCTTTGCATCATGAAAATTTTAATCATTGTGTCATGAAAATTTTAATCATTGGATGTCCTTAAAGTATATAAAGGAGATTACAAGCAATTAAACAAAAAAAAATGAAAATCATAAGATTTGATAAAGGTAATAAATATTATAAAAAATATAATAAATTAGGATAATATTTAGGTTCATTTGCAAAATTTTTTGAAAGTTATGACATATATGCATGGTAAACTATGTTGGGTACACCTTAGTAAAAGGTGTGGCAACAAGGTATAATGAGATATTGATAGGTAAGGTTAAAAGCATGATGAGTAACTTCTTATTGCCCAAATCTTTATGGATGTATACACTTAAAATCACAAACTATTTGTTAAACAAGATTTCTAGTAAGACAGTTTAAAGTATTCCTATTGAACTATAGGCATAAAGGAAACTTAGTTTAAGGTACCTATATGTTAAGGTTGTCAAGTATAAATAAGAATTTATAATTTACATGAAAAAAAAAGATTATCAAATGATCAGTAATTATTTTATTGGTTACCTAGGGAAATTTAAAAAATATATATTTTATTACTTAAATTATAGTCTAAGAATTGCATATTAAAAATGATAAAAATGAACATAAAAAAGTGGACATAAAAGAGATTAAGGTAAATACTAGAACAATTTTTTTGTTCACCACTACATTAGATATCATTACAAAAATTAAAGAATATTTGGATGGAAAAACATTTTCTGAGGGAGCTAACTTACAACTAGCTAATGAATAACAAGAAATAGTATTAAGAAGATAAATTATTTTGGATCATTATGTGATTTAATTTTAAGAGTTAAAATTTTAATATTGAAATCAATAAATTTCTAATTTTTTTTTTGTTTTTTACAACCATAAAAGTATTGAATTTGATTATGGTATTAATGACTAATTGTTACACCATATAGATATAGAAGTTGCTTTAATGAAAATCTTAAAGGAAAAATTTACATGAATCAATTTGAAAATTTTTCTATAAATTATAATAATTAAATAATGAGTAGATTATAAAAGTTAATAATAAGAACTAAAACAAGCTTTTTTATAATGATAAATTAAGTCCAATGATATCATAATATTTTTTAAATTAAAAAAAAAATACTATTGATTGGTGTATATACCAAAAGATTAGTATGTATAAGTTTGTTTTCTAGTCTTGGGTGTTCACGATATGTTGCTTGTTGAAATTATTATTTTTTTTTGAAATAATTTTGTAATGACAAAGACATTCTTTTGATATTTCCACAATGAAACATTTAATTAGACCATCTTAATTTTTATTAAAAATGAATTAATAGTTATTAACAATGACTTAATTATCATGCCTAGCCCAACTTAATTTTCTTGAAGAATGACTTAATTTTCATTAACAATGGATAGTTACAACATAATTATCATCTTAAATAATATTTATTTTTTTATGTGGACCATTTAAGAGATATTATACCCAATAAAAGATATTATAATATTATCCCACTTGGTCCACATGAAGCTAGTTAGGTGATATCCTTATTCATGGCCATGAATTGAACTAGCCATATAAGTCAATCTGTTTAAATAGAAACCTTTACAGACAGATCATAGTGGTCATGTTATACTTTTTTGTAAACATTTCTTTCCATGTAGCATAATGCTAGTGAGTTTCTAATTAAACACTTTATTGAGGCATGATTTTATTGAATAAAAAATACTTTAGTCCTTAGTTCATTTAAGTTCTAAATAAACTGTACACAAATAAACTTTCACAAAATTAGTCTTTATTTGCAAATGACCAAAAAGTTCTTTCATAAAGTCAAAACATTAAAGAACATAGTTTTAAAAGAAACTAACTAGAGTTGACTAGTCCCATATATTCAATATGAACCTTATATGACTTAGTTAGTAATCCTTTAGTCATAAGATCAATAACCATATATTGAGTACTAATATGCCTTATAACAATTCTTTGCTCTTGAACATTGTCTTTGACAACTACATATTTTATATCGATATGCTTGTTTTGGCTCCCACTCTTATTGTTCTTTAAAAAGAACATTTCAATTAAATTATCACAGTATATCTTGAGTGGTCTAGAAATAAAATCCACAATTTACAATCTTATGATAAAATTTTTTAACTATAGAACTTGTGCAGTAGTCTTATGGCAAGTTATAAATTCCACTTCTATAGTGGAAGAAGTAATAATGGTTTGCTTGATACTTCTCCAGTATATAGCATTTTCTACAAGTAGAAAAATTTATTTAGTAGTAGACTTTTTATTATCTATACAACCAGTGAATTCAACATCTAAATATCCAACCATTTCCAAATGATTAGTGTGTCTATATATAAGCCTATAGTTCTTGGTTCCTTATAAATATCATAAAACCTTTTCGGTAGCTTTCCAATGATCTTGCCTAAGATTACTTTGGTATATTCCCAACATTCTCGCTACAAATGTAATATTAAGTCTAGTATAGACTTATGCATACATAAGACTACCAATTATAGACACTTATGGTATGTGCTTCACCTCCTTTCTTTTTAAGTCATTCTTAAAACATTGAGTGAGACTAAATTTGTCCCTTTTGAATATAGATTTTATAATGAAGGAATAACTTTCCATCCTAAATCTTTCTAAAACTTGTTTAATGTATGTCTTTTAAGATAGTCCTAACATCCATTGGGATCTATGTTTGTGAATTTTTGTGCTAATGATATATAAAGTTTCACTTATATTCTTCATTTTAAAGTTTTGAGAGAGAAATTTCTTAATTTCATGTAGCAACCTTAAATCATTGTATACAAGTAAAAAATCATCCATATATAGAACTAAATAATGTATTTTCTCTTACTAACCTTAAAGTATATACATTGATCCATAAAATTTTCTTTAAAACCATTTGAGATATGATATTATGGAATTGAATATATCACTATTAAGAGGCTTGCTTGAGATTATATATGGATGTCTTAAGTTTGTATATTAGGTGACTTCCTTTATTAGTAATGAAACATTTTGGCTAACTCATATATTCCCATTCCTTAAGATCTTTATTCAAGAAAGTTGTTTTTACATCCATTTAATGTAGTTCTAAGACAAAATGAGCCACTTAAGACATGATTTCTTTAAATGAATCCTTCTTTGAGACTGGAAAGAAGGTTTCAAGATAGCTAATGCCTTTCTTTTGGTTATAAGTCTAGCTTTATATTGTTTAGCATTACTAGATGAGTCCCTTTTAGTTTTATAAACCCATTTGCAGCCTATAGTTACTACTCCTTCTGGTAATTTAATAAGATCCCAAACTTGATTATTTGCCAAAGATTTCATCTCTTTTTTCATGGATAATTCAAATTTATCAAATTTCATGGCTTATGAAAATGTAGTAGGATCATCTTTAAGATTAGTATCAATCTCTTGCAGATATACAACATAGTCATTAGGAATTGCAAATTTTCTTATTCTTGAGGATCTCTTAAACCTTTCATTTTGTGGTTTACATTCTAAGGCTTCCACATTTGCTTGTATTGCATATGACATTTAATTTTGAATTAGTTGTTTTTCATTATTATTATTGTGTGAATTTTCTTGAATAACTAAATTTCTATAGTTTATAAGGTACTTAATTGAGTTTATAAGAAAATCATTATAAAAAGTAATAAGAATAATTGTGTTAAACAAGAACACACATAAATTAATGTGTAAGACAACCCAATACATGTATATGTCTTAAACTTGGTTTCCATCCATTCCATAACTTAAAGAGAGTCATAGGAACAACCTCTGAGGGAACATTATTTAAAACATACATTACAATTTTCAAAGCTTCACTTTATAAATTTAATGGAAGATTATAATTATTGATCATGTTTCTCACCATATCCATTATTGTTTGGTTCCTTTTTTCAACAATACAATTTTATTGAGTTGTACTTGGTATGGTTTATTGTGCAATAATACCCTTTTACTCAAGGAACTTTATAAATGGACATTTCATTTGCCCCATGTCTATATACTTTCCATAATATTTTCCACCACTATTAGATTGTATAATATTTTAGCTTTATTAAGAAATAAGTAAGGATATATAAATCTTGTATGTTCGTTAATGAATGAGATAAAATATCTCTAACCATTAAAATAAAAAGTGAAAAATGGTTTGTAGAATCCATGTACACAATATCAAGAATTTTTAAACTTCTCTTAGCACCTTTAGTACTCTTATTAGTTTGCTTAACTCTTATGCAATCTACACAATAATCAAAATTTGTTAAGTTAAGTTGTTAAAGCTCTATTCTTCACTAGTTTTTTATTCTCTCAAAAGAGATGTGACCTAATTTTTTTATGCCATAATAAAGAAGATTTTTCATTAATAATACATCTTTTCATGCTAATGTTGTCATGTAATGTAACATTACATTTCTAAGTAAGGTAAAAATCAAATATATACAAGTTATCAACCAAGCAATTAAAACCAATAGTATTTTTATTATGTAAAGTTTTGAAAATGGAGTTATCAAAGACAAATTGATAACTTATGTGTGCTAATTTAGAACTGGAAACAAAATTTGTTGACAATGATGAAATATAAAAGGTGTTTTCTAAATCTAACACAAAACCATATTTTAAAATTAAAAGTCCCCACAGTTTCAACATAAGAGCACGTAAATGTCTTGCTCACTTTCCTTCAACTTCCTTAGGTTTAAAAAGTCTTGTATGGTATTGGCAACATTGATTGTTGTACCAAAATAAATCCACCATGTGTAACTTAGAACATTAATTAAAAAAGATTGATGACACATTAAGGTTATAAAGATATCTTTCTTTTCTAACCATGTCTTATACTTAAAACAAATCTTTTTCATATGTCTTTATTTCTAGCAAAAGAAACATGCAATTTCGTTACTAGATTTCTTCAATGGCATCATTGCATTTTTCTTCCAAGATAGAGTACTTTTACCTTTCTCGTCATCAAGTCTTTCTTTAGGCATAAGATGAGTACTTTCTAGATTCTTATGTTTCATTCTTTCTTTCTTTTGAACACATATGGTCAGAAGCTTATTAATAGACTATTTTTTCTTATGTGTGTGGTAAGATATTTTAAATGGTGTATATACAAATGGAAGAGAATTTAGGATAAAGTGCCCCAAAAAGGTTTTAGATACATTAACCTTTAAGGACTTGAACTAAAAAGTAATGTTCCTCATTTTTATAATGTGCTCATACATACCTTAAGAATTATTAAAGTTCTTTCGTGAAACTTTCTACATTAAGGTGCTGACCAATATCTTATTAGATTTCACAAATTATTCTTCAATAACTTTCATAAAATCGTTGGCTTTCTCCATTTTAAGACAAGAGCCCTTTATAGTTTTGTTGATATGAGTCTTGATAAGCATTAAGCTTAAGCAATTTGATCACTCTTACTTATTATAAGCAGCCTTTTCAATTGACGTACTTGATTTTGTTAGAATATGTGGTCGATCCAAACAAAAGGCCAATCCACATCCATGCACCTTAAAGTTAAAAGGATCTTTTCTTTCCTGTTTACAAAATTGTCAACAAAAAAATTAAAATATAAAGAAAATCATTACAAAAAGTAGTAAGAATAACTGCTTTAACCAAGAACACTCATAAATTAAGGTCATAAAACTAATAAACCATTAGAAAATATAAATTCAAACTTTTCTAGAGGCAATTCTAGACTTTATAAGGTATTCAATTGAGTTTCTACTTCCCTTAAATTGAACTTTGCAAGGAAATATACTTCTACTAAACTTAAAATTCTCAAGAAATTTTGCATTTCTAACTTTAATCATTTTAGTTGTATTTAAAGGATAATAAAATCTTTATCCCTTACAGTTCACTACATGACTAATGAAAAAATCATTAGTTGTCTTTTGATATAATTTCTTTAATTGGGGATTATAAATATTTACTTAAGTAAGACAACCCTATACATAGATATGCATTAAATTTAGTTTCCATCCATTCTATAACTCAAAAGGAGTCATAGGAACAACCTTTAAGGGAACACTATTTAAAACATACACTACAATTTTCAAAACTTCACTCTATAAACATAATGGAAGATTAGAATTATTAATCATGTTTATCACTATATCCATAATTGTTCAATTCCTTCATTCAGCTATACGATTTTATTGAGGTGTACCTAATGTGGTATATTGTGTAATAATACCCCATTACTCAAGGAACTTCACAAATGGACCTTTCATTTGCCTTATGTTTATATGCTTTCGATAATATTCTCCACTGCTATTAGATTGTACAATTTTGATCCTTTTATCCTTATATTTCTTTACTTTATTCTTATATGTTTTAAAAGCATCTAATGCTTTAGCTTTATCAAACAATATGTAAAGATACATAAATCTTGTATGTTCGTCAATGAATAAGATAAAATATCTTTGACCATTAAAATAAAGAGTGAAAAATGGTCCATAGATATATATTTTCATAATTTTAAGAATTTCTAAACTTCACTTAGCACCTTTAATACACTTATTAGTTTTCTTAACTCTTATGTAATCTACACAATTATCAAAATTAGTGAAGTTAAGAGTTGTTAAAACCATATGATTTACTAGTTTTTTTTTATTCTTTTAAGAGAGATGTGTCCTAATTTTTTATGTCATAATAGAAAAGATTCTTCATTAGTAATACATTTTTTCATGCCAATGTTACCATGTATTGTAACATTGCATTTCTAATTAAGGTAAAAATCAAATATATACAAGTCATCAATCAAGTAATTAGAACTAGTAGTATTTTATTATGCAAAGTTTTGAAAATGGAGTAATCAAAGACAAATTAATAACTTATATGTGTTAATTTAGAATTGGAAACCAAATTTCTTAAGAATGATAAAATATAAAAGGTGTTTTCTAAGTCTAACATAAAACCATATTTTAAAATTAAATGATAAATCCCTACAATTTCAACATAAGAGTGCATAGTTGTCTTACTCATTTTCCTTTAGCTTCTTTAGGTTTAAAAAGTCTTACGTAGTATTGGCAATATGGATTGTAATACCAAAATCAATCCACTATGTATAACTTAGAACATCAATTAAAAAAGATTGATGACATACTAAGTACATAAAAATATCTTTCTTTTCTAGCCATGTCTTATACTTAAGACAAGTCTCTTTCATATGTCCTTAGTTCTAACAAAAGAAACATGCAATTTTGACCATTGTATCTTTCTTCCAAGATGGAGTACTTTTACCTTTCTTGCTATCATCTTTTTCTTCAGTCACCAAATAAGCACTTGCCAAATTCTCTTGTCTTATTCTTTTGTTCCTCTTGAACACACATGGTCAGAAACTGATTGATAGACCTCCTTATGTGTGTGGTAAGATATTTGAAATGGTTTATATGTAGAGGATAATTTGGAATAAAGTGCATTAAAAAGGTTTTAGATACATCAACCTCAATGGACTTAAGCTGAGAAGTAATGTCCCTCATGTCTATAATGTGCTCACAGATGCCTTAAGAATTATCAAAGTTCTTTCTTAAAACATTCTTCATAAAAGTGTTAAATAATACTTTATTTAGATTTCACAAATTAGTCCTTACTAACTTTCATGAAATCTTTGGCTTTCTCTATTTTAGGACTAAAGCCCTTTATGCTTTTGTTGATATGAGTCTTGATGAGTGCTAAGTTCAAGTGATTTGGTCACTCTTACTTATTATAAATAGCTTTTTTAGTTGACATACTTGATTTTGTGGAAATATATGGTTAATCCACACGAAAGGCCAAACCATATCCATGTACCCTAAAATCAAAAGGATCTTTTCTTTTTAGTCTAAAAAATTGTCACCAAACAAAATTGGAATATGAAGAAAATCATTGTAAAAGTAGTAATAATAATTACATTAACCAAAAAAACACATGAATTAATGCTATAAAACTAATGAACCATTAAAAAATATAAATTCAAACCTTCCTATAGGCAATTCTAGAGTTAATAAGGTACTTAATTAAGTTTCTACTTTCTTTAAATTGATCTTCACAAGGAAACTTGCTCTTATTAAACTTAAAATCCTCAAGAAATTTTGCTTTCCTAATTTCAACAAGTATAAGTGTATTTAAAGGATAATAAAATCTATATCCCTTATAGTTTATTGCAAAACTAAAGAAATAATCATAATTGTCCTTGATCTAATTTCCTTAATTAAGGATTATAAATCTTTACTTATGTAGGACAAACCTATAAATGTATATGCCTTAAACTTGGTTTCCATCCATTCTATAATTTAAAATGAGTCTTAGGAACAACTTCTAAAGGAACCTTATTTACAACATATACTGTAATTTTCAAAGCCTTAATGGAATATTAGAATTATTGATCATCAATCTCATTATATCCATAATTGTTCGATTTCTTTTTTCAATTATACCATTTTGTTGAGGTGTACCTAATATTGTATACTATGCAATAATACCTTTTTACTTAGGGAACATCACAAATGCACCTTTCATTTGTCCATGTTTGTGTACTTTCCATAATATTCTTCAGTAGTATTAGATTAAACAATTTTGATCCTTTAATTCTTCTATTTCTCTTCTTTAGCTTTATATGTTTTAAAGGCATCTAATACTTTAGCTTTATCAAACAATAAGTAGAGATAGATAAATCTTGTATGTTTATAAATAAATGAGATAAAATATCTCTAAACATTAAAATAAGTAGTCAAAAATGGTCCATAGATTTCCATGTGCATAATTTCAAAAATTTCTAAACTTCTCTTGGCACCTTTATTACTTTTATTGGTTTGCTTACCTTTTATGTAATCCACACAAGTACCAAAATTCATGAAGTTAAGAGTTGTTAAAACTCTGTCATTTACTACTCTCTTTATTCTCTCAAAATAAATGTGACCTAAGTTTTTATGTCATAATAGAGAAGATTGTTCATTAGTAATATATCTTTTACTCTTATGTAATGTAACATTGTATTTCTAAGTAGGGTAAAAATCAAGTATATACAAGCTATAAACCAAGCAGTTAAGACCAACATTATTTTTATTATGCAAAATTATGAAAATGGAGTTATCAAAGACAAATTAATAACTTATATATGCTAATTTAGAACAAGAAACCAAATTTCTTAAGAATAATAAAATATAAAAGGTGTGTTCCAAGTCTAACACAAAATCAAATGTTAAAATTAAATGATAAGTCCCCATAGTTTCAATGCAAGAGCATATCCAATTTCTTGAATATATATCTTGCTCAATTTCCTTCTGCTTCCTTGGGTTTAGAAAGTCCTACATAGTATTAGTAATATGAATTTTAGTACCATAATCAATCCACCATGTATAACTTAAAACATCAATTAAAAAATATTGATGACACATTAAGGATATAAGAATACTTTTCTTTTCTAACCATGTCTTATACTTAAGACAAGTCTTCTTCATATGTCCTTCTTTTTGGAAAAAGAAACATGTAATTTTGTTGCTAGATTTCTTCATTGGCACCTTTGCATATTTCTTACAAGATGGAGTACTTTTACCTTTCTCACCATTAGGTTTTTCTTTAGTCACGAAATAAGCACTTTCCAAATTCTTGTGTTTTGTTCTTTCTTCCTCCTAAACACACCTAGTTATAAGCTTGTAAATAGGCCATTTTTCCTTATGTGTGTGGTAAAATATTTTAAATGGTGTATATACAAAAGGAAAATAATTTAGGATAAAGTGCACCAAAAGGTTTTAAATACATCAACCTCTAAGGACTTAAGCTGAGAAATAATGTCCCTCACTTTTATATTGTGCTCACATATACCTTAAGAATTATCAAAGTTCTTTCTTGAAACTTTCTTCCTTAAGGTGCTAACCAAAATCTTATTAGATTTCACAAATTATTCCTTAATAACTTTCATGAAATCTTTGGCTCTCCATTTCAAGACTAAAGCCCTTTATACTCTTACTTATCATAAGTAATTATTTTAGTTGACATTCTTGATTTTGTGGGAATATATAGTTGATCAACATGGAAGGTTAAATCCAAATCCA
This sequence comes from Bruguiera gymnorhiza, assembly GCA_020883675.1. Taxonomy (NCBI): domain Eukaryota; kingdom Viridiplantae; phylum Streptophyta; class Magnoliopsida; order Malpighiales; family Rhizophoraceae; genus Bruguiera; species Bruguiera gymnorhiza. The sequence goes on along the minus strand of JAIRCJ010001051.1, from coordinate 3,904,490 downwards.
TGCACCCTAAAGTTAAAATAATATTTTCCTTTTAGTTTACAAAATTGTCACCTAACAAAATTGCAATATGATCAAAATCATTACAAAAAGTTTTAAGAATAACTATATATATATATATAAATTTAATGCACTTAGCCCATAAAAAGATTTGAATTTATATTTTTTGATGGTTCATTAGTTTTATGGCATTAATTTATGCGTGTTCTTAGTTAATATAGTTATTCTTAAAATTGATAAATTAAACATTAAAACATTAAAGTTCATACTTATAGGTATAGAAAAATTTATTTTTTAATGTCTAATTTACCACCTTATTCTAATTAATTCAATGAAATAAGTAAATCATTGTCAGGCTAAGTAACTTATTTTAAAGAATTAATTACAATTATTATGTGTCATTTATAGTCTAATAGTTTAATGACTATATCTTTATGCGATTTTTTATAAATCACTAATATCACAATAATTCAAAATGTTATGACTATGCTTAAATCAAAATGATATTCCTTATAATAACATTCATAAGACCAAAACATAATATACACATGATAAATATCAAAAATTAGTTCTTGAATTTCTTTTAATCTACTAAGCATGCATAAATAATTTTGTATATCAAGAAAACTAACAATTCTCCAAAAAAGCCAACAAGAAATTGACAAGTCACTTTATGCCATTAGACTTATATATATATATATTATGACATGTCCTCTTTCTAGCATTAAGCCGCTTATACATGCTTAAAGATCAAAACGTGTATGTAAATCATCATCATGTTACTTGCATCTTTTCCTACTTGCACATATTTGTTACCTAAAAGAAATGCTTGATAAGTACATATCTTAAAGTAACATGGTATGGATAATCTTTAAGAAGATGCAAAACTTTTTAAAAACTCTAATTTGTCAACTAAAGGAAACACATAAAATTATGATACAGACATAATCTTTGATTGTCATCAGCACAACTAAAAAATTAAGTTCTAATACCAAATGAAAGAATATAAAGAACTAAAAGTAATAAATTGATTTATTAGAAACTATATATCCAACCATGTTGATTAATAATTCCATGCAATTATGAAAGAAAAATTTAAAATAGTCTTTTAACATATTATCTTATACTTCTAGTGAAGTATAATATTCATGGTTCATAGACTTCTTTATATAAGTTAGGTTATGAATCCTTTTGTTACTGCCATATGATTTTCTCCTATTAAGATAAATGTTTTGATATTTCCAAAATGAAATATTCAATTAGACCAACTTAATTTTTATTAAAAATGACTTAATAGTTATTAATAATAATTTAATTATCATAATTAATTTAGCTTAATTTTCATTAAAAATGACTTAATAGTTACTAAGAATAATTTAATTATCATAATTAATCCAACTTAATTTTTATTAATAATAACTTAATTATTATTAACAATAGATAACTAATACTTAATTATTATTTTAAATAATATTTATTCTTTTTTATGTGTATTATTTAAAAGACATTATAACCATTAAAACATATTATAACACTGTGCCTATATATATAATCAGGTTTATATTTTAAATAATTTTCCTGTTAACAGATGTTCCATCTTTAACTTGTGTTTTAGTCCGTCAAAATTCCTTGTTTAATTTGTGTCTTATGTGCGTAGCAGGCGACTTTTGTTAAATGAGTCCAAATATCAATACTATCTAAAGACCCACGTTGAAAATGAAAGCTTGTCCACCTCTCTTTTTATTCCTTTCTAGAAGGGTTCGGAGTTCGACATTTGGGAATTGACCATACATAACGTAAACAATCAAAGAACGGTATATATACAGAGTTCATTTCATAGGATATTCGACCATTTGAAATGAATCATTAAAGCTACCAAATGTGTTAAAATATAGGTGATGAATTTGTCCGGCTGAATTGTCGTGAATGGAAACGGAACGGGCTGGGGTTGACCCGCTTGCTTAATTACCGCGCCTGTCTGTAATCATAGTCAATCATCTTCAATTCATCGTGATAGTCAAATAAACATGATTGCGAATAGCCATGAATCACCAAAGGCAAGCGGTGCAAAGTGCAAAATACAATCAATTAATGGGGTTGAGAAGTCAAGCAAAAGAAATTCCTTTCGATGGATGGATAGTGTAATGGGAATTTTTCATAAAATACAAACAACAAAGGAGATGCTCTGCTCCGAAAATGTTTTGACAGTTTATGTGTAATAGGTTCAAAACGATGTGCCACAAATATCACCTTAATATTACCTTAAGACCAAGCCAAATTCAATTTGCGTTTCATTATAGGAACACAAATAAATAGATGCCGATAAATATAATTTGGCATCACTTAATCATAATTATTAGTTATTATGTATGAAAAAATATTAATTATAACTGATAAATATAATTATACATGTATAAATGCTAAGCCTATGCCCAATCATTTGTTCTCTGCCAAGTCGAGGCATTTATATTTCTCCCATTGAATCCCCTTTTGTATACATTTAGCAGTAATGAAAGTTTATATGCCTCTCATAATATCCATCTGGCGATGGGGTACAATCGTTTGTCATGGAACAAAATTATCCTCGTCAAGTACCCACTGGTATTTTAGTACGATCGAGTTCATATGATCAAGAGCTCACCCTATAGTTCTACGTACTTTCTAGTCTTCAGTAACTGTGATGGCCATGTCTAAGTTTATGATTACTTCATTTCTTGGAGAAGAATTAGGTAACGAGCTATACATGGTTGGCACTAAGCAAGATAATTAAGTCTAGTTCCTAAAGCCACCAGAAACACTTTTATTGAAAATCTGTGGAGAAAGTTATGAGCAGGACACCCGAATCACCGGTGAGGAATTATCCGTTGATACATACACGGATGGAAAGAATGAGAGTCCACTTTCCAAATCAGAAAAAAGTAACATGATTTGGAGTTATATGGTAAGAGTTGTAATTGATTTGCTTAGAAACATCAGAAACTATAAAATTGAAGAGAAAGGAAAGTTTTTGAAAGGATTATGACTAGGACGGAAATAAGTTTAAATTTGGTCATGGTCGTGGCAACTGCATGATTTACTCTTTATTAATTTATTTTGATTCAGGCCATTATAATTTGAACTTTTCTATTTGTGTGCTTGAAGGTCTTGTAGCAAATCCTTTGTTCTCTTAAAGGAAACTTTTTTAAACAGGATTATGAAAAAAAAAGGTAATTCCTTATGATCGAAAGGATATCGACAAAGATTCCAAAGTGACGTGGACTATTGAATTGCATATGGAAAAAAAGGTTGTCAGGGGAATCTGAAAATTCACAAAAAGGAAAGAAGATGCTAGCAAATTCACGAAGACATGACAATTTTTTGAAAGAGCTTCGCAGGTGAAATTTGAATTTATGGAGATAATTTCGTTGGCCAAGTAACAATTGTAAAGAAATGGACTAACGAAATAAAATAAGGTAGTAATTGTTAATAAAAAAATTGTATTTCATTGATAGAATTACATAAGTTGTGTAGTATAATATTTTTTTATAGTACAAATTAAGATTATATTATTAATATGAGATATAATCATAATCTCTTCTTTTTGGAAAGAATTGATCTTGATTGGTGAGCTATCAGTGGAGAAATTGTAACTAATGAAAATTGAGCGATTTGTAGAAAAACTATAACTGATGGAGAATAAGCGATTTGTAGAAAAACTACAACTAACAAAAATTGAGTAATTGATGGAAAGATTGTAGTTAAATTTCCTTTGACAACAATTATTTGGAAAGAGTTTTGTAGGTAAGAGATGATTATTTTGGCAAGAAATTAAAACATTGGTGAAAGACTTCAATTTAGGAACTATCGAATAGTCAACAATTGGTATAATTGACCAAACAAAAAAATTTACCAATATTAGTACTTTAAAGATATCATTTCCAAAATGCTTTTAGATTTTAGCCAATGGCCAAAATAGAAATATATTCACAACACCAACAGCTATGAGACTTTTTCTTTTTTTTTATGATTGAGTTTGTAAACAAGACATTTGAAAACCTTAAGCATGAGCAATAATTGAATATATTTTAGAAAAAGAAAAGAAAGCGCAAAGTGTGCTATAGTGAAAAAATTTGTTGTGCATTGTAAGAAAGATTGGTGAAGCTTTTTATTTAAAATTTAGTGACCTAAGTTGTGAGAGCAAAAGTGTTCTATTGTGAGCCTTTAATCAAATCAAAGAAAGAAAGTTCATAGGTTTTAGTATAAAGTTTTGATTAAGTGATCAAAAAGAAGAGAGCAAATGTGTTATGATGTGGTCTAAGTTGTATGATCAAAGTTGTGAAGAGTTTAATCTTCACCCATATAATGTATATTGAAAATATCTAATAAGAATTTTGATAAATAAGCATCTTCTTGTGAAAATTTCGAATCAATACAAATCACTTTTGTTTGATTTCTCTTATCCCTATTATTTTACTTAGAGTTTATCTATATTGTATTATATGATTGACAAACACTTACCAACACACAACACTATTAGTTGATAAAGTTTACTCCTTGTTAGATGATAAAGTTTCACTTAATCACCTAATTCACCCCATTTTAAATTGGCTTGCACATCAAGTCCAATGCTTTTAGTAACCAGGAAGCCTACCTTACTATAACAACTTGACCAACTAACATAACTTAACTAAGGCAATGAGATGAGTTCATTATTATATAAGCAACTTTTCAATTGTCTAAATTTAAGTCAATAACTAAACAAAAGAAAAAATTTGAAACCCATACCTCTTGCTCTCAACTCTTTCTCACTCTTCGACATTTCTACCCATTTCTCCACCAAACCCTTTGAATTCTTTAACTTTATCTTCAAAACTCTCTATAGGGCACCCCCTTCCCCCTCATCTTACTTTACGTGTGACTTTTACTTAGGCAATCACTCTAATGGAGTCTCTTATTGTAAATTAGTGTATTTTCAAAGGTTAATTATCATTTTTTTAGACTTGATCAACTAGCCATTGTATGACCATTAGGTTAATTATTTTATAATTATTAGATTAACTGTTATATGACTACTAGATTAGTTGTTATATCTCTATCACTAATTGTTATGGATCATAATAACTCTACTAGTTTATTACCTTTAGAATTTATATTTAACATTATTTTGCATTATGAGTTATTATGTCATGACTAATATAAATTAGTCTCTCCCTCTTCTTCTTGAAAGATAATATACATCATTTTCTTAATAATCTATAACATACTATTAGGTTAATCAAAAAATTGAGTTATTTCTATTGTTTCACTATTTAAAGTGCATATTAGTAAAAAAATTTGTCATATCTTAGAAGGCAATCATTACAACCTACTGTGTTGGGAAAAATTTGTTTATGAGGGCAAACTTCAAGGACAGTATCTAACACATTTTAAATACGATATTCTTTTTATTAATTTATTATTGTTGTAACTTTATGTTATTTAATTGATTATTTTTCCAACAATCTTAAGGATAATTTGTCTAATTTCAAGTATAATACATTTATTCAAATGTTAAGATTGGGGTTAATCTCATGGATTATGAAAATTCTAATTATAGAGCGACTATTAGTAAAAAAATTCAATCAATCTTACGTAGTTGATTTATTATTTGGAAAACTTACTTTGGGGTGCCAATTTTAGGTAATTTGTGTATATTTCATATATTTATACTTCAAGTATTGTTGTTTATTTAGAAGAAAAAATACACCTTTATGTTTATTAAGGGATGAAAAGTTCTAAAAAAAAAGTGAAAATCACAACTCCATCAGATTTTATTGTGTTAATCTTAAGATTCTTTAAAATCCATGCTAAATGCAAGAGAAATATTTCAAATATAAGTATGATGCCTAGTGAACTCATAGTTAATGAGCAAAGTTTCATTTGACTAATACCTATTAATTCGTTATGTTGAAATATGTGGTTATTGGTAGATGCTTATCTAAATAATCGTTGGGATGGTTCTTGAATGTAAGTTTGATAGTCATTGAATTTTGTAAATATTATTTATCATATTATTATACTAATCTTGTACTACACAGTAAATAGAAAATTGATGTAGCTTAAGGAAATTGAAAAAAGAAAATAGATATTTTGCATTTGTGAGATACATTTGTGAGAACTAACTAATACTTGTAAAGTAGAAAGTTATAATGATGATAGGGGTATGCTGGTCTACCTTCGAGGGGTATTAGTTTGGGCCATAAGTTTCATACTTATAGTAACTATAGTATATTTTAGAGTGAATTTCCATTTTATTGAAAAAGTATAATGATATTAATTGAATATTTGATTTAGATGACATGTGTTCATCCTTAAAGGCGAATTAGAAGTTTAAAAACCTAATAAATAAATAATTATTATTCAATCCACTTTGAATTTTGAGTTTAGAATCTTAGAGATGACTAATGTTGAGACAAATTGGCTAATAAAATTTTTAATGGATATTCCATTAAGAGTGAAACTAACATTATAAGTGTTGATGTATTGTAATAACTAAGTTTCTATTGCTCATATCAAGTGCAAGTCATATGATGGAAAACATAAATTGTCTAAGATGTGAATTATTAAAACAATTAAGTAATAAAATAATATCAAATGATTTTATATGGTTAAAGATGAATGGAGACAATCCTCTGACATGCAAATTACATCGAGTTAAATGAAATTAATTCTTATAGAGAATGGTCAAGAATGATGGGAACCCAATTTATGTAATAGGAGATCCCTTGAAATACGTTCATATGGATAATAACAAATCACCAATTGATCTTATGTATACTATCGAATTTGTAAACTCCCTTCCTATAGTGTAGATAGTGCAATGATTTCAAAGTTTAAGATTGAGTTATGCTCTTAATGAATTTTATAACCCTTATGGATATTGTATTTTTGAAATGCATACTTGATAATTCAACTATATGAGAATGGTGTGAGACCACTCTTAGAAGATCCTTAATAAAATTTCTAGAACTCTCATAAAAATAAACTAAATGTGTGCATGACCTAATAGCGTCCAACCGTATTAAATAGTATGATCTTAAAAAATATAATATAAAAGTAATTTCATTGTAATTCATTAAGAAGTTATGGTTTATAAATTTTTTATTTTACCATTCTTTTGAATATCAAAATTTATACATCTTAATCTTTAGTTCATAACTCAAAAAATACTAAAATTAATATATTCATTATTTAAAATAGAAGAATTAGTTTTTCAAAATAGTAGAAATTATTGTAAATTAGTATATTTTCAAAAATTAATTATCATAATTTTAAATTTTATCAACCAATCATTGTATAACCATTGGACTAATCATGTTATTATTATTAGATTAGTCATTATATAACTATTAGACTAATTGTTTTGTATTCAGTATTAACCATTATAAATTATAATAATATTAACTATTTATTACTATTAAAATTTATATTCAATATTATTTTATATTATAAGTTATTAAGTCCTAAATAGTATAAATTAATTTCTTTCTCTTCGTGAAAAAGAAGATATATCATCTTTTCAATAATCCATGATTTGTTATTGAGTTAACCAAAATATTGAATTGTTTATATTACCTTACTATTTAAAGTACACTTTAGTAAGAACATCTATTATATTTTAAAAAGATAGCTGTTATAATTTATTGTACTCGAACAATTTATTTATAAAAATAAAAATTATTTTTAAAAACAATACCTAACATATTTCAGAAACAATATTTTTTTTGTTAATTTACTTTTATTTCAGTTTTAGATTATTTAATTAATTATTGTTCCAACATCTCCTTACAATCACGCTAGCAATGTTGCCTTCTCCAACATTAATTTCGCCAACTCTTCAACACCAATGCTTTCTCTATGTTATTTTGTTGTGAGTTTCTTTAGAGCTACGAGACTTTGAAAGATATAATTGAGAGCCAAAAAAAACAAAAATGGAGATATAGAGAACACGGGGAGAGAGGAATTGTTTGGGCAAAGAGCAAGGAGAGAGAAATACCTAGAAGCCACACAAATGAAAAGGTCTAAGGAGGGAAAGAAATGGTGGGAGCAGAGATAAAATATTTGGAGGAGAAAGAGAATAGAGAAAAGTGAATTGTCACGTAAAAGTTAAAAAGCTAATTGGGATAAGTGGCTTTTCACAGCTTAGGCATCAAAAACTGACTGGGATAGCTGAGTTTAGCCTTCTTGGCTGACATTTCGGCACTTAGCACCAATTTAGTGATACTGAGCTATTTGTCTTTTCTTGTAATGGTATTGATCTTATTTAGATTTTTTTTTTTTCCTTTTGTTATCGATACAGATGTGGACAAATGAAAAATCATTAACCTAATCCTGAACATATCCCCGTAACGGCAGAGGCAAGTGTCCATGAGCAAAGTAGTATTGCAAGCATCCTTAATTTTGTTTTTATCAAGTGTGACTCTTGGATTCTAAAAATTTTGAATAAAATTCATGTAGCATAAAAGCAACGTGTAAACGGACATGAATTCAACATCTTCGTTTGTACGCCGCTCTCGTTGTTTATAACAAAATATGCTGTCTAATACTGAGATTATCAAAAGCATAATAATAAATGTGATGTGATTCAATTATCTTTTATTTTGTTACTGGATTTTATTATGTGTTTAAATTTATAATGCACTACATCATTCAGTAAACAAATTTTAATACAAATTCTAGTATTCCTAACATTCAAAGAACTTTGCAGAATCCAATTGAACATTCCCGTTGGCTAAAATAGATTTCTCCTATACTGGGAAGCGTGTCCTACTCCTTGAGGGACACTACACGTACTAAATGAAAACCTTTTACTCAAAGAAAGAAAAAGGGAAGTTTGTTGCCTCTTGAAACCATCTAATAATCAAAATCTAATGCTTTAACTTAATTAGCGTACGTGTTTGTACACCTAACTAAGGTTTGTCTAACCTAATTACCTACAATTTACAGATTTGCTTTGAAAGATATTTCAAGCAGCTACTATTTACGGAAACCGATTCTTTGTTTCGGGAAACATTGCAAACATATTCTTTAAGCAGCGGTGAAAGTGACCAAAACGGCCCGAGAGTGGAGCCACGCTGTTGAAAGTAGGGGTTGTGGATGCCAAAGTTGGTAGATTATGGCAATTTCATTTATCACCATTTTCCCCTCATACAGTATGTCGGGCCCCATAGGCAATTAAGTGCTTAAATTTGGATGATTTTGATACAATTTATTTTGCTTTCCTTCTCAGCTTCGTTACCTCTTGTTAAAGTTAAATTAATTCTGATATTATTATTAAACCATTGTATAATAATTTTTATTTTTATTCATTTAATAAAATATAACACACTAATAAAAAAAATACATATAAATAATGTAAATATAAAATTCTACTCACACAATAAATTGAGATATTTAAATTTTATTTTTTTTATGTGAGACAAAAAATAAAAAAATAGAGTATTCATGTAATACTATTCTACAGACATTATGTATAAAACATCGTGAACAATAAAGTCCAAGTTCTTAAAAGGTTGTATGTTACAAGTTTCTCAAGAATTCAAAAGCTAAGCAAAATCAACCAAAGTTTATTAAGAAAATTTTTGATAATTTGAAAGATTATATTAAGTTGAACTGTGAATGATTGGATGATTGAGTCAGAATTAATTTCAGTATTTTCAACGACAAAACCTAATAGCAATGCCAAATATATCTTATGTTAAAATATTATTTTATTTTCTTTCATAAATATATACCTTTTTTTTTATTGATTAATTTTTCCCCTGCGGTAACGTAGAACAAACAAGAAGAGAAATTTCGTGTATATCAATAACTAGCATTTAATAATATGCCTGACAAAAAGAATTGCTTGGTTATAAATACCACCCCGCTCCACGCCTCCTGCGCACAAGTAGGAAAGATAGCTGAGGCCCTCAGGGTGGTACACTTCAAGCAATGGCCATCTTGAAGACTCTGGCATTTGTTGTGGCGTTCCTCCACCTGGTTTATTCTGATCAAATGGCAAGTTAATTATTTTCATTGTAATCGTATTTTTTTCCGAAGGATTTTCATTATGATACAATTTTCTCAACCCAAGTCGTTTGTTTGAATTGCTTCAGTTGATCCACAACATGGTGGAGAGTCCAAGTCCCAGTCCGCTGCCACCGAAAATAGGTAAATATACAAATAGAAACGGAAACTCGCTCATTGACACCATGCATCTGTTTAATTCGCGAATGTTAGAGAGGTTATTTGCGGTTTGGCTTGATTTTGTTGTTTCTGTCTAATCAATGACTTTGGGATACTTTCACTCGAAAAATTGAATATTACTTACTGGATGGTTTAATCAGATTGTAGTGGAGCTTGTGATACGAGATGTCAATTGTCTTCGAGGCCACGTTTGTGCAAGAGAGCATGTGGGACGTGTTGTGACCGTTGCAACTGTGTTCCTCCGGGAACCTCCGGCAACTATGATGCCTGTCCCTGCTACGCGAACATGACAACCCATGGTGGCAGACACAAGTGTCCTTAAAGCTTCGAACCGAAAAAAAAAGAAAAAAACTACGGCATGGAGGGTGGTTAAGTCTGATGGAATAAATTAAAGAGAGGGAGTATTGTTGCGTGGGTGGTATATTAATGCATTCAAAATTAACGCGTTGGAAACAAAAGACACCTTCAATTGCCGAAGAAACTATTTCTTTAATTACTGTTTTATTTACCAAATAAATTAGACTCTGCATTATACAATATTTATAACTCTCACTATTTTTATAAATTTCACAGTTACATGGAATTTGGACCATCATTTGTTGGTTTCCCTCATAATTGAACAATTCCCATTTTTTCGTGGAAAAAATCTATTTTAAATGGAAAATGCAATTAATGCCCGTTATATCTTTTTATAAAATTTCAAGCTACGAAACTAAATAAAAATCCATATGTCAATATCTACACCTAAATATATTTTATTTAAGATTCGAATGCTAGGTTCGGATTTAAACCATCATTTTTGGTTTACCCTCCTAATGAACAATTCTATAGTTATTAAAAAGAAAAAGATATTTTTTTTAATGGAAAAGGCAGTTAATGCATGTTATATGTATTTATTAACAACATATGTGATTAAACTAAATTTACTTTGTCACATAAGATTTTATATGGTGGATTCTTACAGCATATGTGTAAAATATATAATATGACAATAGTTGATTCTAAATTTTAACTCTAATATCAGTTGTGTTGTCATTTCTAACTTCTAATTCTTCTTTTTGTTTGCATAAAGAGGGGAAAATACTTTTTTCTTGAAAAAAATAATCATAATTAAAATCTCTTTTTATTTTTTTCCTTTTGTCTTCATAAAAAGAAAAAAATATATTACTTTCAAATGCATTTTCTTAATAAAAATCTCACAATTTAAGTTTTTTTTAATTTTTTCTTTTAAATAAAACATAACAAAAAATATAATTCTTAATAAATATTGTAAATCTTCATAATAATCTAGTGTATATTGATAATGCTAAAGTTGAAAAAAAAATTAGCAAAACACGTATATGATAGTGTTAGTTTGTATATAAACTTAATAATTAGTTTGCAATTATTTAAATATTTTAATAAATTAAAATTTTAATATAAATTTAATTTACTAAATTACATCTAATATGTATTATAATTTACTTAATTCATATTATCATATACTATGAAGGATAGTGATTCAACCTTGAGATCTTAGAATGTGTAACAAACTCCGATTGAGTCATTTTAGATTTAATATACAAAATTAACCGTTTGGTAATCTTGATAATTTTTTAATAACAAATATAGCCAACTGTTTGACAAAATAATAATGAGATGTTATGTGGAAATGAGGAGTTATCGGACTTAATCCAACATATGTAAAGCCTATACAAAATTTTAAAATATTATTATTATTCAAAATTAAACTAAATAAAATGGCTTTCACATCTCACTTGAAGTTGCAACATCCTGTTTTCCATTAACCGGCCCAAATGGTTTCTAATCCATGGCTGCCATAGCCCCAGTTCTTCTAGCCCCAATCTTTCTCCGTTTGTCCAACGGGATGCCGTCAATACCATCCTTCTTCTGCAAAACAAACCCATATCAATCAACCAAGAAGAAGTGATGAAAAAAATAAATAAATAAAATGGTGCCCTAATTTCTCCCATTGAAACTCAAAGTCAAAGTAATAAAACTAATCATTCTGAACCAAAAACACAAGGAATTTGCAATCTCCTAAAGATAACATAAAATTTAAAGAGAATTCAAATCAAACGTTCCTGTGTTCGGCTGGTAAGAAAGTTAAAAGTTGTCTTATTTTTTATTTGTTTTCGCTTTGGAACATAATATTCAACAGAGAAACTACCCGATCTGAAAGTTTCCTTTTTGTTTTTTCTTTTTCTTTTTTTTTTCTTGGAAACTAAATCCATAAAAAGAAAATCGCTTGAGATAATGAAGAAAATGGAAATATATATATATATATGTACACAACTAGGAGGACTTACCGCAAAAGGACTCCGAGTTGGCCTATTCTGGTTCTGAGGAGTTATGATCCAAAACCTGAATCTCTGAATTGGATCTCTCCAATCTTCTTACTACAGCAAGAAATCGAGAGAGAGAGAGAGAGAGAGAGAGAGAGAGCGGTGCAGCCGTGGTAGGGAGATGAAATTTAAATCCATTAGAAATGGCCAACGACCAGAATAATTGTGATCTTAAGAAGAAATCTGAATGGTTTGGACCTGTTCAGTTATGGAATCAATCTCGAGATCCACCTCCCAAAGTGGTAATTAACCATCCAGCATTTGGTTGCTAAGAATAATATTCCTTTAATTTTAAATAATAATAATATTTTAAAATTTGATTTGGGCTTTACATGGGTTGAACTAAACCTAATAATTCCTCAGTCCTACATGACACCTTGTTACTGTTTTGTTTTCATTTACACATTAACTCTTTTTACATTTTAATTGGATAGGTCAACTGAATTAATGAATCTATTTTATCAATTTAATAGTAGGATAAATTTGTTACTAAAAAATTACTGAGATTATCAAACTATTATTTTTAAAAGTGCAAAATAAATTTGTAATTATATAAATAATTATAAATATATATATATATTAACTCTAATTTTTGTATGGAAATTATAACTTTAATCTTTTCTACATTAGTACCAAAGTATGTATGATTTGTTTCCTAGCTTATTTGTGTTCCAATTTCGAGTACTTACTAGTGTTTCTAATCTATTTGTGAAAATCTTGATTTTTGGTCCATTAATGGCAACTGTATATAAAAGGGATATTAAGGCTTGATTTTTTATGTCGTTGTAAATTGTAAAATATATTATATCTTAATTGAATAAATTGAGTAAATTAAATATACGATAAAATTTTAATTTTATTCTAATACTAAGAAATACTATACATCAATTACTAAGTTAATTTCACACACTAAAAATCATAAGATTTTACTAAGAAAATTTTACAATTAAATAAAATTATTATATAAGAAAACTTGCCCATGTGACTAAGGAAAAGTGAATTCTATTAGGAAAATTCTAATATTAAACAAATATTATCGTATAAGTAAAATTGATGATATAACAAAATAAGAATAATTAAATTTTCTTTTAATTTTAATAATATATATTTATACTAGTATTAGACTTGCACATTTTTTCTTTAGTTTCATTTAAATCAGAAAAATAAAAGGTAGTTTAGATTATGAGTATTTTCTTTTTAAAATCATAAAATAAATTTAAAAGTAGTTTTAAAAAAATAATAAATAAAAATAAAAAAAACCTAAATTATGAATAACTGTTTCTTTTTAAGAATGAAAGATTAATTTAAAAATATTTTTTCCCTTCTTAAAAACATTTAGGATTATTATTTACTTTTTATAATTTTTTTAACTTTATCGTGAGTATTTGCATCTTACTAATTTTAGATATATGTAAAAATTGTTTAAATGAATTAAGAAATTATAATAAATTGTAATTAAGTAAATTAGATATATATTGAATTCTTAATTATATTAAAATATTAAAAAATACTACTAATTATTAAGTTATTATCAACTACTATAAATTTTGGAAATCTATGAAGAAAATTAAATTTTGAATTAAATAGTTAGGGTTTTTTAAAATTAAATAAATGTCATTAAATAAGCATTTTACATTAAGTAAACTTGAATTATTTTCAATAATATATACTTATTAGTATTAGATTAGAGTGATGCACAAATTTATTGACATTTTTTCTTTTAAAAAAATGAAACGTAAATTTGAGAGTACTTGTTTAAAGAAAATAAAAAGGGAATAATAAAAAAAATTTTAAATTACGAGTATTTTTAAAAAAAATATAAATTTAATTTTTTTCCTCTTAAAAAAATAGGATTTTTTTCATTATTTAAAAATTATTTTTTTGGTATTTTCTTTAATTATTAATATTTATGTTATGTAAATTTTAGATATATGAGAAAAATTGCTAACATTAATTAGATAAACTATAATATATATTAAATTATAATTGAATAAATAGCGTTAATTAGAAATATATTAAAATTTTAATTTTATTAAAATACTAAAAAAATTATAAATTAACTTATATATTCATAGACTTAAATCTCTAAAATTTAATAAATGCTTTAACACTGTCACATAAAAATTTTACTATTTTATCTAAGATTTAATAATATTAATATACACAAGAGAGATAGATACATATAAAAATTTTAATTTTATTTAAATGTTATGAAAAATTACAAACTCATTATTAAATTAATCTTAAATAAATAAATAAATTCTCTCTAAATTTCAATAATATATATTTATAATATTATTAAACTTGCACAATGCACAAATTTAATCACATTTATTAAAATATTTATTTTTAATTGTATTTTACTTAAAAGAAAAAGACAAAAAGACATTCTAATTTTATGTATTATTTTTTAAATGAAAAATAAATTTGAAATAGCTTTTTTCCTCTTTAAATCTACTTTAGATTATGTTTGCTTTTATAGTTAATAAGATTTGGAAAAACATTTAGCTAAATTAAATTAATTTTAAGAATTTTTTTACTTCTTAAAAAAATTGTTTTCTTTTAAAAAAATAAAAAAAGAAGAATTTTAGAGTAATTTCTTTCATTTCTTCCATTTTGAAAAAACTTAATAATAGCTTTTTCTTTCTTTATTAGGATAAATAGGTGGATATGAGACTTTTGTTTTCATTTTTTTCTTTCTTGAAAAGGACAATTTAAAAATATATTTGTTTCTATTATTAGCAAATTTTATAATTATGAGGATTTAATATTAATTAAAGTAAGATTATATGAATTAATAATATAATTATTCGATTAAAATTAAATCTATCTGAATTGATTTATAGAATTTTATTTTGTAATCAAATTATTATAATTATAAAATATTATAATATTCTTAATTTACAAATTTATGAAAAACTACCACATAAGCATACACTAAAGTTTTTTTTTTATCAATTTTGATAATATATATTTACATATAAACTACTTTATGATCCATATAATTTGATATTTATTAAAAATTTATTTTTCTTATATTTTATTTAAATGAAAATAATAAAACAAAATTTAAATTATACGTATTTTTTAAAAGAGAAAATGAATTAAAAAGTAATTTTTTTTCTTTTTATGAAAATAAAAAAACTTAAATTATAAATATTTTTATAATATTAAGAAGAGAATCAGATCTATATTAAAATTTTAATTCTATTAAGATACATGTTGAAGTCATAATTTTATGAAAATACTAATATAGACAATAAATTAACTATTAAATTAGTATCAAATACAATAAACTGTGGGAATCTATTAAAAAATTCTAAAATTAAGTAGGCGTTGCCATATAAATGTTTTTATAACTTTCTTTCAGGTTTTGTAATTATATTATACACTAATATATAGACTTACATAATGCATAAGTTTACCTTATTTATTGAAAAATATATTTTTATTTATATTTTATTTAACTAAAAAAACTTAAATTATGAATTTTTCTTTCTAAAAATTGAATTTAAGAGTAATATAGAAAAAGAAAATAAAAACATTTTAAATTAGGAGTATTTTTAAGAAAAAATAAATTTTAAAATATTTTTCCTCTCTAAAAAAAAGAAATTTAGAGATATTTTTTAAAAGGTTTTCTTTTTTCTTTAATTTTCTTTAATTATAAGTGTTTACATTATGCAAATTTTAGATATATGCAAAAAATTGCTAAAATAAAGATCATAATTAAATTGATTGAGTAAATCAGATATGTCTTGACATTCTAATTCTATTAAAATAATAAAAAAATAAAAATTAACTATTAAATTAATATAAAATATTATAAACTATGAGAATTTAATAAAAAATTAGAATTTAATAAAATACTTAGATATAATACCTAAATGTTAAATATTTTTTTAAAAATTAAAAAAATTTGAAATAGTTTTTTTATTATTATTCTTGATCTAATTTAGCTTATGCTTACTTTTATAACTAATTAAATTTGAAAAAACAATTAGTTAAATTAAATTAATTTTAGGATTTTTTAATTTAAAAAAAAAATTTAAAGAAGACATAGAAAAGGATTTTGGAATAATTATTTTTCTTTTATTCTATTTTAAAGAAACTTGAAAGTAGTTCTTTTTCCTTTAATAAGAAAAAATATATAAATATGGGAAATTTTTTTCTTGACAATGAGGATCTAAGAATAGTTTTTTCTTCCACTTTGTCTTTTATTTTTCTTTTTAAAAATTTTTATAATTACAGAGGTTTAATTACAATCAAAATAAAATTTTATGAATTAATAGAATTTTTATTTGATTAAAATTAAATTTATATTAATTGATTGATAAAATCGTACTTTTATTGTAATCAAATAAATATTCAATTAAGTCATAAAATCTTAATTTAATTATAGTTAAATTTTTATAATTATAAAAGATTACTCTCAAATCCTTTTTGTTAGGAAAAAACACAAGAAAAATAATTTTTCAAATTTACTTATTTTTTCTTAAAAATAAAATTATTCTTAAATTTCTTTAATAGGTGAATAAAAGAAAAATAATTACTCTATAATCCTCCCCTTTTGTCTTCTTAAAAGGAAAACAAAAGTTTTTCCTTTTATTTTCTTAAAAAAAGTAAAAATTTCTCTTAAAATTAATTTTATTTAACTAATTATTTGTTAAATCTAATTAAATATAAAAAAATTAACTTAAACTAGATTTAAAGAGAAAAGAAACTATTTATAAATATTTTTTTTAAATAATACTCCACATTTAATGTCTTTTTATTTTTTCTTTTAAATAAAATGAAATAAAAAATGAATTTATTAACAAATATAATTAAATTTATGGATTATACAGATTTAATACTAGTATATAATATAATTTAAGAAGTTGAGAGAAAAGTTGGTAAAATAATTTTGTGGTAGCATCTACTTAATTTTAAAATTATTTTAATAATTTTAATAATTTATAGTATTTAATGTTAATTTAATCATTGATTTACAAGTATAATTGATTTGTATTACTATTTTGTTTTCATTTTCTCTCAACTAGATTTCACCCAGATGAATTTTCTTCAAGGTTAGTAGTGCCTTTTCAATTAAATTTCATTCAATCAATATTTCTTCAAAGTATTCATGTCAATTTTTCGTTGTATGATAAGTTGAATTATACTACTATATGTATTTATAACATTTTTTACACTAATTTAGTTTTACATTTGTTTGTAAATATAAATTATGGACTTTTCAATTGTCATATTTTCACAATAAATAAAATTAAAAAAAGAACTAAATTTATCTATATGTATGTATATTATAATTATTGAAATTAAGAAAAATTTAGTAAAATAATTATGTAGTAAAATTTGCTTAATTTTATAAATATTAAATATTTGTTTTAAGTTATAATTTTCCTAATAAATTCTTATAATTGAAGTATTTGACATTAACTTAACAAGTGATTTGTAATAATTTTTAATATTTTAATAAAATTAGTATTTTAACATGAATTTGATTTACTAAATTTATTTGGTTATAATTCAACATATATTATAATTTATCCTACTCAAATAAATAATTTTTATATATATTTGTAATTCACACAATGCAAATAAAAATAATTAAAAAATCAAAAAAAGAAAAATAATTTTTTAAAAAAGGAAAAATAATCCAAAATTCTTATTTTTCTTTTTTAAAGAGAATTTTTTTAAAAATTTAATTTGAAAAAAATAAAAATACTTGTATTTTAGATTTCTTTTTATTTTTCTCATTTAAATAAAACACAAGCAAAAAGTTTAGTATTAATGTACAATATAAGTATAGAAACTAAGAAAAAGCTACCTAAATGCTTATATGACAATATTTGCTTAATATTAGAATTTTTAATAAACTCCCACAATTTATAATATTTAATATTAATTTAATAGTTGATTTATAATTTTTCTTACTATCTCAATAAAATTAGAATTTTAATATTCATCTAATTCTCTTTGTTACATTATAAAATCATAAGTGTGCTTAATTTGCATTATTTCTTTGTTGTCTTTTAAGTAGATTTTTTCCAACCAAATTTTCTTTATAGTACCTAATCAAGTTTTCTTCAAAGTTAGTTTCTTTTCATAAGAGTTAATTAGTTTTATTGTTTTAACTAATTTTCTATAATCTTTGTAAACCATACTATGAATTGCATAACATATTTTTGTGAGTCCAATTCAAGATTTAATGTAGGTTTTTATTTTCATAGACAATTGAGGTTATTTCTTGAACACTAATAACATATTTTTAGGATTGTGTGGTCTTTTTTTTTTTTTTCATTGAGTAAATTTAACTTTGAAAAGTTCATATTCATAACAAAAGAGTTTACCAATTAAAAAAGAAAAAATATATTTCTAATTTTTTAATTTTTTCATAAAAAATATTGTTAATTTAAATCTTTTAAATGATAGCAAGTCAAATAGGATGATATATAGGATGACTTATAATTGGATGACATGCATTATGAGTGGACCTTATTTTAGACTATCCTATATACTATCATGCACTCAATATAAAAGATGACTTGCTTAATCTTATTTTAATTATAGTCATTTTGTTTTCTCCATTAATTGTAAATTTGAATATTGCATGAGTTTAATATGAGTACTTTCTAATTTTTTTTTAGTAAACTTTCATAATTTGTAATATTTAATTTTAACTTAATGCTTAATTTATAATTTTTTAAGTATTTTAATAAATTAGAATTTCAACTTGCATTTAATTTATTCAATTTATTCTATTATGATATCCAATTCTTATTAATAATTATTTATATATGTCTAAAATCAATGTAATATGAATATTTATAATTAAAAAATAAAAATAAAAAAATTAAATTAAAAAAATAATTTAAATTTTTCTTTTTAAAAATAAAAAAAGTAAAAAATATATTTTTAATTTTTTTCGTTTTTCTTAAAAATGGAATAATACTCATAATTTAATTTTTTATATTTTTTATTTAAATAATATACAGGTAAAAATATATTTTTCAATAAATATAATAAACTTGTACGTTATACAAGTCTAATATTAGTAAATATTAATATTACTAGGTAAAGAAAAAATCAGTAAAATATTTATGTAATAGTATTTATTTAATTTTAAAAATATCTAAATATCTAATTCAAGTTTTAATTTTCTTAGTATACTCTCACAATGTATAATATTTAATATCAATTTAATAGTTGATTTACTGTTTGTTTTTCAATATGTTAATAAAATTAAAATTTTAATATGTATTTAATTTATTTAATTTACTTAATTATAATTTAATATGTATTATAAAAAAGAAGAAAATAATTTCTAAAAAAAGAAAAATAATCCTAATTTTTTAGAGGAAAAGAATATATATATATATATATATATATAGATATTTTAAAGAAAAAGATTATCATAATTTAAATGTTTTTTTTTCCACTTTTACTTTAGAAAAACAATTATCAAATTTATTTATTTTTGAAATAAATTTTTATAAATATAAATAAAAATATATATTTTAATAAATGTGATAATTTCATACCACGTGTAAATCTAATCCTAGCACCTAATATTTTGAAAGGCATCCTAAAAAGTTAGAAGGGCAACACATTTTTTAGGGAGATACCACATTTTTTAATGGGGGCAAATTGACAAAATAGCTAAAGAAAATAAATATTTTTGGGGGCCAGGGGCCGCGCGGGCAATTGCCCCCCTGAACCCTTGGTGCATCCGCCCATGAATGTAGTACAACATTCACTGTCTGGTTTGCCCGGAAAATTGATTTATTGGCGTTGAATTCTAGTATTTCTAGAAACAGCTGTGCATTTCGGTAAAGAAAAATGGAAAGTACCTTGTAAATAGGGGCTTGAGCGATGTTCTGCATGTGTCGAGTACACAAGCAGATGACAGTGATAATGCAACCAAAGCGCTGGAGTGACTCCACTTCTGATTCACGATATAGTAAGGGTGCAATGGCCCCGGACGGTAGTTGTTTAATTTGCTTTATATTACTCGGTTTAGAATTTCCATGTAAATTAAAAAAATATAAAAGGATCAACTGCAGAAAATACGAAATATTGGTGCACTTCACCTTCTAACTACAGCGCTATGGATTCACGATAGAGCTTCCAGTTAAAGTGCCACATTCAGCGATGGAAGTCCGAACTTCCGTTTACTTCGTAATGGGGTGCGAGATGGGCAAGGAACAGAAAGGTAAAGGAGAAATTTTATGGCTCAAACATCCTACAACACCGGGGAAGCAGGTGCTGGAATGGGTGACACCAACTAGTGGCACTGGCACAAAAGGAAGAATTATGAAGACGGGGAAAAAACAAAATCATCCATGAACACTATTCATCACCCATGTCTACTCCAGCTTCTCCAGTTCTCCCATTCTCTCTATGATAGCCTGCACATTATAACAAATCTTAGTGGTTCAAGCAAGCGAAGTCCATCATTGTCAGAATTATCTATGTAAAAGATAAAAGGGAACAAAATGGGCACAAAATAGCCATGGTACCAAGGAGCAGAAAGATGGAATATATGGCTCCAACCATTGACTCGTGATGAAAAATGGTCAACTTGATACGATTACAAAATCAGTCATTTGTGCATTAGGCAGGAGTACAAAGGGTGGCATTGGCGATCCTATTGATAGTCTATCACTGCTAATATGTGTACGAGGAATCTCCTTCAAGAATCCAAAAAATCACCAAGATTGACAGAAAATGCTTACCTTCTTGCTTGTTTCTTGGAGCTCCCCAGCAAGAATGAACTCGTCAAGTATCAGATGAACCTTCAAGGGTAAAGAGAAAAATGAAGAAAAAAGTGTGTCAGAATAAGCAGAAAAAAATGTTCTCTTGATCTGCACATAAGGACTTTTGGATGAGATGCATGAACATGCCTGCATGCGTCCACACCCATTACATGCCCACAGAGATAAAATATGCAGGTATTAGATAATTTAACTAGTATGGCACCCAGCACAGGTATGTTGACTAGTCACTGATCCTAAATAATCATTAAAGTTTGACAATGACTCATTATTTTGAGCTATTGAGTTACCAACTTCAATTATGCAGTTTTGACTCCTGAGAACAGCCATTTTAGGAGAATTTGCAGAAGGGAGATAACTGTCTCCATCTAGCATCGTCTCTCCTTGGAGCCCATACTAACAAAGCTATAACCAGGTAACAACCTTTATGAACAAGAGCCATGTCTGAAAAACCAAATATGACTTCTAATAGGCAAGAAAGTAATAACTGCAAGTGGACAGATGATACTGCAGTAACATAAGCTTTAAGAGTAACCTAAAAGGAACCAAATTTTGGTAAATGATCCAATAACTAAAAGTTGGGGCAACAATTACAGAGGGAAAAAGGAAAGAGGAGAATAATTGAAATACATGAAGGTCCTACAAGGAATTCAAAAACAGAAGATGAACGGTAACACATAAGTCCATAATAAGTGACAAAGAGAGGGTATAGAAGTAACAGACCTTGTGAAAATTGAATACTAGATCCAGCTCACACACATTGCTGAAGAAATGATCTAATATCTCCACAAATAAGTGGATGCACTCTAAATAAGCCAATTCATTATCTGTTATGTCAACACACAATGAGAAGAATAAACCAGCATACCGCCTGTAGATTATTTTATGCGTTCGGAACTGCCAGAAAACATGCGTAAGGTATAAGCACTTCATTTCATTCAAATTGATTGGGTCAAAGGATAGAACATGAATATACCGAGAGACTAAGGCCAGGGAAAGCATGGAGATACAATGAGAACCAGTGTATCTTCTTAACCATAAGGCATGAAATTGTAAACGTCAACTCTCATATCTAATCTGTGAGGATGGGAAAACAAAACATGTTCAAGATATTTCCACTTCAATAAGCCAACGTTTAAGAGCTGGTTCAAGTGACTTAACAGGGCATCTTTAACAGGTTTGGTTTTATAATCCTATGAGGTTAATACCAAGAATGTTAAAATGGTATGCATATCTGAATCACAGCCAATAGAAATGTAATGGAGAACTAAACAAAAGCAGAAGTTTATGGGAAACTGGCAACAAATCTTCATCCCTTGCTGTCTCATAAACTGACGGAGACATTTGACCAAACGATAGGGCCCCCCCGGTTCAATGTACACAAACATGTAAGAGAAAAAGGCTCCACCACAACAGAGAGAACAATTCCAAATATGCACAAACTGAGAAGCGGAACCCATAAATATAACAGCAAATTGTGAAAAACGGTAGAATTCAATCCCAAACCCCACATCCAAACAGGAAAGGAAAAATATAGACGTGATTTAAGAGAAATTGGAAATAACAAACCTCGACAAAATTCGTGAACTTGGGATCTCTATTGACCACCAGCCGATGAACCTAAAGAGAGTGAGGGAAAAAACTGAAAACTGACAGATTTTCTCAAATGAAACTCCAAACAGAGGAACACGCCGAAAAAGAGATACTTAAAACCAAACCGAGATCTCACCTCGTATTCGACCTTGTGTTTCTCGGAATCCTCGAGAGGAACATAGTATTTAGCGAGACGAGTCTTGCCTTGCCTGTTCTGCAGAAGTATGAACCGGATCTGCCAAATTCAAAACTCCCCATCAACAAAACTGATCAGAAGGAAGGAAAATATAATAATAAAAAAACAAAACCTGGGCTTTTTGAACGCAGAACCAACACGACAATGGCTGGGGGAGTACGCTACCATTTGGAATTACCGTCAGAAAAAACCAAAATTGAAGCGAGTTGCTGGTAGTAGATTGCCTAAATCTAGAGCCCGGGAAAGCAAAAATGTTATTCTTCTTCGAATTTATGTTGCATTGATCTCTACTTTAGCTTCTATGGCTTGGAAATGGCAGCGAAGTACAAAAGCTGAAATGAGGTGGGCGTCCAACGTCGCGTAGCTTGTAAAATAACACGCCGAATGAAAATAAAAATAAACTCCAGGTATTCGGTTTTAACCCAAATTAATTGAATATATATATATATATATACATATTATCCAAATTAAAAAAATAACAGACCTGTTTATGTAGTATTTAAATATTTAAGTTAAATTTTAATTTTTTAATAAATTTAATAATTAATTTATAATAAAATTAAAATTAAAATTTTAGTATATATTTACTTAAATATGATATAATATGTATTATAATTTATTTAATTTATATTAATAATTAATGATATATTTTAAAATTTATGTAGTATAAATATTTCTAATTAAGAAAAATAATTATTTTAAAAATATTAATAAATTCCTCTTTATTTTTCTTAGAGAAAAAAATAAAAAAAATTCTTTTTTTCTTGGAATAGAAAAATACTTATAATTTAAACTTATTTAAAGAAAACACTATGACATTTTTTAATTTTTAAATAAAAAATTAGAATTTTAGGTTTTTTTATTATTTTAAATAAAAGACATATAAAAATATCATTTTTAATAATACAATAAATTTATAAATTGTATAGATATAATAACATTGTATATTATTACTACTTGGACTTAAAGAAAGTTAGTTAGATGCTTATACGATTTGTAGATTTCTGTATTTGATATTAATTTAATAATTAATATGTATTTTTTTAATATTTTAATAAAATTAAAATTTTAAAATTTAATTTACTTAATTATAATTTAACATATATTATAATTTATTCAATTTATATTACACATTTTTCACATATGTATAAAATAAATAACAAAATAATTTTAAAAACTAAAAAATAATCTAAATTCCTTTTTCTGTTTTTTTAAATAGAAAAATATTTATAATTTAATTTTTTTTTAATTTTTTTCATTTAAATAAAATATAAACAAAAATATGCTTATTAATAGATATAGTAATATATATATATAATCGTTTAAACTATTTTTTATAATTTTTCTTTTTTTTCATTCTAAAGTGTATCTCTATTTAGTTTTTTTATTCTTAAAAAAATTATAATTTATAATAAAAAGAAAGTAATTGCTTTGTATTGAAATAACATTTTTTTCTTTATTTTTAATAGATAAATTTACTTCGTTGTTATTTCAACAAAAAAAAAAAAGGCATCTTTTCAAATCCATACTAATGCATAACTTTTATATTAAAATTTCTAACATCATATGATAAGAAAGCCCATAATTGACTAAGGACCATCTTAGGATAGGTTTAAAAGACCCCATCATTAAGTTTATATAAACACCAAGTGGCTTATAGGGACTTACCAAATATATCTTTTAATTTTGTATTATTAGGCAAAGGACTTAGATGCATTGACATCCTTCTTTGTCATTAAATACTTAACAGTTAAGTGATCTATATAGACAATGACCTTAGTTCTTACTAGATATGAACGATATTTATCTAAAGTATAAACAATAGTCAAAAGTTGGTTTTTTGTGGTAGCATAATTCATATGACTATCATTAAATAGTTTGTTGGTGTAATAAATCACATGCAACTGTTTGTCTCTCCTTTGCCCCATTACGACTCCTATAGCATAATGACTAACATCACATATTAGTTTAAAAGATAGACTCCAATATGAGGCTAAAATAATTGGTGTTGAAGTCTCCTTTAGCTTATAAAAAATTTCCATGCACTTATAATCGAAGTGAAAAGGTACATTCTTAACTAACAAAACGCATAATGGTTTAGTGATTTTTGAACAACCCTAAATGAACCTCCTATAAAAACCTGTATGTTTAACAAAACTCCTTATATTCGTAACTAAATTGAAAGAGGGTAGCTTCTTAATCACCTTAATTTTAGCTTGATCTACCTTTATACCTTTAGACAAAATCTTATGCCTTAAGACAATTCCATAATAAATTATGAAATGATGTTTCTCCTAATTTAACACCAAATTAGTCTCTAGACATCTTTGAAGAACCATTGCTAAATTACACAAGCATGTATCAAAAGATGAACTAAAGATAAAGAAATCATTTATAAATACCTCAGTGATATTTTCAATAATGTCAAAGAAGATGACCACCATACAAAATTGGAAAGTAACGGGTGTATTGCACGGTCTAAAAGGCATCCTTTAATATGAAAATGTCCTATAAAGGCAAGTGAATGTAATCTTCTCACAATCCTCTAGCGCAATAGGAATTTGATTATAACCTAAATATCCATCCAAGAAATAGTAATATTCATGGTTAACCAACCGCTTTAAATTTGATCAATGAATGACAATAGAAAGTGATCCTTCTGAGTAGTAGCTTTCAACTTCCTATAATCAATGTATAGTCTCCACTTGGTGATCGTTCTTATTGAAATCAATTTATTCTTATCATTGGGTACTATTGTTCTACCTTCTTTCTTCAAGACCACATGAATTAGACTAACCTAAAAATTGTCAGAGATAAGATAAATAATGTCAACATCCAACAATTTAAGTACCTCGGCTCTAACAACCACTTTTATGTTAAGGTTGAGATGTCACTAATACTCTACACATAACTTGTGGTGTTCGTCTACGATAATTATGTACATACAAAAAAAGAACTAAGGCTTTTGATGTCGATAATAGTCCAAGCCAAAGCTCTTTTATATTGCCTTAATCCCCCTAATAACTTCTCTTCTTTAACCTCACTTAACATTGCTAACATGATGACATAAAATGTGTAAAACTCACCCAAGTATGCATACTGCAAATGGTTTAAAAGTTGTTTAAGCTCAAGTTGTGGGGGAATCTTTAGAAAAGGTGATGGTTTGGGCTTTCTAGAACCAAGATATTTAAACATAAGTCACCCTCTTTAAGATAAAGACCTAGTTTCATCAATTCTCATCACACACTATGAGAGTGTCGAATCCTTACCCTTATTAGTAATACTATGAGTGATGCAAGTTACAAGTGGCTTTATAAGGATTTCTTTGAAAGTCACCTCTATGACTGAATCGATGACCTTTACCATAAAACAAGAATCATTAATGATTGGATATTTCATAACCTTGAACACATTGAATTCTTGTTCTTTATTACCCACTTAAAGTTTAAGTTATCCTTGTTATACATTAATAAGGGCACCTCTAGTAGTTAGAAACGGCCTCCCCAAAATTATAAGGATCTTCACATCTTCTTCCATCTTAAGAACAAGAAAATCTAAAGGAAAATAGAACTTCCTAACTTTTACCAACATTTTTTCAATCTTGCCAAGTGGATACTTAATTGATCGATCAGCTGATTGAAAAGATATTGTTGTTGGCTTTAAGTCTCCCATTCTAAGTCTCCTAAAAAAAGATGAAGGCATTAGATTAATACTAGTGCCAAGATCACATAACCAATTATCAATACCAATTTCTCCAATAAAGTAAGGAATAGTGAAACTCCTTAGATCCTTTAACTTTAAAGGTAACTTGTTTTGAATGATTGCCTTACATAACTTTATCAAGGCTACTATAACATACTTTTTAAGCTTCCTTTTATTAGAGATAGTTTCCTTAATGAACTTAGCATATAAAGGCATTTAAGCTATGACCTTCATAAAAGGTATGTTAAGATAAAGCTTCTTGAATATCTCCAAGAATTTTGAGAAGTTCTTGTCATCATTATGCTTTTTCAACCATTAAGGAAATGGGATAGGTAAGATATAGGCTCTTTTTCTTCTTCTTGTCATAGCCTTCTATTGGGAATTAACACCCAACTTTTTATAGATGTCATAGATCTCATTAGTGATCTTGTCACCTATATAGCCACTTGTTATGGCATCAACTAAGTTCTGTGAAATTGTATCCAATGTATCATAAAAAAATTGCATCTACAACATTTTAGAAATTTAATGATGGGGACATTATACTAAGAGCATCTTGAATATCTCCCACACTTCATGAAAAGGCTCTTTATTGAGTTGGGAGAATGAGTTAATATTGCTTTTAAGGTTTCCAATCTTTTGAGGAGAGTAATACTTTGTCATGAACTTGTCATAAATTGAGTCCCAAGTAATGAGTGATCTTTTGGATAAATTGATCAACCATGTTTTCACCTTATCTTTAAAAGTATGAGGGACGCATTACATTCATAACTCATCCTTAGAACAATCTTGCAAAGGTAAGGTTTGTATTGTACTATATAACTCTTTTATGAAAGTGAAAGGTTCTTCACTTGATAACTTATGAAAGCTAACAACATATTAAAGTGAATTGTTTTAAACTCATAATTGTATGTTGTTGTGCTGAGCTTAATGCAAGAAAGAAAGACACCAATCACATGTCATTGAATGTCTTTCATATTGAGTTGATCTTATGGATGTGCTCTTTAACCAATGTTGTTAGCTCAATGAACCACTTACTCGTTGTTTCCTCTTGGATTTTCTGCCATATCTACTTTTTTTTTTATGCTCTATTATGATAACAAGTTCTTTTAATTTTAGGATTTAAAGGGAGTAATTTAATGTTCCTAAATTTTCTTAAAAAAATACACTATTTGCAAATAAAAATAACAATAAAAGGTAAAGGCTAAATTGATAATAGAAAACTAAATAAAGACAACAAAAATGCAAGATACAAGTATAATCAATAGAGTATGAAAACAAAAGAAATCAACTCTCACAAAAGAAAGAAAAACAAAACAATATATGTTAAAGAAAATAAATAAAATCAATAAAAAACATAAATTACAATCAATGTCACCGATTTCCCCAAATTGGTGTTAAAAACATGATCAAACCTATTTGTAAGTGCATAAAGTTTATTGTAGTAATAACACTTAGTGAATATTTTAGGTAATAGGAATCAATTATGATTTATATTGCTACAAAATTAAACAAGGTTATTGAAAAGTGATTTGATTTTAATAACAATAATAAATTTTTATTAATTATTAAACTAACAATGCAAAGGAATTTGAGATTTTGTTTCAATCAAATTGGGTATTAGGGCTATAGGGTTTCACCTAAAAAGAGACAAATTGTAGTAGGTCTTTATAGGTTCATAATTTGAATGCTAGTTTCCTTTCTAATAACAAGTGTTCTTAGTCAACTAACATCCATTGTTCCAAATCTATGAGCAATCCTCCATTGAGCTCACGTGAAAATATATTAGCTCCATTAAGCATAAGGAATTATGCAACATCACATAAACTTTTTCATGTTTATCTAAAAGTTTATATGTTCATCTATTTAATGCATGATTATATCTCATTCATCAATCTCAACACAACCCAAAAATTTACTTATATGGTGATCAAGCATAAAAGCATAAATAAAGTTTAAAATAGACAAATCAAATCATAACTCTAATTAAATAACTCAATTAATCCAAAAAGTATGTATGACCTATAAACGCCTAAGTGAACCAACCTTAAAATGGGCTACATCCTTTCACCCTAGTTTAAAATTCTAGCTATCCATACTAAAAATCACAAATAAACAAGTGCTTAACATCTCTAAAAGCATATTAAAGGAAAGGAAAAGGTAAAGAAAACCCTCGTGTAAGGTGACACCATGCTTGTAATGATCCTACTTTAGCCGCCACCTTTCCCCTTTTAATCTCAAGAATCTCTCTTTTCCCCTTCCTTAGGTTATTTATCCTTATAGTATTTGTAGACCTCTTTTGAGATGACAAACTATCTCCAAAATGTCCCAAAAAAATCATGTAACACTTTAAAAAAAATGAAACTGATTGGTGCTAGTTGGACAAAACTGATGCCACTTTGGTTAGGTTTCTAATGTTTTACAACTAGTATCCAACCAATTCACCAACCAACTCATAGATTGACATTGATCATCCATCCTACTATAAAATGGTCATCTAACTAGCTCTATAACCTGTCCATGCTTTCTCCTCTTTTTTAATTTTCATAATAGGTCTAATTCAATAATTCCATTATTCCATTACTTTAATTCTTCACTTTTCACCTACAATACAAAAGGAATTGCAATCAAAGTAAAACCTACAAAAACTAATCATAATTGCATAACATCAAGTTTAAAAATTTAATATAAATTTATATAATTATTAGACCTATCATATAGGCCTACATAGGTAAGTCCTTTAATATAATGCAATATCTTTTTCAATGCAATTAAATGACGCTCTCTAGGTGATGACTGTAAACGTGAAAAGAAAAAAAAAAACAAACAACAAACATGGTATAAGTTATATCGTAGTAAGGTAAAAAAGGCTTGTAGTCCTAGTCAATATTGTTTCCCATCTACATTCTTACCATGTTCATCCTTATTAAGCTTTGTGAATGTTAGTGTTGGTGTACTGCAAGATTTTGAGTCTTCTATTCCAAACTTTTTAAAATCTCTTTCACATATTTTATTTGGCTAATAAGGATCCCATCTAAGTTTTTCTTGATTTATAGATTAAGGAAGAAACTAAGTTCTCCCATTATACTCATTTTGAATTATTTCTCCATTTAAGAAACAAATTCCTTGCACAAAGAATTGTTAATGGAACCAAAAATAATATTATTAACATAGATTTACATAATTAAAAGATTTTTACCTTTCACTTTTGTGAATATTGTAATGTCCACCTTATCTTTTGAGAATCTTATCTCAATTAAGAATGAGCTAAGTCACTCATACCATATTTAAGGAGCTTACTTTAATCTATATAAGGTTTTAGAGAACTTAAAGACATGGTTTGGGAATTTTATACTCTCAAAACCTAAAGGTTGTTCAATATATACATTCTCAACATAAAACCATTAGGGAACACACCTTTAGCATCCATTTAATATAACTTAAAATTCATATAAGATGTATATGCAAACAAGATGTGAATGACTTTTAGCTTAGTCATAAGTGCAAAAGTCTCATTGTAATCTATCGCCTCTCTTTGGTTGTATCCCTTGGCAATAAGTCAAGCCTTGTTATGCACTATTTTCCCACTCTTATCTCATTTATTTTGAAACACCCATTTGGTGCCTATAATAAGATGGTCTCTAGGTTTAAGAACTATGGTCAACACTTGGTCCCTCTCAAATTAGTTCAACTTATCCTTCGTGACATGCACTTAATGCACTATTGATAGTCGTTGAATTATGACTTAAAATTAACAAGTGAGAGGAGACCTTTTTAGCTTAATGAGATTAAGGAAATTCAAAGGGATTCATATGAAAATGCTTTCATTTACAAAGAAAGGACTAAGGCATGGTATGATAAATGCATCCAAAGAAGAGAGTTCAATGAGGGTCAAAAGGTGTTACTTTTCAATTTTCACCTTTATCTTATTCCGACTAAGTTGAAATCCATATGGTTTGATCCTTTTGTTGTGACTAAGGTTTATCCTTATAGGGCAATTGAAATAAACATAGATGATCAAAGACCTTTCACTATCAATAGGTAAAGATTAAAGCATTATTATGTTACTTAATTGATTTCGAAAGCCAATGTCTAGCTAGAGATGTTAAATCAAGAACTTCTTAAGAGGCAACCTAAGTTTTTCTTTTTCTTTTTCTTTCCTTATGCAATTGACTTTTTTTTTGTTTTATATTTTGTTATAGGTTCATAAGGAGGTGCAAAAAATGGTCACAATTTCATCAAGGGTTACTTACTCCATTAACCATCCAAGAGTTTCCATCTTATTCCCTTTGGTTGTTAAGTATAAAGCATTTGATATCATACAGATTTTTATGGGTTAGGAATTAGACCTAGCAATGGAATTCATGCATCAAATTTTATATGTTGATTGAATTTTTATAGAGTACAAATGTTTGTATCATTATTACATCATTTTCATCGATTGCTAAGTCCTAAGCGTGTATTTCACTTAGTGTTGCATTCTTTTATGCCTATTTTATCATACTAATGGTTGACAGTCATTAAGTTAGAGTCAAGGATCCAATTTACTTAATGTTTTAGGGTAGATTAGTGGGTTTCAAAAGGTATCAGTGTGCCAAATATAAAATTTGTTCATAAGCCAATTTCATTCTAGAATAACTAAAGAGAAGATCGATGTTGAATACAAAATTGGCTGGTAGGCTACTCTACTTTTGGTTGTCTAAAGTAAAAGAAAAAAAAAAAAAGACCAACATCAGTCCATCTTAATTTATCTACTCTCTCCTCGACTCTTATTCACCCTAACCCCCAAATGCATCTCCTTTACTTCTCATTTCCCTAATCACCTCCACCCACCCTAATCCCTACCTCTCTCCTCCACCATACAACAACACCCATTCAAAAAATCTTTCATAAAGAAATCAATTATCCTTTCGACAACATCTTACACTTTGATTGAAGATTGATTTAAGGAGTTTTAAGTTTAATTATGGGGTTTGATCTTTATCTACCAATTGGGGGTTTGCTTAATTTAAGGTACACGTTTCTATTTTTCTTCAAATCTTAGATGGATTAAGGTTTTAATGGCTTGAATCTATGTTATTCTTACTTCCTCTGATAAAGAAACTTACAATATCTTGGGTTTCTCTACAATGTAAGGGTTTGAGAGTTTAAAATAAGACCCAAAATTTTGCTACATTATTGATTTATTTGAATCCAATTTGGTTGGTGTTAACCTATTGTGAGGCTTTTGAGTTCTCTTTGCTCACCATCTTCACTTGATTTGTTATTATGTAAAGGAGTGGTACTTAAAGTACCTCTTTTAGGCATGAAGCCCCCCAAGTTAGAATAAGGGGTTTGGCTCCTTTTGATAGCTTTTGTTTTACTTTTATTGATAATTTTGTGTGGTTTACAAGTAAGCATAAGAACAACATTGTGGTTAAGAGGTCTATTGATGATTAAATTGATTCCTTGTTTCAATTAAGAAGTGCATTTGATGTGCTTGGTTAGGCACCCATGTTGGAGCTACAAAGCATATACTATCTTGACTTGGTATGACACTTTTATTCAAATATTGAACAAAAGGAGACTATGGGCTTGGAAAGGATTGATTCTCATGTGAAAGTGGATCAAATTATTCTTAATCAAGAGTACTTTGCCACTTTGTTGGGAGTTCTTAATGTGGGGTTGCCTTTTGAGTCACATGGCCCCAAAATTTTCTCTGATCCCATATATAATGGAATTCATGCCCATAAAGAAATAAACTTTTGGATAATTAATTACCGTACTTAAGCCTTTATCCCTACCAAGCGCCTTTAAATTTAAGATTTCCTCATTGTTTACTTGTTAAGCTTTAATATCATGCCAAAAGTGAGTAGCTTGAATAATATTTGATAATGTGATATATACTTTATTTGGAAGATGTTTCATGGTTTGGTGCTATCGAAGGAATACCTTTAACTTCCATAATCATTTAGCCAATACATGAAGTGGTTAAATCTAAGTGCCTTACCAAGAATTTTTGCTTTCCTTTGGTTCTAACCAAGGTGTTTAAGGACTTCTAAGTACATTTACATGGTGAGCACTTGGTGGAGACTGAACATAGAGGTGTTGGACATGGATACCCTTTATAATATTGGCTATATTATAGTTAATGGTGCTTAAAGGAACTTGATGCTAAAACCACTTATCCCTGATGAAAAAGCAAATGCTTGTCATAATGATGTTTTTAATGATACTAAGTTAAAGGTTGAGTTTTTGGATGATACTGTTGAAGAGACTATGCATTCCATTAAATTGTAAGAGTCACATATAGGTCTATCCTTCTTTTCAAGTCCTTGATTATTTTCCTATTTTAAGAGGCACATAGATGCTTAGGATCAAAAGTTAGATGAGCAAGCTTGACACATGGATGCCCAAGAAAGGAAGATAGATGAGATTCTAACGACATTAAGAGTGAGAAGAGGCTCCTAATGATTTCCAACCATTATGTCTCACTAGTTGCATGGTTCTTCTTATTATATTACTTTGTCTTAGTCATTAAGCATGCCTTTTGTCAATCTCACATGAACTTGTTAGGATCTATTTTGCTTTTTTTTGTGTGTTGTTTCATAGGCACATTCTGTAATATGATATTTTTTTTTTCCAATTCCTTTTAATGTTTCTCTTTTACATTTGGATAATTTTCCTCCATATTATGCTTTGATAGTGTCTGTTTCAATAGTAACTTTCCTAATTGTTATGATGCATGAGCCATAGGCAACCTACATAGCCTTTGGAATTTGCCTCTTGTGCCATCGATCTTACCTAAGAAGTTTTGTTTTCCTTTCCTTTCCTTTATCTTTATTGGCAACATTAGGGACAATTACCTATGGGGGAGAGGATAATTTAAGTAAAATTTTTCTAACTCACTGATAATTTTGCCTAATTATACATAAGTTGACATGATATTTACTTGAGTCTTATTTAGCTAAAACTCTTGGAAACCTATGATAATGCTAATGTAGGCAATGTTGACATTTAAGGATTGTTTAGCATTAGGTGGCCATGATTGGTTAATGATGGAATCATTCTCCACTCAAAAATTTTTCGATAGAAAAATAATTTTGAGTTAAGTATGAGAATCTCCAAAATGTTAACATTTTAGTGAATCTCATGTGGTTTTTAACACCATACAACTATTTAGAGAATTAAAAGTGCATGATCATCCATTAAGATGAAAGTTTTGTAGGACATACTTAGTTATGGATACAGGGATAAAGTTATAAGTTGTAAATGAATTTATTTTAATATGTTAAGTAATTGAATAACTAGAGGTTGACATCATAAATATTGATCTTCACTTTAAAACATGACTCAAATCATGGGTATACACAGAACTCTAGCACCTGACTTATGAAGTATTAATCAAATATCGTTATAACAAATGTTGGCATTTAAGTCAAAAGGTAAATTCTTGTTTAGAGAAGAAATTGTCAAAAAAAAAAAAGAGTAAAAGAAATAAAATAAAATTCTATTAATCCTTAACCTTATTGTGCTTGCATTGATAAAGAGAGGTGAGAAGTTTATACTTATAAGACTCAAAAATAAATTGTGTGTTGTTAGTACATTGTGTGACTTTCACTAAGTATTTTCATTAAGCACTAAGAGGTTTTTACTCACACATTTATTATGATTTAGTGGTTAGGTAAAGAATAAGGAAACCATTAAAAGAGATTGACTAGTAATATGTCAAATAAGACTTTTAGGTTAGCATTGTTATATGTTAATGAAGAATCAACTTAAGAGTTTAGACTAAGTATAACTCATGTAAATTTTCATGTAAACTATGTTATAGATGCTTGGCTCATAGTTTATAATTGCTTGGATACAAGTAATGAGTTAAGTGTAGGGGAATTGATAGGTATAATAATTGCACAAATTTATATTGAATTTTTAAACTTGATGTTGTGCAATTATGATTGGTTTTGGTAGGTTTTACTTTGATTGCAATTCTTTTTGTATTATAAGTAAAGAATTAAAGTAATGAAGTAATGAAATTAGTGAATTAAACCTATCACGAAGACTAAAAAAGAGGAGAAGGCATAGACCGATTGTAAACTAGTTAGAGTACCACTTTATGGCAATAAGGATGATTGACGCTAGTCTATAAGCCAATTGATGAATTGGTTAGACATGGGGTAGGCAATGTTAGAAACTTGACTCAACCAATGCTAGTTCAATCCAGTTGGTACCGATTAATTGCATTTTTTTAAACTATTACATGATTTTTTTCGGGGATGTTTCAAGGTTAGTTTTGTCATCTTAAAAGAGGTCTATAAATACTATAAGGATAAGTGACCTAAGGAAAGGGAAAAGAGAGATTCTTAAGATCAAAAAGAGGAAAGGCGATGGTTAAAGGAGGATCATTGAAGGTGTGACATCAATTTAAACAAGAGTTTTCTTTACCTTTTCCTTTCCTTTAATATGCTTTTAGAGATATTGAGTACTTGTTTATTTGTGATTTTTAGTATTGATAGCAAGAATCTTAAGCTAAAGTGAAGGGATGTAGTCTATTTTGGGGTTAGTTCATTTAGGCTTTTATGAGTTATACATACTTTTTGGATTAATTGAATTATTTAATTAAAGTTGTGATTTGATTTGTTGTTTTGAGTTTTATTGATGCTTTTTTGCTTGATCACCATAGAAGTAGATTTTTGGGTTGAGTTAAGATCAACGGATAAGATATAACTGTGTATTAAATAGATAAACATACAAATTTTGATATAGACATATGAAAAAGTTTGTGTAATGTTGCATATGTAAAGTTTGTGATTAATGGATCTAATATATTTTCACATGAGCTCAATAAAGGATCACTTATAGATTAGTAACAACTAGTGTTGCTTGACAAAGAACATTTGTTGTTAGAGAGTAAATTGGTATTCAAATGATGAACCCATAAAAACCTACTATGATTTGTCTCTTTTTCGGTGAAACCTTGTAGTCTTATTACCTAATTTGATTAAAACAAAACCTTAAATTCCTTTGCATTGTTAGTTTGGAAATTAATTCAATTTTATTATTGTTATTAAAATCAAATTTCTTTTAGCAACCTTGTTTAATTTTGTGGCAGCATAAATTCCGATTGATTCTTGTTCTTTGTAGGTATGATACTTAGAATATTCACCAAGTTTTATTATTATGATTGACCTTTTGCACTTGCGGGTAAGTTTGATCATTATGGTATTTTAGAAGTGAGTCGTTTAACCTTGTTGGTTATTCAAACTTAGATTAGGCCAGTGACAAACATAATAGAAAAAGTACTATTGGTACTTTCTAATTCTTAGGAAATGCATTAGTTTCATGATTTAGTAGAGAGCAAGGATCTATCTTACTTTTCCTAAATAAAGTCGAATACCTTGCGGCTAATAGTTGTTGTTCACAATTTCTTTAGGTCAAGCAAATCTTAGAAGACTTACTTTTACTTTTCTAAAGTTTCAATCTAGTGTGAACTTTAATGCTATTAACCTTATCGAAAACCTAAACCAACCATATAGATCTAAGACATCATTTCATCAGAGATCATGTACTTAAAAGGGATATTATCATTGAGTTTGTGGGGATAAATGATCAGTTATATTTTTTACAAAAGCATTGAGTAAGGAAAAGTTCTTGCGTATGAGAGAGAGTTTAAGCATGGTAGATGCATCTTAGGCTCTCATTTTACATTTTTATGTGTTCTTATATGTATTTTTATTTTTGTTTAATGTTTAAGACATGATTTGAGTGTTGTAAATTGATTCCATTTGGAGATATTTGTTTCAAAACATTCTATCTAAGAAATCATTATATTCATTCTTGTGATTAATTAAACCAAATTTTCACTTGATTTAATCAAAATAATTTCTTTGCATTATCATTAATATATTTTGTGAAGAGCCATTTCATTTTTTAGATGTGGTTGATCATATCCTCTATTTCCTTATTCAAAATTTCTCCAAAATTGCCAAATCCATTTTTTCCCAAATAGCCACCAGCCACCACAATCTAGCATAATCTTCGAATATTCACCAAAATTTTCATCTTTGATCCTTTAATTAGTTTATAAATCACATTACCTAACCACCAATTTCATCAATGTTTCCTCTTCCAAGGGAAGATGAAGAAAAAAAGGCAAGTAGTAAAGAAAATGCTTTGCTAAAAGGAGCTGACGTTGTCACCATTAATGGAGAAGGAACCCTTGCCAAAGCTAGTGAATGACATCTCATTGTAACTAAAAGGTGACCTAACCTTATCCTCTCTCCCTTGTTGAGTAAGACGGGATCTATCATTACCACCATCAAATCTAGTTAGGTCATTAGAGTCATCATCTTGCATACCAAAAAAGTCTTGGTTACCTCTACCTCCACCTATGTCATATCCCTCTTTGCATAATGCTAGTCTATATGAATGCCTTGAATAAGAATTTAAGAACTCCCAATTTAAAGCAAGTTCACCAATAAGGTATTTAACTTTCCAATTTGCTTTTAAATTTGCCTATAAAAAGTATAAAGATGATTTCAAGCTAAGAGAAGTGTTGAGTGAGAGAATTATTGAGGATTCCTTAAAAAAGATTTTTATTGATCAAGGTTTTGTAAATGGGTTTATTGTGCAAGATTGGCTGGTATTCATTAATCTTAGTTATGAGTACTATCCAAATATGGTGAAATTGCTTTTTATTAATATTAAAGAATCTTATGAAGAAAGGATGGTTTTATGTAAATAGGACTAATGTGGTAATAACACCTAAGCTTATCATCAATATTTTCTTTAGTAGTGAAGAAATAACTTAATTTTGGTGGAGAAATTAATTTTGATGGGAGACTTCTTATTGGCAGAGAAATTAATTTTGATAGAGATTGGATTATTGATAAATTTACTATTGTTAAGCAATTAAAAGCTATGTTTAATGATTAAGTTGATGATGATGAGACTATTTTGTTGGATAGATTTATTAAGAATATTCTTGCAATTCATAAGCTTGAGAAAGATAACTCATTACCTGTTAGGTCTCATGTTATTTAAAGGATCATAGTTGGTATAATCTCTCTAAGAAGTTGGCATATGGATCTTTGTCTTATTTGAATATGTATCTTTTAACATATGTGATTAAATGGGGAGCTGCTCAATCTTTCAAAACACATATTGAAAGTTATTGGTTATGCATTTTAGAGAAGCTCTCTTATATTCCTTATGGAATGGTTTTACCTAAGATACTTAGACAATTATCTATGTTAAATAGGAATGAGTTGCTTGTAAATGCTTCTAATTAGACTTTGATGAGTACTCAAAACTTAGCTTAAATGGATCTTGTGATGGTAAATGGAGTCTAATAATGGATGCTTTTAGGGATAGCTAAAAGATCCATTAAAAGCTATAAGTCATAAGCTTAAAAAATCACTAAGATTCACTATATAATTAAGAGTTTAAATGAGGAGGTAGTTGACATTTGTGTGGAATTGGAAGAGATTAATGTTACATAGCAAGCATTTAAAGAAAATTTCAATTTTTGGCTTGAGATGGTTCATGATTGATCTTCCTCCTCCAAGTAACAAAGGTAATTTTAATTTTTTTTTATAATGCCAAAAGGGGAAAAGTAAGATTGATTCCATTTTCTTCTCCTTTTAATTCATTATTGACCTTTATTAGCTCATGGATAGCTTGTTATGCTTGTTAACTTGCTAGTTTTATTCACTTAGTATGCTTAGCTTAGTATATTAATTTGGGTCACCTATGTTAGATATTATTTTTATGTGTGTTCTTTTCTTATTATTTTTACTTTCTACCTATGCTTTAGTACTTATAGTTATTTTATGTTATTTTTTTTGCTTTGATACCTCTATTCTTATTTTTTTTAAATTGTCTTCTTTTATTTGGTTTTGAGCATGGATTTTAAGGGAGTATTCATATTAACATCAATTGTGTTATCATCATTAAAAAAGGGAGAGAATGTTAGATGATGTGCTCCTTGATTGAGTTTTTAATGCATTAACATTGATTGATTATCATAAGTATCTATCTATTCTTTTATTGTGATCATTTTTGATTGATATATATTACTAGTATTTTAAACTGCTAGAAAATATCCTTATAGTCAATTATGATTTTTAATCTTTATGCTAAGATTGTTATTATCACACAAGCTGTGATATTTTGTTACGTATGATAAGTATTTTATTCTTGATTGGGAAGACTCAACTAAAACATTTGAATTTGAATTATCTTTATATGGTAAGTATATTACTTTGTCTCTTTAATATAATGACAATGGGCTGTTTAATTTTCAATTTAACTATGTCGTTAACCTCCTTGTTTGAGTATTGGAAGTGAAAATTTATTAGAACCTAAAATGTTGTTAGTAGCACAATATTTAAACCCTTATAAAAAAAATTATTTTGGTGTAATTTTCATCTTACTTGAAAAGGTGACCCATGGTCAAGCAATCTTATATCTCTTATGCTAGCAAAATTCAAAGTCAAATATGAAAAAAAGGATCATATTAGAGCTTTTCAAAGATAATACTCAATTATCTATTAAAGCAAAATTGCTAGAGAAAAATCACGAAATAGAAATTATTGTGTTGGAATTATTTTTCAGCTTAGGAAATTCAAATTATTCTCTAAAAGGAAAGCTTATTCTTTGGAAAATTTTGTCTATACTCAAAAGGGAGTATTTGAAACCCAAGTTTTGATATTTTTAGAAGTTCTTCAATGATTATTTGCTGGACAAAATAACTATGAAAACATTTTTTAAATCCAACCAATAATCTTGGAGATTTTTGAGATCTTGCTGAATCAAGTTAATTGATTACATCAATTAGTCATGAATGCCAAAAAATGAAATAATTCTCTAAAAAAATTCAAAATAGCTAGCTTAACATTCCAATTCAACATTTCAATTCTTTTCAATAGCTAGAATACCTTCAAAGTTATATAAAATCCATTTTATATCATAACCTAGAGAGATAATTAAGACAAATCAAGTAAAATTGATAAGATTAAGCTCTCCTAACCTCTTTTTAATTATATTAAGTTGTGTGAGCTTAAAGAGAAGAAAAAAAATAACCCTTTTTTTTTTTTTGTAGGAGCAAGTGTTGCTTTAAGTAATATTGAAAAAAGTTTGAGTGTTCTAAGCATGTTGAACTAGAGTTTATGTGTGAGAAGTGAGCATGTGTGCTTAAAGCATTGTAATAATAAGAACCTTTTTTATTTTTTTCTTGTAGTTAGGGAGTTTAATAATGGAGTTGAAACTCTCAAAGAGAATTCCTTGAGGAGGAAATTCAAACCATTATAGATTTTTATGTCTTGCTTTTCTCTCTTAATCTCGCTTATTATTATTCATCATCACAAATGGCATAAATTGTTTGTTTATTTTTTAATTGAGTATTTCCTCTTGTAGACACTTATCTACATGTTACACTCATCATTCATATTGGGTTTGTTTTTATTTGATCATGCTATGCAATTCATAGGCAAATGTCGTTGCAACCTAATTCATCCCCTTGTTAGGTATCTTTAAGACTAATGTTTTCATTTATATTATTTCAATAAATGTTATCAGGTTAGGTAAACCCACCCTTGATGGACTTACCCAAGCCATTAAAAGAAAGTTAGAGAGAGTTAAAACTCCCCTTACTATAAATACATGTTACAGAAAATGTGTAGAAGATCGTGTTAATAAAAAATAGTTTTTAGACACTTTCAAAGGCAGAAAAAGGTTGGTCAATTTCACACATTATAAACAACCACAAAAAACAAATGCATATTCTATATAAATACTTATAGTAAAAGGTTCTTGGACTATGAATATAATGTTATTTGATATAGTTATATTAATTAGATTATAAAAAAAAGTTAAATTTGTCGAGAATTAGTTTACTACTAACTTTTAGAGGTTTTCAAAGGTAATTATGGTCCTAACCTTTCAATCTTATATTGATATCAAAACTTTCTTAAATTGATTTTGACTTGAAAAAAAGTATGAAAATAGCTATTTAAGTTTTTTTTTATTATATTATATGCAATTTTCATGTATATTTTGGGCTAATATGTTTAAAAATTTGATTCTCTCACATACATTGTTATCTTTTTATGAAATTTTGCATGTGATGAAATATTGATTTGTGCAACATGTTGTAAAAATTTCACATTTTTTGGTTTTGTATTTTGTAAGGAAAATATTTTTTTTTTGTCTTATGTTATTTTTCAATATTAACAATGAAAATGACAATTTCATGGTACAAAACTTACATGTATAAAAGGTACTTATTATGAACTTTCTAACCATATATTATTTGCCAATTTTATATGTCTTAATTGAGAATAATTGAGTTTCAAAATGTTAGATTGAATTTAATTTTTTTTTTTTAAAACTAACTTAAAATAAACTTCAATTTCATATATTTCAAAAGTTTTTTGAATAAATATTTTTATATATTATTTTTGAAAACCAATTATATTAGTGAATCCAAGAGATTAAACTATAGTATATGTTAAAATTTCATGGTCACCAAAGATCCAGATGATGATAAGTGAATTGCCCTCTTTAGGCAGGTGAGTGAAATGAAGTGTTTATTTGACTAATTTATTGTAGGAAGACCATTAATATATATGATAACTATCATTTATAATATGCCACATTGCAAATTTGACCAAAGTCAAAAAAAGATCCTTTTGACTTTATATTTTACTAACCAATTAAATAGTATCACATATCACGTACTACCTAATAAAAATATATCATTCAATATTATTTTTGATTATTCTAAATATGAATTATTTTTTTAAACTTCATAATAATTAGTGAGAATATCAAAAAAATATGAAACCTTAATAACTAAAAGGCTTTAAGAGAAGATAAAGATTTATATTGTACTTAAGTCATTGATGGACTTTTAAAGGGTTAAGGTGTGTTGTAAGTTGGAACACACCTTGTACATTATTAAGTGGTATGATGACTTAGAGGATGCCATGAAGAAAGCATAGAAGCATCCTATTAAGCATGCTACAAGGTGCTTTATTGTTTTGTTAATGAGTCTCAATCCTTAAGCTGTAAGGCACTTCCACTTTAGGAAAATAGAGATTGATTCATGGCTTTTAAGAGTTGGGCCTAGGGTTATTCGAGGTGTTGAAAAGGATGAGACTTCACCAGCTAACAATTCTCTACTTTAAACTCATTACCATTTATAACCCATATGTAAATAAAAAAATTATTTAAGTCTTAGTTATAATAAATGAAATTATTATAATATTATTCTATATTTAATGTTATTTGTTTTTATATTTGATGTCATGTATATAAAACTTTATTGTAAATGTCTACTGTGTTGCTAAATGTGTTTAATTATTATCTTTAATACTCAACACATATACTTTGCATACATGACAAAATAACTAAAGAGTAAGAATTGTTAAGTTGGTTAGATTTTAGGAATCTTCACCTAAGAACTTTAATTTTGCATAAATTGAAATAAATTAAAATAATCTAGTATTAGTATGAAAAAAAGATGATTAGGAACATTGTGAGCTTTCAATTCTAACTAATTTTAGATTATAATCAATTTATTTCAATATTAGTGCAAAATGAAGGCTTGAAGTGCTAGTACTAATCATTGATAAATGTTTCAAGGTTATTGTGACCAAAAAATATTATTAATGAGCTTAACAAAGAGGATATACTAAATGATAAAAACTAAGACATCTGGTACCATATGGTTCAGTATATCCTCAAAGAGCCTAAAGTGCTAAAAGTCATTAATCATATCATAATAGACACTGGGGCATTCCTTAACTTAACAAAAGCAAGACCAAGAGGCCTTTAAGTCTTGGAAAAGAAAGAACAATATGGGTTGCATTGCTTTACTTAAGAATATGGAAGATGATCTCATCTGTGAGTTTAAGGAGCATGAGATTGCCTAAGCAATGTGGTTGGCTATGAAAAACAAGTTTAGGAGTACTTTAACCATTAAACTAAGAGAGTTAACGATCAATTTTGATGTCTATATGAAGAAACCATATCATAACATAAGGCAACACCTAAAGGTGATGCATAGTATGACCAAAGAGTTAAAAGCAATTAGTCATACCTTCATAGATGAGCAACAAGTTCAAGTTATCATTTGCTCCATTCCTTTAAACTAGGAGCGCATGAAAATTAATATGATGCATAATGAAACTATTAAGACCTTTAAAGATATCTTATGCCATTTAATTTTAAAAGAGGAGTGCCTTAGGCCTATTAAGTCTTTTGGTTAAGTAAATGTGACTGAAGGTAAGACTAATTTAAATGTTGTTTCTAGTTTAAAATATGAGTGGTATTATAAGTATCATAAGAAAGAAAAAGGGAATGGAAAACTACTAAAGAAGAACAAGAATGACTATTATAAGAGGTGTAATGGAAAGAAAAAAGATAAAACCAAAATAACATACTACAACTATGGTAAAGTAGATCATTTTGCTCACAAATATGCTAAACAAAAAAAGGTATCCTTTACTTTTACTTCTCATTATTTAGGTAATCTTGCCAACTTTTTATTACTTACTAAATTTGAACTTTTATGGA
The DNA here is from genome assembly GCA_020883675.1 of Bruguiera gymnorhiza. Lineage (NCBI taxonomy): Eukaryota > Viridiplantae > Streptophyta > Magnoliopsida > Malpighiales > Rhizophoraceae > Bruguiera > Bruguiera gymnorhiza. Next base: position 3,861,120 of record JAIRCJ010001051.1, on the reverse strand, counting down.
TTGTAGATTTATGAGCTACAAACCATATAGCTAAAGATTGAGAAACATATGTGGACTTCTATCAAATTAAAGCTAGTTCAAGAAAGGTATATCTTAGGAATAATGTAAGGGTAAAAGTCAAAGGGATTAGCACTTGTAAATTAGAAATGCGAGATGGTCAAACCCCACTACTTCATGATGTTCTTTATGCACCTAAAATTTGACAAAATCTTATTTTTGTTCTTATTCTTCTATATTTAGGCTATAAACTTGTTTTTAAAAGTTGTCTTGTAAATATTTATGATGACACTTCTTATGTTGGTCATGGACATCTATTAGATGGTTTATTTGTATTGGATATTAACTATAGTGTGTTTAATATTTATAATAGTTATTTTTCTATTATTGTATCAACAAACAACAATGTCATAAATGCAACTATCTAGCATACTAAACCAAGTCATGTTAGGTAAGAGAGAAATGAATAAATTAGCTAAAAAGGCCCTTTTAGGCTCACTTACTAAAATTGAATTATCTACATGTTAACAATGTCTAGAAAAAACATCTAAAAAACCAGTTGGCAAAACGGTTAGAGCCAAATTTTCATTGCAATTAGTCCATTCTAACATATATGGTCCAATAAATATAAAGGTAAGGCATGGTGCCTTATATTTCATTACTTTTATAGATGATTATAAATGTTATAATCATATTTATTTGATCTCTCATAAATCTAAGGCACTAGAATGCTTTAAAAAATATTTAAATATGGTAAAGAATTAGTTGGATAAAAGAATTAAAACCTTAAGAACTAACAAGGATATGAATATTTCTCTAAACAGTTCAAGGAATTGTGTAATAAAAAGAGTATGTTAGATAACTAATTATTCTTAGGACTCCATAACAAAATGGTGTTGTAAAAAGAAGAAATAAGACCTTATTAAAGATGGTTAAGTCCATGATAGTACAAACAAATATCACAATATACTATTAATGTGATACTTTATTAACAACTATGTATGTATTCAATTGTGTACCCTTTAAATCTATAACTTCCATACCATATAAATTATAATTAAGATGAAAGTCTAACTTGAGTAATTTATGACCATAGGAGTCAATAAATTATTTTCATAATCCATCTCATAAATATAGGAAATTAGGTTTGAGAGGGAAATAATGTATTTTTATAAGATATTGTAAACACTTTAAAGGATATGTGCTTATTGGTGAACAAGCTAATGGAAGTATTTTAAAATTAGAATCATGTGATGTCACATTTTTAGAAGATGAATTTCCTAATAAGGGTAATATTGATAAGAAGTTTTATCTTTATAAGATGACTGATCTAAATGACTATAATGCACCAAACCCACTAACTCAAATGGATGAGGAAATACCTCAAACAATTAATTTAAGTGGGAGCTTTTTACCACAAATTATGCAAGGTTTGCAAGAAACCATATTACGCAAAAGCAATTGCAAAAGTATTCCACATTGTCATTTTAAGATTGAAGGGGAAATTTTATGATTGTCTCTTATAATAAGGAATAGCCTAAAATAGTAACTAAGGCTCTTTAATGCCTTATAAGGAATAATGGACAAAGGTAATAGAAGAAGAGATGGAATTCATGAAATTTAACCAAACATGGGACTTGGTAAATTTGTCCCAAGAATACAAGACTATTAAGAACAAATGAGTTCTCAAAATCTAGTGTAAGGTAGATGAATCCATATAAAGGCATAAGGTATACTTAGTGGTGAGAGGTTACACTTGATAAAAGGGTATAAACTATAAGGAAACTTTTTCATCGGTAATAAAGTTTACCTCAATTTGTCTAATTTTGACTATAATAGCAAATATGAATTTAGAATTATATCAAATGGATGTTGAAATTGCTTTCTCACTAGTAAGCTAGATAAAGAAATCTATATGAAACAACCTGTAGGTTTCATTATTTAAGTCAAAGAGAATAAAGTTTATAAACTCCAAAGATCAATTTATGGCCTAAAACAATCATTTAGGTAGTGGTATTTGAGATTTCATTATGCAATAATCTTATATAACATTGCAATAATTAATGAGGATCATTATGTGTATGTTAAAGATTTTAAAATAAATTTGTAATTTTATCTTTCTAGATAAATAACATTTTACTAGTTAGAAATGATAAGGAGTTTATCATTACCATCAACAAATGGTTATCCTTTAATTTTAAAATGAAAAATATAGGTAAGACGATTTCCATATTAGGAGTAAAGATCTATAAAAATTGTTCCAAAAGACTTGTCTAACTCTGTCACATCTTACATCTATAAAATCCTTAAGTGCTTTAAAATGGAAAGTTGTAAATCTATTGACATTTTGGTTGTTAAGGGTGATGGCTCGAGCTTTAAAATGTGTCATAAAGCACGAAAGCATGAAGAAATGATGTGTCATATTACAATGCAATAGGTAGTCTGATGTACACTATGATGTGTACATGCCTTGACATTTGTTATCTTATAAGATTGATGAGTTGATACCAATCAAACCTAGGAAAAGCACATTGACAAGCTATAAAGAAAATACTTTAATACCTCAAGGGCATTGTAGATTATTCCTTATGTTATCAATGAAATGATTTATGACTAATCACTTATTTAGATGCCAACTAAGGAGAAGATATAAATGAATATAAATCTACATTAGGATATATGTTCTTGCTAAATGATGGTGTTATATCATAACATAGCAAAAAACAAACCTGTATTCTCTTATCAACAATGGAGGCAGAATTTGAAGTTTCCTTAGTTGTAGTGCAAGAAACTATTTGGCATAAGAGATTTTTGGAACATTTGGGAGTAAGTGGTGATCAACAAAAGGTGATCATATTATATTGCAATAATTAAACAACTATTGTATGTGCAAAAGATCTCAAATATCATTATAGAACCAAACACATTGCTACTAAGTACAACTTTATAAGAGATATTGTGCCACAAAAGAATGTAACTTTGTAGTACATTTTGACACAATACTAAAAAAATTATTTCAATCAATTGTTAAGCCTTTAGAACTCCATAAAATTTAATGTATTATGATACATTGTGACTATATGCTATCATATAATTGAAGAGTTTATTTCTTATTACACATGTATTAGCAATATCATCCTAAGTGTTAATTATTACACAATGAGTTTGATATAAGATCATTCCTAACATAAGTTTTTTTTATAAGAAAAATAAAAGTATGTCAAACAGGTTAAGATTGGTCCACTTATATGGATAATCGCTTCTAACACTAAAAGAGTGTATAGAGATAAGACCATTATGTATGTATATAGAGATGGTCACCTTGATAAGATCAAGATGAGGTTATAATAAGTAAGAGTCAATATAGAATCTTTATCCCTATACAACATATTGAAAGCCAAATGTGAGATTTTAGTTTGACACTAATTAGTAAAGGGGACACTAAAAGAACTTAGGTTAAACACTTAAGAGCAATTAAACTAAGATCTATTTGGTGATGTTATAAGAAAATTAAATGGAATGACATACATTACTTATAGAGTATGATCATTATAACATGTGTTATTTTACCAATAAGAGAGAGAAAAATCAATCTCTACTTCTCCATTGTATGTCTTTTAAGGTATTATTATCTCAAAATTATATCCTATGTGACTTTTGACCTTATTCTAAGGTTACAATACAATATCTGCTAATTTAATAGATTACCTACAATCAAGAATGATTTAACCTTTTAGAATATATTTAAAAAAACAGTTGTACTATAATTATAGAACATGAGTGCAAAAAGAAAACTATTGTTGTTTAACATCTTCTATATGTGTTCATCGATTAACTAATCATATTTATTCATAATGAATAAAATATAATTATATATACATATGAAGAAAATAAAATCTCACTCAACCTATGAGGGATATAGTGAGTTAAGATTGATGTAACAAAATATGTTTAATGTATAATGAGATACAATTTTTTATAATAAAACTCACAATTTTTTCAGAATTGTAGAACTATATATCTTTAACATATACATACAATATGTTTTCAAATGTAAGTGTGCTCATAAGTCATATGGTCTATTTGTCTATATGAATTACTTGTAAAAAATTGAATATTGAAAATCTTTTTTTAGTCAATTATTGAGTTATTCCAATTCATTACATGTGAGTAGGAGATGTAAATATTATTAGGTTAGATAGGCCTACCCATAATAAGTTTATCCAACCCATTAAAGGAAAGTTAAAGTAAGTTAAAGCTCCTTAATTACAAATACATGCTAACAATTATAAGCTATTTTTAAGAACTTGGAAATATTAATCAAGGAAATAAATTGTTATACTATAACCATGTAAGTACTATTTCAAATATATATATTTATGTTAATAATATTTCAAATTACAAGATTAATATTTATATATCCTAAATTCATGTTTACTTCCTTCATTCTAGTTGATGCATTTATTTCCTTAATAAAAAATATTTTTCAAATGCTTTTAAAAATAGAAGAACATTAGTCAATTTTGTTGAAAAACAAAAAAAAAAAACATATTATTCATTGATTTTCATAGTAAGAGGTTCTTAAATTATAAATAAGGTATTATACAATATAATGATATCACGAAGAGGGCAACAAAAATTTAATTTACCAATAATTAATTTACTATTAACTTTTTTAGATCTTTAAGAGTAATTATAATTATGACTTTTTAATTTTATAATTTCAGTCTTCATTGAAATGAAAATTAATGTAAATATTTTTTAATATGACATAATCATAGATGCCAAGGAAATTCTAAATTCTATTAATCTATCTAGAGATGGTGTATTGATGAACTGGAATGAAGAACAACATGAAGAATTATCGCTTGCTCCAAACTAACTCTGTTTGCTTAGAACTAATTGGCAGGAACCATGCATCATAATTTCTGCTCACTGGAGTCTGCAACTTGGCCCCGTTGTTCATTTACTTCATCATAATCTCTTTCAGATGGTGTTTTTCATTGCAGAAGTTTGCAGTTTTTTGTACTTTTTTATGAACGGCGTGATCTGTTTCCTAGTCTGAACAAGGCACAAAAGTTGCTGAATATATTGCAGCTAAAGATTGTACTGGAAAGTGGTAATTGCCTTCTCTCACCCTCAGAAAGAGAAATATCTGAAGGCAAATAATTATGTTCTATGTTCATTTTTTTTCTTCCATGATCGAAATAGTTCCCTGAGGAGTTCGGCCAACATATGAATTTTCCAAGGCTGGACAAAGAAAATGAAATTTTAGCCGTAAATGATCTGAAAGACAGCTTGAATTTGGATATTGCATTTGACTTGGCTACTCTGTTTCGTTAAGTTGAAAGAAGGGACATGGATATCACAAGGCTGGACCGAAGGCTGTTCATGAATCATGGTAAACATTGGTTAGTCTCAAGTAACCAAGTGGCAAACTCCTCACAGGTTGTCACATTACTAAGTTGGGGAATGCCAAATCTGCAGAGGCTTCTGTTTGTTTTGTCAGAGCTGGGCATTGATGCATCATACATGTTTGCAGTCCACAACAAGCCTTGATAGAAGTCCGAGGCACAAAGACCGTCATCAGTTCTGTTGAGGATTTGGTCACACTCATTTTTGAAGTTATTCATACTGTTTTGAAAGGATTTTTAGCGCTAGCGATTCACACTCATGTGCAACGTGGCAAATTGCTGTTGGATCGAAGTGCATCTGACCCGACAATTCACCATTGGTTCAACCTATGCTTCGCATATCATGCTGTGCTGCCTTTTGGTGTGAACAGATAGCTGCAGAATTTCATTCTACTCCATCCACTAACACAGTCAACCCCAAATATTGGTGCACATAGACATCCTTCAATTGGTTGCATCATCCATAGGCAATGACAGGACAATGACTATGTGTAGTTTTATGGTCTACTCTTGTGTATGAAGTGTTTTGGACTATCTAAATGAAATCGTGTATTTATTGATAATTATTATTCATGAGAAAATATAGCCCAAATTAAGGTTATACGCATACTGCAAAGTGTGAATTCTTTTTTCCTTCTGTTTCCCTTTTGTAGCCATTTTGACCCGACCGAAAGTAACATTTCTAGCATAAAGAGAGAAAATTGTGCTCTAAGCAGGAGCCCAAAAATGGCAGGACCTGAAAACAACAGAAAAGGGAAATTGAAGTTTCAGTTAATCTAAACTAGAAAGCAGTCTGAATCTCCATAATTTAAGTATTAAAATGCTAATGTCGGGATGTGACGAACTTAGACTTAGAGAGACTTAATATAGATCTCATCAACCACGTATACGATTAGGCAAGTTAATGGGTTTACTTTAGTTTACACGGCCCAATAATGCACAGCCGGAACCGTGTAGATTAACAGGTGCTACTAATGACTTATTATTCAGTTCTAACTGACTTTCTCCTTGCCACACCCGTCGGCCATCGCAACCTCTCTCTCCCCAACTTTTCTTCACGTGTAACAGAAGGGAAGTGATCTCCTGCCTCATTTTCAATTTTAACAAAACGGCCAAAAGAACTCGAATATGGAATATGACACGTACAAATTGCGAGCTGTTTGCCACCCTCCTCTACCTTTCTCAAATTACGTACAAATTAATAGTACATGTCTTGTTGATGTTAAGGTTTAGCAAAACATACCATGAACATGGAGAGTCAAGGTTCGGCTATAATCAAAACCTTTTTAGTGGAAAATGACGCAGAGTATTGCAGAGGAAAGAATGAGGATTATATGGCTACCCAAAAAAAAATTTCCTTTGTATTTTCATTCATATATATATGAGTTTAAAAAAATAATTACATAAAGACATGAACACCATGTCTTTAGATAGTAGTTGGTATTTCAACTGTTACATTACCAAATCTGCAAGTTAATTCCATACTTAACAGATTTTAGGTAGACAATATATCAATGAGACAATAAACATAGGGTGTCCCATGCTTAGTCCTAAACTAAGATTTCAAAATGACTTGGAAAGTAAGAAAAAGTGAGCTAAAAGATTGCATATGAACATAGCTTTACTGGAGCTCTTTTAACTATCATAACAACTTGAATAGTATCATTGACTCCACAATTGCAATGTTCAATTTTAATCTTCTCCACTTCTTGGAATTGTAGCATTGCATATCCAATATCTTCCTTAGCAATTCAAATTTTGCTTTAGGTAGAGGTTGTGTAAAAATATCAACAACTTGTTTCTTTGATTGATAGAATACTCTAGTTGGACTTCTCCTCCTTGATCTTCTTTAAGAAAGTGAAGGTTAATTTTAAAATGCTTGGCTCTACCATGATGCACAAGGTTGCTAGAAATTGCAATGGTTACTTGTTTCTTGCAAAAAATTGGAGTTGGTTTGGTTAAAGTCTACTATAAGCATCTTTTTAAGCCAAATGGCTTGATTAACAATAGTGGCAGTAGTTGCATATTCAACTTTAACTGTTTATTGAGCTACTGCATGTTGCTTCTGGGAATTCTAATAGAAGAAACTAGCTATAAATGTGAAATAGAACCTTAATATACTTCTCATGTCTTCATTAGAACCAACTTAATCATTATTAGTAAAACATAATAGCTTAAGTTTCACAAAACTTTTAAACATGATTTTCAAATTAAGTGTTCCTTTGATATATCTTAAGACCCTTTATGCAACTCTACAATGCATTTCATTAGGTGAATTTATGAACCCAAAAAGTAGATTAGTTGCCTGCATAATAGCAGGTTTAGAGGCTATTAAATACAACAAGCATCCAATGCTACTTTTGTAAAATGCTTCACTCATTTTATTTGCTCCACTATCTTTGATTAGTTTGACATTCACTACTAGTGGAGTAGACATAGGTTTACATTCTTCCCTATGAAACTCCTTAAACACCTCTCTTGCATACTTTGTTTGAGTAAAAGAGATGCCAAGATCAGATTGGTGCACCTAAAGTCTAAGAAAAATGTTATTTTTCCTGTGTCAATCATTTCAAAGACCTTTTACATTTCTTGTTTAAACTAGATAATTGACACAAGATAGCTTCTTATGACTAAAAGATCATCTAAATAGAGAGATACAATGAGGACTTAACCCTTGAATGTCTCAACAAACAATGTAGTTTCATTTATACTTTTGGCAAATGCAAGCTACAATAAATAGCCATTAAACCAAACTCTTAGAGCCTATTTAAGTCCATATATGTCTTTTTTGAGCTTATAAACTTTGCTTTCTTTATTGTTTACCATATGACCTTTTAGTTGCTCTACATAAATGTCTTATAGCAATACACTATTAAGGAAAGTAGACTTAACAATAAGATGCTACACCTCCCAGCTTTTGTGTGCAGTAAATGCTAAGAGTAACTTGATGGTATCAAGTTTAACTACAAGAGCAAAGGTATCACAAAAATCAATACAATAATTCTATAAGTAGCCTTTACCTACCAATTTAGCTTTCAATTTACTTAGGGTCCATTTGCATTCTTTTTTTTTTTTTTCTAAAAATCCACTTAACTCCAATCACATTTTTATCTTTAAGTCTTTCATCTAAAAGCCGCATTTGATTCCTATCAATTACACAAATTCCCTCTTACATTGCATGCTTCCATTCAATTGATTTTGTAGCTTTTATGTAATCTATAAGCTCTAAAATAGCAACCTAACTTCTCTTATAAATATTAGTGAGAGACCTAGCCCCTCTAACAAATTCATCATCATAATCCTCATCATCTTATCTACTGATTTCTACTATGCCAAGATAAGATCCTTAAAGAAGACCAATTTCAAAATTTTTAGCATTAGATTCTTTCGAATTCCATCCTATAGGTTCATTGAATTTGATATCCCTACTAATAAAGACCTTTTTAAACTAAATATCATACATTTTATATGCCTTAGAAGTGTTGTTGTAGCTAAAAAACATAGTAGCTTTGGCTCTCTATTTTACCTTTTGTCTCTTTTGTTCAGGCACAATAATATAACATAAGCATCCAAAGACCTTTAAGTATTTGATAAAAGGTTTAATCCCAAACCAAACCTCATAAGGTGTCTTATTTTGAACAACCTGGGTAAAGAGTTTATTTAAAAGATAGACTAAGGTATTCATACCCTTAGCTTATAGCTCCTTTAGTAGATTTTTTTCATATAAAAGACATCTAGACATCTCTATAATGGTTTTGTTATTCCTCCCATTCACCTTATTTTATTATAGAGTGTATGGAGCAGAAAATTGATGCTTTATACTTGTTGTAGCACAAATTTCTTAGAATATGCTAAATTTAAATTTTGTTCCATTATCAAAACTAAGAGTTATGATTCTATTACTTAATTCATTTTTCACCAAAGCTTTAAAGGATTAAAATACAAATGACACCTTAAATTTAGACTTTAGAAAATAAACCCAGTGGTATCTAGAGAAGTCATCAAAGAACAAGATAAATAGCTTGCTACTATTTAAAGATTCCATAGTCATAGGACCACAAAGGTTAGTATGCAACAATTGTAGCTTCTCTTTGGCCCTTCAAGCTTGATCAAATGGAAATGGAAGCTTGGTTTGTTTGCTTTGTTAACAGACATCATAAACTCCTTCAGAATAAGTGATCTTAGCTAAATTTAAAACAAGCTAATTCTTTTGTAAGTTTTGCAAGTTAGCATAATGATGATATCTCAACCCCTTATGCCAAAGGATTGACTCATCATTTGTTGCTAGCATAGTAGTATGATTTAGTTGATTAAGTTCTACAAAGAAACTTTTGATTTTCATTTAAACTTTTATAATTTCATAATTTTTATCTAGAATTATACAAGCAATGTTTTTAAATTGCATAAAACTATTCTTTTTTAACAATTGACCTACACTAAATAGGTTTTAGTTAATTTCAAGTACAAATAGTACATTAGTAATAAACTTGGTACCTAATAGAGTTGATACAACTACAACATCTTTACCTTGAGTTTGAAGTAAGATCCCATTTCTAATTCTCACTTGTGATGTATAAGACCTATCAAGGGCTTTGAAAACTTTAAGAGATAGAGACATATGATGTGTACATTTGTTGTTAATGAGTCAGGATTGACCTTGTTCAACAAATGCACTGCAACTTGCAACAAATAACTCTTCTTTTGTTTGTTGGTTTCTTCATCTGCAACATGAACTTGTTTTCTTTTCTGCTACTTCAAATGCTTCTTTTTGATCTTACAAATTTTGTCAACATACCCTTTCTTGTTATAAAAGGAATAAAGAGCATTTGGTCTTCTCCAACAATCCTTTGTAAGGTAAGATGTTTTATTATGTACTCTTAAGGTGCAAAGACTTTTCTTGTTATAGACTTACTCCCCTCAGCATCTTTCCTTCCTAGCTTGTCAAATTGAACCTTTTGAAGACACCTTTGCTTTTTGTGCTTATGAGTAGAGCATTCTCTAATGAGATTCCTAGCTTGGATGATTCTATAACTCATTTTTATCTGAAAAACCTCTTTTGCTCTTAAACTTGAAAAGTACAGATCAATTCTAACGCAAAAATTTGGAAGAGGTCTTTAAAGTCTTATAATAAGGATATTTTAACTTCAAATCTCTTAAAAACACTTACCAATACTTTCTTTACAATTCTTTAGTTAGATAAGTCATCTCCAAGTACCCTAATTTAATTCACAACCTTCATGAACTTATCACTATATTCTTTAATAGTTTATGTATCTTTCATCCTTAACAATTTAAACTTCCTTCTTGAGTTTAAAACTTGCATGTTTCTGGTCTTGACAATACCACCAAACTCATCTCTCAACTTCTCCCAAGTTTCTTTAGGAGTTTCACAAAACATAATCTTATTAAATATCACTTTAAACTTCAATAAGTAAAGATAGATCAAGGCTTTGAAATGCTTGGTCACCTACTCATTGTGGTTTTTTAGCTGAGTCACAGTTGGATTTATAGGCAATGAAGGATGATCTCCTCCTTGCTCAATAACCTCCCAAAAGTCATAAACCTTTAAGTATGTCATCATTATCACAAACCATTGCATATATAGTTCTCTCCGGAGAATTTTGGTGGAGGAAGTAATGAAAGGTTTACAAAGGCATTAAAACAACTCTAAAATTGCAGTGAGTTGGTAAGTTAAGATTCTCAGTAAATTTCCTTTTAATTTTTTTGAATTTCCCTCAAATTTTTACTCACACACAAGTTCCTTTAAGATCCTCTTATGCTCTGATATCAATTAATGTTTAGCAAAACATACCATGAACATGGGGAGTCCAGGTTCTGCTATGATCAGAAACCATTTTAGTGGAAAATGACCGAGAGGATTGCAAAAGGAAAGAATAAGAATTATATGGCTACCAAAAAGAAAAAAATTTCCTTAGAATTTTCATTCATATATATATATATATATGAGGTTACAAAGATGATTACGTAAGAACATGAACACCATGTCTTTAGATAGTAGTTGATACTTCAACTGCTATATTACCAAATTTGCAAGTTAATTCCATACTTGACAGATTTTAGGTAGACAATATATCAATGAGATGATAAATATAAGGTGCCCAATACATAGTTTAAACTAAGATTTCAAAATGACTTGGAAAGAAAGAAAGGGTGAGTTGGAAGATTGCGGATGAACTTAGCTTTGCTGGAGACTGTCATAACAATTTGAACAGCATCATTGATTCCAAAATTGCAATGTTCAATTTCAATCTTCTTCATGTCTCGTATTGCTTATCTTTTTCGTTTCCCGCCGCAGCCATAATCATATTTCTCAAGTCAACCAACAATGATTCTGTTTTAGTAACTCCGTCTTTTTGGTCTTTTTGTCAACCGATGATCATAAGCCTTCCTTTTACTAAAATGTTGCTCAAATTTTGGCAAGATAAGTGACCTTGAATCGGCTTAATTGAACTTCATAGTGATGATGAATACGTTGAAGCTACAATATAAACCCTTGCTAGCAAAATTTTGCGGTTAATTATAAGATTCCATTACACCATGAGCAAAGAGCGTATATGGCGGCTAGAGTCAATATTGATTTAGATAAACTGATATTTGTGCTGCAACTTGAAGATGAATCAAACACGACGAGAGGAACAGAGAGATCTATCACTCCATTTGATACTCGTTTATGTTGTACGGCATTTGGAAGCTCAATGGTTCTTTATATGTGTCTTCTCTGCATGTAAATTGAAATTGGATATAGCAAGAAGCTAGGCGTACGTAGCTATAACTTGCGGTATAGCCATCAGCAGTGGACCTGGTAATACGTTTGTTCTTCATCCATCCAGATGTAGCCTTTTGCTGGCCCCTCCAGCTTTTGTATACTTTGGCAAGGCAACTTGGTCAGCTTCAATGTTGTTCACGTCTTCTACCAGCATTTCATAGTGCCTCTTCACTTCCTCCGCAGTTTTGCCTCCTACGGCCCTGGCTATATTGTCCCAGCGGTCAGGCGTGTCCTCGCCATATATGACCAGAGCATTCTCGAACAACTTGTCTTGCTCTAGAGTCCAGGTCGAGCTTGAGGCCATGGCTCAAATTTATGTCAAAGAGAGAAAACTAAGCGTAGCACAATAATCAGAAAGATGAAATATTAGAAGATGATATGAATGCATAGAGCGTGCTACTGCTGGCCTTTTTATATAGTATGGGGTGCGAGGGGGATACAGTGGCCTGTGGGCCTATGTTGCTGCTTTGTTTGCAAAACAGCGGTACTTTGTTGAAACCTATCTGGTTTTACCTCTCGTTTTCTAGGTGATTGTTTTCCAGGTGATTATTGTGCGTTACAGAATAGATATAACCTTTTTCTCTTATAAATCTGATATTCCTTTCAAGACATTTGAAGGCAAAATCTCCAAAATAAATATCACAAACTTTTAATCATCCTGAAAATTCAAGAGTTCATCAAATTTTTATTATGTAGAACTTTCATTGTATAATAATTTCGAATGACTATTATTTCGTATTGAATTAGTGTTAGAATATCCATCAAATATTATATTCTTTCTTTCAAGTGCAATTCATTTTTTTCCCTAGAAAGGAGATGAAGATTTCAAGCTCCAAGGTCTTCCCCCACAGTATACTTTTAGAATATAATGAGATGTAACGAAGTGTAATAGTATAGAATTATTCTTTGATTTGACCAAATCAGAACAGCATTCTTTGAAGAATCCTTCTTCCATAGAAATTTCTACTAAACATTTATTACAAATTCTTTTGTTTGATTGTCTTCATCTTTTACTCTATATTATTTACTATTACTTGCTTTTATTTGTTTTTTGTCTATTATACATTCCTCATCAAGCATTTAGTTTCACATTTGACATATATTTTGCCCTTAAGATTTAGAGAACAATTCATCCTCATTCACTAGTTATCAAAAAGTTTTACGCATGGTTGAACTTTAACATGTTATGTACGAAACACAGGTTATACAAGTGGAATTAGGTGGATGATGATAAATTAATACAGCAGCTTTCTCTGTGTCCATAGGTGGGTGGAAGGCCTGTTTAAGGCTTCTCCTTAATGTCCTCATTTTATCAGTTATAACAGAAAAGAAAGCACCTTTTGGCTTTCTTCTTTATTCGCTGTCAAATTTTAAACGTGATATGCAGCATCCATTGTTAGTGCGTGCTTCATGACCACATATTTACAACGTTCCAAAACTTTTTTGTGAGGTTGACCTCCCCTTGAACAACTTGTGCAACTTTTGAGGGCTACTAGCAAATAAGCACTGCTTTCAGGTATGTCTTGCTGAAATTCAGATTGCTTATCATCCCGTTCACTACAGTATCTTTCCTTTCTTTTTCAAACTGCTTTGAGGTTTTTTCTTTTTTCTTCCTTAATTTGTGGACGTGGGTCTGCAATTTGGAGCTATAGAGTAGCTTTGTATACTAGCAACTTGTTTGGACTCTTCCTGCGAAAAAAAGACTCCATGGCCAATACTGTAAAGATTCGGTCAGACTATGTACACTGGATGAGATTGAGGAATCCATTACTTTATTTCATTTAAACAGGAAAGAAAGAAAGATACTGATCCAGACCTCTGTATCCATGAAAATATTAACGAAAGGAATTGGCGAGAATCAAAGGGATCCCCATATATAAAGTGGCCTTGCATCTAGGACTGAAGGGTTGGAACCAATAAGACCAATGTATAGTCTATCATATATAGAAATGAGTTTTGACTCAATAATGCTGGAGTGTTCTTCAGACCTCGGTGAGAGCCAATCCTTAGAAATAGAAGAATGGTTCTTTTTAGTTAATAAACAAACTAAACTGCAAAGTCCTAATAAAGCCATCAAAATGCCATTCCTGGTATTGTGGTGAAGTTACTCCAATTGTGATTTAGAAGTCACATATTGTAAAAATAATTTTTTTTGTGAAAATAAAAGTAAGGCTCACAGGCATTCAATTTTTTTTCTCAAACTAAATAGGAAATGAGTCCCTGTGACTTTTCTTTTTCTTTTTTCTCTCTCTCTCTGTTTTTTTCTTTTTTTTTTTTTTTTTTGACCTGCTGATCGAATGAGATCAAATGCAGAGACGTCCTTTGCCATGAATGGACATAAACGGGGATCATTTGCTGAAAATATTTGCTCATGGAACTTTGCTTGGTTTCTATAGCGAAAGGTGGTAAGTACTTTGAGATACATCAAGCTATCGATATTCAGAATCCTAACATCCGTTCTTATCCCCATTATAAAGTAGCAATATAAAGAGGTCCGAATGTATGGATTCATTAACTTTATTCCCTTCCCACTCTCACAAGTTGGTGCTAGCCAACCCCAACTTCTTGGTATGCATGCTACTAGATTCTCTTGAGCGAGATTTGGAGAGTCGATTTGTTTTGAGATAGTCTTATTCTGGGGTTAGGGAACTGTCACTTTATTTTAAAAGAAGTAAAATTCTTTCTCAGTCTAATCAGTCAAGGATTTTGCTCACATTCCAAATATAAAAGTCGTAAATTTTGTTTTGAGATAAAGTCATAAAATTTGCCAGATTCCAGATTGTGGTAGAAGATGCACTGTTGAGCTTTGAATCTTGAAGCTCCCATTCAATCTGAGTAAGACTGGATCATTGATGGGTTGGGATATGGATTCCTTTTACTTTATGAATGATGTGGGTCTTGGTGATTCTCCAGCCGAGTCCCGATCGTCCGGGGGCTGGGATGTCAATTTCTAACCCCAAAGAATAGGCATAGTTCGTGCACACGAAATTTCATGCATCTGCACCTGATTCGATAGTTGTTTTTCTTCTAATTCTACCAACTAATATTTTAGGCATGTAAAGTGGATCACGCGGCCCATAACTCGACCAAGATCCACCTATCATGGTTAATGCCAGGGTACTGTTCACCACAAACGGTAGCATGTTGTGTTAAACACGTTCCTACTATATTATGACTTTCCAACTGATGTGAGGCATGCGAAACGTAAAACTAAACAGCGCCACCTTAACACGTGTGTTGTCGATAAGGTTCAGTTTGTTTATTATTTCTTCTGAAATTATTGAACTTTTTTCAACTTATAAGGCAGTTGATAATTCTAAGGAAATTTGTGATATAATGGAACAAAAGTAAAAAATTATTGGGAAAAATTCCTCATTGACATTGAATGCTGCTATGACTAGATCTACGCATCAACAAAATTAGTATACAGGCTTTGTTTAGTAGCTCTAAATTATGGATAGTTACAGAAATAATGCATATTCACAGGCATACATGTGACTAACTCTGTTTTTTGGATTGGACAGAAATTACAAAAAGACATCAATGCCCTTATATATTAGGGCTCGCCACAATTCTCTTCTGTACCTTCTTTCCCTCTCTTAAAGCCTAAACAACAAGTGTTAGTCCCTTAAATTCGTTAGTTTAAGAATGCAAGTAAATTAGGGGTACTTTGCATCAATTTTTACATAAGAATTTAATTGTAAATACCTAAATAAGTAATATAAGATAAAAATATTTGTATTGTAATACGTTAAGGGAGACTAAATCATAGATATCACATGAGAAGAGTGTTTAGGTTATTGATTGATGCAACAATGTGCGCCAATGACATGTTAGCATGTTGTTGGCAGTAGAGTGATGTGTTAAACACATTAATATCTCCTTATACTAAATAGTCAAATTTTCTAATACTCTTTAAAGAAGTAATGCATGTCTCTCACCAAAATTAGTTGATGTAAGCTCACAAACTTGGGTTTGAGCCAACACTATAAGAGTTTTTGGCAAGTGGCAAACAAGTACTCTAAGGATTAACTACAATATTGAAGAGTTGTTGGCGCACAAGCTTTGGGTTTAGGTCAACACTTTACGAGTCTAATTATGGGTAAGTTAGGAAGATAAAAACTTGGAATGTGGACTAAGTCAAATGGTGCCCCCATACCTCACAAAAAAAAGGATATCATGGGGTTATGCTACACCAAAACCTGGGTACACATATTAATGACAAAAATGGTAAGCAAGTTAGAGTCTTATTCGAGGTGATGCATTAATATGCTTTCCTCAAGAGAAGGAGAACATAGATGGCCAAAAAGAGTGACAAATTAAGGTCTTAATGAGGTGTTGATTTCTCCTATAATATAATTGCATGTTTTATTTATAGAAGTAGGGTAATGCTCTTAAAAGAGAGGATCCTTAGTATGTATGACTTGGTTGTCAAAATTGGCTTAGTAGTTAGCTTATACATGTCTTTAGATAGTTAAGAGTGTCAACCACAACTCCTTTATATAGGTGTATAATGATAGTAAAAGCTCCATATGAAAACATTAATGTGACACTTTTAGAAAATCCTTGGTATTTTATGAGGAAAATAATAAATGTTAAAAAATGATTCTTGTAAGGGTACTTGTACCTTGTGTGTACTAAAATGTTTGAGACTAAGTGTAATATAGTATCATTACAAGGTCAAAAAAATTAAGTGAAAAGATCGGTCTTTTGACAACTAGTATTAGACTACTGAGATTCAATTTATGGCTAATGAATTGGGTCTTGAAGTGGTGCAAAAGTGAGTGACCAAGATCCAAAAAACTCTTAATGATGTTATAGAAGAGCAAGCTCTCTCAATTTTAACAAGACTCAAGGAGTTGGAAAAATTAGTACATCTTTTGCAATCTATTTATAATAGTCTTAATTTTGCATGGATTAATCGCTTTAGTGACATATAATAAGACGTTGTTGTCTTTAAGAAGACATTAGGTAGCCAACCAAGCACGGTTGCTAATACCTCTAAAAATATGAAGGTGCCAAAACCTAAAACCTTCAAGGGGGAGCTGAATGCTAAAGTGATAAAAAATTTCTTATGGAACATGGAACAATACTTCATAGCTGCCCAAGTATTGGCTGAGGAGAAGATGATGCTTATTAATATGTATCTTGCCAAAGACACCAAGCTATGGTGGTGGATTAGGTTTAATGATGATGCAAGAGCAGGCAAACCTCATATAAAGACATGGAAAAGGTTAGAGAAGGAATTAAAGGATCAATTTCTTCCTTAGAACACATCTTGGGTTATAAAAGAATCATTAAAGAAATTGAAATATAGTAGCATAGTGTGAGACTTTTTGTGAAAGAATTTAGTTCCTTAATACTTGAAATCCATAACATGTTAGATGAAAACAAGCTCTGTAACTTTTTGTCAAATCTTTAATCATGGGTTCAAACTAAGTTACAAAGGCAACATGTCAAAGATTTGCCTTTGGCCATGACCACTATCGATGGATTGGTTGATTTTAGAATCAACAAGTCCTTTGATTTTGATGTGGGAAAACAACCCAAAGACAAAGGAAAAAAAATAGAGGGCAAAAAGAAAAAAAAGTACGAGGATAAGTGCAAAATCAAAGGAACAGTTATCATTTGAGAGCAAAGTACAAACAAGTCAAATGCTAGTTGTTTCATTTTAAGGACCCTCATCCTGGTAAGGAATGTCTTAAAAGGGAAAAGTTAAATGTCATAGTTATTAAGGAGAGTGGCAGAAGTGTTATCCTGGATGGTAATGGCCCCTCTCACATTAATCCTTTATACTTGGTGATTATGGTTCAAGTAAAATGTTCCTAACAATCTAGCCTAATGAATGTAATGATTGGGCTTAGCAATCAAGAGTTAATGGCAATGGTTGACACTAATGCCATGCATAACTTTGTTATCAAACAAATGGTGTAGTCGCTTAGGTTAAAATCATTAAAAGTGACAATCGAATAAAGGTAGTCAATTTGACAACTCGTAAGGTGCTTAATGTAGTAACAGTTGTGGAGTTAACCATTGGAAATTGGATTACAATCTTAACTATACGGTTATGCCATTAGATGATTTTAATATCATTTTGGAAGTTGAGTTCGTTATGCATGCAAAAGTTATTTTGTTGTGTTATTTAGATGGGTTAATGATTATACATAAGACTTACCTTTATTTTGTTACAAGCAAAATCACTCCTCCCACTAATATTTGTAGGAAGTTAGGTGGTAGACTTTCTACTATGCAAGTGGAGTATAACTTGAAAAATAGTGAGGCCACTTACTTGGCTGCATTTATTAAAATCAAGGAGGGGGTTGTCACTGAGGTGCCTAATGGTGTTTTTGAACTATTAGGCAACTTTATAGATATAATGCCCTTAGAGATACCAAATTGCCTTTCCCTTAAGTGTGCCATTAACCATAAATTGATCTAATTTTGGGCTATAAACCTTCAACTTAAACCCCTTACTACATGAGTCTAGTGAAATTAACTAATATGCTTAATTCTACCCTCTAAAGTACTTTATGGTGCCTTGATGTTGTTCCAAAGAAGCATGATGTGTGTGGATATAAGGCCTTAAATAAGGTAACAGTAAAGAACAAGTATTTTATCTCTTTGATAACATATTTGTATGATCTGCTAGTCATAGTATCATTCTTCACCAAGTTGGATTTGCATATGGGATATTAGCAAGTCAAAATTGCAGAAGTTGATGAAGGGAAAACCTATGTACATCACTCACTACAGTTCCTACAAATTTCTTATAATGCCCTTTGGTTTGACAAATGTCCTTACTACTTTTTGCAATTTGATAAATGAAATATTTCATGACTTTATTGTTTGATTTGTGGTGGTATATCTTAATGATGATATTGTTATGTATAGTGAATCCCTTGAAGATCACTTGTCCTTCCTTCGAATATTGTTGTCTTAGTTAAGAAAGAAAACTGTAAGCACCAATTATATGTTAAAAAAAGAAAAGCGTGAATCAATAAAGGACATGTAATAATAGATAAGAAAAAGGTTCAAATTATTGTAGATTAATCACATCTTACCAAGGTCTCTAAATTACGGTCTTTTCTTAACTTGTGTAACTATTACAAGAAACTTGTGCAAGGTTACTCTAAAAAGGTGGTCTCTCTTATTGACTTATTAAAGAAAGATCGACCATAAAGTGCCAAAAAGCCTTTAATAAGTTAAAGGCAATAGTATCGATAAAACAATTGTTGTAGCTGCCCAACTTTAAATTGCCTTTTGATTTCATTATAGATGCATTTAATAAAACTATCGGTAGTGTATTGGTCCAAATATGTCATCCTATTACCTACAAAAATAAAAAAACTCAACGAAACAAAATAATGGTATTTAGCTCATGACAAAGAAGTGTTTGTTATTATGCATTGCCTTCAAATTTCACTGGTCTACTTGCTAGGTACCAAGTTTATGGTTCATATGAACAATATGGCCAACACATTCTTCTAAACTTAGAAAAAACTCTCTATAAGGTAAACTTAGTTGCAAGAGTTCTTGATGGAATACAACTTTTTACAAGAACATAAGCTAAAAAAGCATAATTAAGTTGTGGATGCCCTAAGTCATTGATAAGTGTAAGAAGTTGTTGTCACCCTAACCCAAGTTCAAAGCAACTTGCTAGACAAAGTCAAGGTGTAAGCCCCACATGATGCAGATTATCATAGACTTGTATAACAAGTGAATGAAGGTGTGGTAAGATGATATTGGTTTAATAATGGGTTATTACATACTAAAGGTAACTGTTTGTATGTTCCAAGTGGTGCAAGTTTTAAAAAGGAGATTTTATTGGATAGAGTCAGGGAGCAAGCTCCATATAATAGGAATTATCAAAGACTTATGTAACAAGTGAATAAGGGTATGGTAAGATGATATTGGTTTGACAATAGGTTATTACATAATAAGGGTAACCATTTGTATGTTCAAAGTGGTACAAATCTTAGAAAGGAGATTTTATGAAAGTATCATGACTCCCAATGGGCTATCTTAGTTTAAAGAGGATGATAGTCTTACTATCTCACAACTATCATTAGCTAAAGATGAAAGATAATGTTAAGACATATATGAAGACTTGTATCATTTGTCAACAAGACAAAGCAAATCAGTGTAAGGAAGTAAGGTTGCTACAACCATTGCTTATTCCAATAGAGCCTTAAGTGTTGGTTTCTATAGATTTTATTAGCAAGTTTCCAAAGATTGGTGGCATAGGTTTTGTCATAGTAGTAGTTGATCGACTTTTAAAGTATATGGTGTTCATTTTAGTCTTTTCCTCATATCATGTAGAGATAATCACTAAATTGTTTTACAAACAAGTAGTCAAATATTTTGAGTTATCTAAAAATATTGTGAGTAATCAAGATTCTTGCTTTACAGGCAGGTTTTAGACAACTTTATTCAACATGATAAGTTATGAATTGAAATTTTTCACTATCAATTATCATCAAGCTAACAGTCAAATAAAGTGAATCGATGACTTGTTAGAGGAGTATCATTGCCATTACTTGACCATTAGCCAACAAAATTGGTTAAAGGTTTTGGATTTTGTCTAATTTTACTAAAATCTTCATTGATTCTCTTTGACAATTATAAGCCCTTTTAAGTTGACTACAGGGCATTAGCCCCTTACTTCTACCGAGGTTATAAGAACAAGTGTTGGAGGAAAATGTTCAATTACTTATCAACACACATATTCAAAACAAGAGCTATTTAATGAAGCTTATAACAACTTAAACAAGGTGGTCAAATGGATAAAGAAGTATACTGACAAAGAGAGATGGGATGTTGAGTGCCAAGTTAAGGATAAAGTATTGTTGAAACAAACTCCTCAAATATGGAAAAAGAAAAAACAATAATAAAACTTTGCATTATGAGTTGATTTTAAAATATGATGGTCCTTTCATAGTGGTCCTTTCCATATGAGTTTTTTAAGACCCATCCACAAGGAAGATAGTAATGAGCCTTCAAGGAGATAAGTAAGATGTGCTCCCCTGCAATTAAGATTAAGTTCTAGTGTAAAGTAGAAAAGATTTTAAACCACCAAACATAAGAATAATGCAAAAAGAATCACTAGGTTGAATACCAAAGGAAGTGAGAAAAATTCTCCAAATAATGAGGCTAGTAGGGAGAGAGATGTGACTCTATAGTAATTTGAGAAGTATATCCAAAACTACTTATCAACCTTACTAACAAGGGCATTAACTTTAACTAGTTAGTGTAGTTTGTTAGTCTCTTAAACTCATTTACTTGATAATGCAAGCAAATTGGTGGCATTTTGTATTAATTCTTACATAAGAATTTGGTTATAGACACCTAAATAATGTGAGGTAAAATCATGTGTATTATAGCACATTAAAGGAGGCTAGGTCATAGGTGTCAAGTGAGAAAAGAGTTTGGGTTGTTGGTTGGTACAATAACATGCACTAAAGATGTGGTAAAGTGTGCTAGCAATGCACCAACATGTTGTTGGCAAAAGAGTGACTGTTCAAATACATCAATATCTCTTCCTATCAGATGATCAAATTCTATAATATTCTTTTATAAGGATAATGCATATCTCCCACTAAAATTAGTCAACATTGGCATACAAACTTGGGCTCAAGTTGAGATATGAGGGTTTGTTGTCAATGGCTAACAAGTACTCTAAACATTGGCTGCAGTATTGACGAGCTATTGGTGCATGAGCTTCGAGTTGGAGTCAACACTATATAAATCTAATTGCAGATAAACTAATAAGACAAGAGTTTAAAGTGTTAACGAGGTCTCAAACTCTCCTCTAATATACTTATATATTCTAACTAAAAAAATGGAGGATATTTTTAAGAGAGGGGTTCTCACTATACATTATTAATTTGACAATCAAATTATACACATCATTTGTGTCAATTATAATTATTATATAGTGACAAATAAATTTGTAACAAATTATTTGGATTTTTTAAAAAAAATAATAAAAATTAAAAAGTAATTCTTATATAAATACGACCTTATTTGCATTGAAATATTTGAAACTAAATACAACTTAAGGTGTTATAAGATATACAAATATTTAAGTGGAAGGATTGGTCTCTGACAACAAGCCTACGGACAACGATGAGGATCTCAGCTTCCTCAAAGACGATAATGACGATGTGACGATGGCGGCGATAAATTTGGGACTATTTCGATTTCCAAGAGTCCCACTCCGATCCGTACAAGACACTGGAGTGGACAACAAAGCCGTCGTCTTTTTGAAGGAGGGCAACTTCAGCGAGCTGGTCGAAAAGAACAAGTTCGTGATGGTGGAGGCCACGGTCAAAATTTAGCTCCGGAGTATGCGGTGGCGGCAGCCGAGCTGAAGGGGAAGGAGGTGGTACTAGCAAAAGTCGACGCCACCACAGAGTCGGAGCCCGCTCCTGAGTACGAAAGAATTTGTGAGTTTGCCATAATTAATGATTTTATTTGTCGGGCTTTGATTGGATTTGTGCCCAGTTTGGAAAAAAATTGTAACCCATTTCAATTCTTCTTATCGCAACAATTCAACCCCGCGAGTCGTTTTCATGAATTTGAATAAAACCTACAAAAAAAAAAAAGAATTAACCCATTTATGTAAACACAAACTTGGCAATCATTGTTTAATTTTGGTCATTGATTAATGCTCCATTGTTTAGCTTCTTCACTATGATTGAGGCAACTTCATGAGCTTCAAAGACCAACTCTAATAAAGATACAGGTTAATTTTCTTGTTAACGCCGCATTAATTTGACATATGGATATTGCATACGGAGTCAACTCGGTGATATTTTGTACAGAGGAAGAGTCTACATCATATCTGGGAAGGCTATCTAGGGGAAAGAAGAGAAGGGCAAAAACCCATCTTTAGTGTCTGTGGGCCAAATTGGTATGAATGATTATTGTTGCCTCAAAGGTTGGTATGGCAAGTCGTGGACCCAACGCTGTTGATCATGGTGTTAATCTTGCTCCAGTTTTCAAAAATTTAGCGCCTAACATGGAGAAGAAAATGAAAAACACAAAAGATAGAGACTGGTTTCTACTGCTACTATCCCCTCGTTGGACTAAGAGATCAATCATGACTCCCATTGAGCAAGCCCACTTCAAAAGAGAATCATCATGATGCTCGCTGGATTTTCAGGTAAGTTGAGTGAGAGCGACTATGCTAGGAGCCAGAAATTTTTATGGGCTTTTGTATTTGAGGACATAGCCAGCATGTTGGCCTTTTTTCTGCACTCGCACGTAAGTGCACCTGCTGTTTTCTGTCAAGTATTTTGCTGTATCTAACCCCCTTGTTCCTGTCAAAGGAAAAAAAAAAAAAAAGGTGATGCTTTGAGTAGAATTTTTAATCATAATGCATTTGGGATGGCCAGACAAAAAAAAAAAAAAAAGTTGATGCTTTGTGTACTCATTGACTAACGGTTCAAGACGTTGTAGGAGCTTGGAAATGTTTTGTATATGGGGACATTTTGGTCAATTTATCCATTTATAATGGTATTTTTGTTATTAAAATGAACTTTTACTAACGTAACTTAACGGAGTATATGTTTTGTTATATACTATAAATTATGATATGTATTTTATAGTTTTCAAAAATATAATATGTGAAATATAATTATTTCTTAAATTTAATGCGTCAAATGTAATTTTATTTTCTTAATTCTATTAACTAATATTTAGAGTGGTAAAATGGATTACGAGGCCCACAATTTGACTGAGATCGACCCGTCACGGGTAATGCCACAGTGCGGTGCACGATAAGTGGTAGTAGCATGTCGTGTTAAACACATTATACTAAACATCACCTTAACCTATGAGTCGTTTTAAATATTTCTTATGAAATTACTAAACTTTTCTTTTAATTATAAAGCAGTTGATAATTCTAAGGCAATTTGTGATATTATGGAACACAAGTAAAAAATTATTGGAAAAAATTACTCATTAAGGTTGAATGCTGCTGTGAGTGGATCTATGCATCAACGAAATTAGTATACAAGTTTTGGTTACTAGCTATAATATACGGATACTTCTAAAATAATATATATTCACAAACATATATATTAAATATAATATTACATAAAATTTTTATATTTTAAAATATATTTGACTACAAAATAAAAAAAAAAATTAACATGTATGTCTGAGACATCTCATTTGCATGCGGGACAATGTGCTTGGAATTATAGGAGTTGTACATTTCTGAACTTGGTTACTTTGTGAAATAAAATTGTGTAGTAGTTCAACAACAATTGGTTGACTGTGTCAAAGAAAACGATGATGTGTTCTAATTTAATTATAATTTCTCTATCAATTGCTCAATTACAATATCTCCACCAATTGTTCAATTTTCGTTAGTTATAATCTCTCCACCAATTACTTAATTTCAATCTCAATCTCTATCAATTATAATCTCTCTCTTAATTGCTCAATTTCTGTCAATTACAGTTCTTCCACCAATCGCTCACTAATCAAAATTAATATTTTCCAAACAAAAGGAATTATAATTGTATTTTATATTAATGACATAATTTTAACTTGCACTATAAAAAAATATTATACTGCACAATTGACGTATAACCAAAAGTATATACAAAATTCTATTAATAAAATACAATTTTCTCATTGGCAATTGTCATTCTATTTTGTCTTATTAGTCTAATTTCTTACATGATATCAAAGTCATCTTTTACAAAAATATAAATGTCAAATCTATCAAACTCACCTGTTACCCTATCTTCGTTAAATACAAACCTCATCAACAATACTATCCCACCGTGTCCTCTTATCTCTCCCACAGGAAACTCATCCAGATTAATCACATGTCTTGTAGTTGGTATCAAATTGACTAGAGATAATTATATCATATGAAAGACACATCTCCTCCCTTTTCTTAAGGCTAGTTGACTCCTGTCAATTATAGATGAAATCAAATCATGCCCTCACTAAAATTAGTGAGAATGGTGTCACTAAAAATTTACCAAATCCAGCATATAAAACATGGTTTATTCGAGATCAAACTACCTTGGGGTGGATTTTCAATTCTATAACTGATAATATCATTATACAGCTCTCCAATTTAGGCACTTTAACAATTGTGTAGTCCTTCTTGGCTCAATCATATACAGCACACAATAGTGCTCGCACCACACATTTACGAATGCAACTCCAAACTCTCCATAAAGGAAATCAAACAATCACAAACTATCTACAACAAACATTCTTCCTTGTTGATCAACTTGCCTCGATTGGTGAGAACATCTCTTTACAAGAATACCAAAGTTACTTATTCAGAGAACTTGGGGAAAAATATTAAAGTTTACCAGTATCAATATTTGTTTAAAGTCAGTACCAATCACTTACATGTGAGTCTTTACATAGACTACTTTTGGCTCATGAGGCACATCTTAACTTGTTTGAGCCAATCACTTCCACTTTAGTAGCGTTCATGATATGGACAACACACCAAGTGGATATATTATCACATCAGTTTTTTTTCCCATGAGAATTGGTCACCTTAGTCTAGGTAACTAATTTTGCAAAGTGGGCGACAATTTGGCCCACTAAATTCAACCCCTAATTACTCACCAAATGCAGGCAATTATAAAAATCAAAAGTGGGGCAGCATTTGTTGCCAACTCTGTAATCGTTTTGGCCATTGAGCCAATGTGTGTCGTAATCGTAAACCTCCACCACAATCTTCAAGCTCAGCACCACAGTTTCACATTACTGAAATTCCACCACTACTATCAGTATTTTCAAACTCATGGTATCCAAATTTTGGTGCCATACACCATGTCACAAATAATCTATCTCAATTATCCACTCTTCAGCCCTACACAAGCAACCAACATGTCACCATAGGTAATGGGTCTAGCCTCCTGATAACTCACACAAATATTCTTGTTTTTCAAAATTTTCATCTCTCTAATGTCCTAGTTGTCCCCTCTATAAAGAAAAACTTACTTTTAGTATGTCAATTTTCCTAAGAAAATAATTATGATTTTATTTTATCACCTAATTGTTTTTCTATAAAGTGTTGTCGTACGAGTAAGATTCTCTTCTAAGGGAATTTTAATCAGGGACTTTATCAACTGTTGGGTCAATTCGAGTTTTATGCTTCAGCTTATTACCTATCTCAATCCAACTCTTTTGTTTGCTGACACCATTGTCTAGGCCATGTTGCATATTCAACTATTTCTCGCATGTTCAACAAGTCATCAATTACACACCTAACTTGTTAAACATATGTATGTAGTAAGAGTCATCATCATCACCATCCTTTTACTTCTCATAGGTCTGCAGTCCCCCTATAATTAATTCATTTTGACATTTAGAAGTCTGCTCTTTTAACGTCTCATCAAAATAATAAATATTATATTTGTTTCATTGATGATTATTCCAAATTTTCTTGGCTTTATGTGTTTAATTCTCATGACCAATCTTTACATATCTTCATAGTATTTCTAAATTTCGTTGAAAACTAACTCAATACTCGAGTTAAAGCTATTCAAAGTGATTACGTTGGAGAATTTTTGTTTACATCTTTTAATAAACTATTGCAGGAGTGTGACATTTATAAACAAACATCTTGTCCTCATCTAACCCTCCAAAATGGTTCCATTAAATATAAACATAGACATGTTATTGAAATGGGTCTGACAATTATGCATCATGCATTTATCCCCTTTCACTTTTAGGATTTTACTTTCGAGAGTGCAATTCACATTATCAACCAATTACCTACTCCAATTTTGTAGCAACGCAGCTCCTAGGAAGTACTCTTTTCCACCCATCATCAATTAAGTATCTTCAAGTTTTTGGTTGTGCTATTTACCCAAACCTATGACCTTATACTAAGCACAAATTAGAGTTCAGATCACATTAGTACATTTTCTTGGGATATCTCTTAGGTGTCAAAGGTTATTTGTTATTCCCATCACCAATGTACCATTAAATGTGTCCCGATCAGCATCCTTGGAATTACCCCTTTATGTTCCTCCAACACATTTACAACATGATGATTTACATAGACAAGAATCAAAGACTGATATATCTTACATATCGACACTTGTGCAAAGTAGTCCCATAATGCCCTCTCTTACCATTGAAACTATCTCACAAACTACCATCCCACAAGCTATAGGCTCGCCCCCACAACCAGTACTACCAACCCTCCCCAAGGTGACTAAACTTCGAGATAGCACCATTATTTGTCGTCATATACAAAATGATCAAACATATACACTAGCAATTTTAGTGACAATCTCATCCACGCCATCTTGTTACAATCAGGCAGTAAAAGATCAAAATTGGTGAATAGTTATGACCAAAGAGTACACCGTATTTTTAAAAAATCAAACATGAGACCTTGCACCATCTTCTTCAACTTGTAAGCCCATTAATTGCAAATGAGTTTTTCGTGTCAAACTTTGTGCAAATGGCTCCATTAAATGATACAAGGCCAGATTAGTCGCAAAGGCTTTCATCAATAGCAGGGAATCAACTACAATGAAACTTTCAACCCAATAGCTAAACATGTCACAGTTTGCACAGTCCTTATGATTACAATTTCTAGGGGTTGGCAATTACAACTCGATGTTAAAAATGTCTTTCTCCATAGTCATCTAACCAAAGAAATATTCATGGATCAACCACCAGGTTTCGTTAATCCCTACCATCCTCATCATGTCTACTATTTAAAACAGTCTCTCTATGGCCTAAAACAGGTACTCCGTGCCTAGCACCAACATCTCAATAATTTTCGTATCTCTATTGGTTTTGTAACTTCTTTAGTTGACTCATCATTGTTTACACTGCATATAGCACAATACAGTATCTTCTTACTTATCTATGTCAATTACATAAAATACAATATCTTCTTGCTTATCTATGTCAATGACATAATTCTTACAAGATACCTTACAACACCACTGTCTGCTCTTTTAGAAACTCTACAAAAGGAATTCAATTATTTCCTTGGGATCGAACTACAGTGCACTTCAAATGGTATACTTCTTCACTAAGCAAAATATGCAACTGATCTTCTTACATGAGCAAAAATACAGAATGCAAAACCTATCACTACACCCTGTGTCGTTGGCTTAGATATTCCATCTATTCATTGTGGTGAGTTATTCTCGAATCCAACACTTTATCATAGCATCATGGGAGCATTGCATTATCTCACTCTCACTCAACCCAACATTGCTTTTGCTATCAACAATGCTTGTTAGTTCATGCATGTACCCATGGAGGTCCATTAGCAATTTGTCAAACACATATTATGCTTTCCTCTTTACAATAGCAATTTACATCTTCATGCTTTTTCAGATACAGGTTAGGCTGGAGACCACAACACCAGATGATCAGTTGACGGTTTTAGCATATTTCTTGGCTTTAATCTCATCTTATGGAGTTCTTATAAGCAACGAACAGTCGCCCAATCCAGCATAAAGGCCAAATTCAAAGGTTTAGTTGACATAACTACTAAACTCATTTGGATTGAGGCTCTCTTATGTGATCTTAGTGTCTCTTGGCAAAGCCCTCTAATTCTTTAGTGTGACAGCATCTTTACCATTTATCTAATAGGGAATCCCATCTTTCATGCTCGAACAAAACATGTGAAAATTGATTATCACTTTGTATGAGAACAAATTGCCAAAAATCAATTGCATATTCAGTACATCTTCATTACAGACCAACCTATCGATATCTTCACTAAAGGGCTCTTTATGGCTTGCTTTCAACTTCTATAGTCCAAGCTTACTGTGCATTCTGCCACATTAGCTTATGAGGGGGTGTCAAAGGAAAGAATGACATGTCTTGATTTAGTTACAATCTCTTCACTAATTGCTCAATCTTAATCTTTGTTAGCTATAATATTTTCATCAATTGCTTAATCTTCGTCAGCTACAATCTCTCCATCAATTGCTCAATTTCCATCAACTACAATCTCCCCCCCAATTGCTCAATCTCTGTTAACTACAATTCCTCTACCAATTGCTCACCAATCAAGATTAATTCTTTCTAAAAAGAAGAAATTATGATTGTATCTCACATCAATGACATAATCTTAACTTGCAGTATAAAAAAACATTACACTGCATAACTGATGTATGACCAAAAACATATACAAAACTCTATTAATGAAATACAATTTTTTCATTGGTAATTGTCACCCTATTTTGTCTTATTAGTCCAATTTCTTACAAACTAGTTAATTACTCGGGTGTTGTTGCACATGGATGTAAAGCTTGAATTTTATGGTTCTTTTGTCTCAAATTTGGTCTTGAGGAACTGTTTAACTTTATTATTGCATACAGGCGAAAAAGTGTTATGTAGTAGCAAGGTTACCGGTACTGTGCAACCATGTGTTTTGGGTGTTTCTTTGTGTTGTTTTAGAAAGACCATGACCTCAACTTGCAATTATTGTGGTCACAAATATAGCGTAGCTATGTGTAGTACCTTTTTGAGACATAGAGCAAGTGATGAGGCCTTGATGGGTGATCTTAGAATATAGGAGTTTATGTTCTTTTGTTTTTATATGGTTAGACTACTTAGACTGGTGTCCATTATTGATCTTCTTTTAAATGCTTAGCAATAATGTGTTTGATTTATAAGGAAGTATCAGTGTAAGGTAGGCTCTAGGTTTTTTGCTTAGGTGTCCATCTATTACTGGAATGCCATGAATAAAAATTTATCCTTAATATTAAAAAAAAAAAAACTTATAGATCAAACATTTTTAATATACATGACTAATACTCTTAATACAAGTATTAGATATTCTTATTGTTCAAAAAATATAAAACTTATGTATTGAATACTTTTAATATAAATATTAAAAATTAATATGTTAGATAAATATTATACACATATAAAATTAATTTTAAAATTCTCAAAAGTCATATGTAATAATTTTTTTATAAATATAATAATAAATAGTTTAATAGTAAAAAATAAATATTTTTTTATTTTATCAATTATATTGACTATTTTAAATTATAATTTCTAAAATATAATGTTACTTATATATGTAATATATTCTTTTAAAATTTTCAACAAACAACCAATTACAATATATATATATATATATATATATATATATACAAGGATTGTCACGTAACAATTTTTTTTCTCCTTTCCATATTTTCAACTATTAGATACACATGAATAACCAAACTCTTAACTAAATCCTTTAACTCATTTAAGATTCTTCAACTTGTGTGATTATTCAATTCTTAACTTACTAGCTATTATAAGTAACTTACAACGTTATATATATATATATAACCTATAATAAAGGATTATCACATAACAATCTTATTTTTTATTTTTTTCTCCTTTCCATATTTTCAACTATTGGATGCACATGAATAGCCAAGCTCTTAATTGAATCCTCTAACTCGTTTAAGATGCTTTAACATGTGTGATTATTCAATTCTCAACTTACTAGCTGTTATAAGTAACTATCCATCTTATGGATGATTAAATTCATATAAGTTAAAAAATTAATTTTTTTATATCTAATTCTTCATTTGCAAGGCTGAGTATCCTTTTGCCTTCTTTATTTCTTTTTATAGTATTCACCCATCATCTTAAGCCAAACCTATTTACTCCTTTTATGGTATTTGTTCACATTATTAGCTTTCCCTTAGGATTGCATCTTGCTACATTTCCATAAGTTATTATTAGAAAATATAAAAAAAAATTGAATACAAATGAAATTAAATTAAATAGGAAAAATAAAATATTTAAAATGTGCTTGACATTGTCTTTAAAAATAATTTTCATATTTGTACACAATATTTCAGTATAACAAGTTATAATAGTTATCTTTCCATAATATAATAAACCTTCCTACTGATGCGTATTTCAAATAGTGAAATAATAGAAACAATACAAATTTGGTTAATCCAACAATTCTCAATATGAAAAGGGAAAGAGTAATGAAAAAGAAAAAGCTCTTTTTATATTGATTTTACTATAATGTTTCATAAAGATAAATATTAAGAATGAAATTGAAGTTCCCAACTTCACCCTAGGATCTACTAGTTTGTGATACTGAGAGGGGGGGTGAATCAGTATCACCACAATTCACAATTCGCAGGAAAGTGAACAACTTCAATCTCTTCTTAAAAGCGAACTCTTTCTCAGATTCGACTAAGGTAGATCTATTGCTACCTACTAATCACAATAGTCCCCAAAGTCACCTTTCAGACACCTTGCCTAATAGACAATTCGGATGTTCTTGTTTAGGTCTTCGTTAGGTTATGGGTTGGCTGATACTTTAGCTGCGTTCACAACTCAATTCAAAACACAGAACGTAAAGCAAATTAAGGACACACGAGATTTACGTGGTTCCGTCAACGTGACGTACATCCACGGTGGTAGGGACTCTCCCTTACCGAGACTATCCACTATACTTGAGAATTATAGTTACAATGGATGTCTTAATCTTCTGCTCCTTTCACTATTGCAATTACTAAGCAAGTACAATACAAAGAGTGTCACTTACTGTGTCTACTCTTCTTCTAGCTTGTCTTGCTTCTGTTGAATTGAAGGGCTGCTCCACTGCCGCTTAGAAGTTCACCGCAACGCTCTCTAACCTCTCTTGAAGAAATCTAGAAATACGTTGAGTTCTTTCTGATGCTTCGCCAAATTCCTTCTCTAGGTTGTCTCACACAGCTCCTGCTTTCACCGTCTCACGGTTTCACAGCTTGCACTCAAGCTTCTGGTCTGCCGTTTCACGTCTCACAGCCTGCCCCACGCTTCTGATCAGTCACGTTGTTGCACGTTCTGGTCTCACGCTCCTGGTCTGCTGTTTCACGTCTCTTGGCCTGCCTCACACTACTGGTTTTTCTGGTTCACGTCTCTCGGCCTGCCTCACACTTCTAGTCTGCTGTCTTCTCTTCCGGGTGGTCTCACGGATACCAGGTCTGCTGTCTTCTTTTCCGGGTGGTCTGTTTCTTATTTCTCCTCTTGCTGGTTGTGCGTTTCTGGTTTGGTTGCAGGATGTGTTTCTGGTTTGCTTGCAGGAGGCGTTTCTGGTTTGCCTGCAGGATGTGTTTCTGGTTTGCTTGCAGGACGTGTTTCTGGTTTGCTTGCAGGACGTGTTTCTGGTTTGCTTGCAGGAGGTTGCACGTTCTGGTTTGCTCTCCCGGTGGTGACGTTTCTGGTTTGCTCTCCTGGTGGTGTTGTTTCTGATCTCTTGCCGTTCTGCTCTCTCTTCCTTTTGGCCGGTTGCTGTAGGGTTGCTGTTTATTCAATTGTGTTGGCCCCCTGCCCTAGTTTTGTCTTCCAAGGCCTTTATATACTCTCTTCCATAAAACCCTAATAGGGCTTACATGGCGGATTTACGTTCTTGCCCTTACGCGGCAGATTTACTTTCTTGCCCTTCCATGTGACTTTACTGCCCTTCCATATGACTTTACTCTCTTGCACACTTAACCCTAGTTGACAACAATTACAACCCATACAAGGCTGTGGGAACAACAATCTCCCCCTTTGTAATTGTTGGCAACATTCATAACAAAAGCCATTATGCAGCAGTCTTTCATAATCTTCTTGGAGTAACAATCCAGAAGCAGATGGATTACAACTCCCCCTAAATATGCACTCCCCCTTCCTTAACAACTCCCCCTGCACTGTTGCTTCTCTCCCCCTTTGCCAACCAATTACAAATTTGAAAAACTTGCAAAGTAGAGATGGAGGATTCACCTGAACTTCAGGCTTGAGGAGGCATTTGCACAGACAGACTCATTCTGTGCTTTTCAAACAGCTCTGTGGACAAAAGTTTAGTTAGAATATCTGAGATTTGATCTTTAGTACCGACATACTCCAACTGAATTGTGCCCTCTTCCACTTGATCCTTGATAAAGTGATACCGGATGTCAATATGCTTGCTCCTTGAATGTTGAACTGGATTCTTGCTAAGATCAATTGCACTTTGATTATCACAAAGTACACTCACTGGTAACTTCACTTCAACACCCAAATCGGCCAATTGTCTTTGCATCCATATCACCTGAGTACATGCTGCACAAGCAGCCATATACTCAGCCTCCGCTGTGCTCAAAGCAACACTGTTTTGCTTTCTACTTAGCCATGCAACACACTTTGAACCCAAGTAGAAGCTGCAGCCACTGGTTGATTTTCTATCATCTGTACTTCCTGCCCAGTCTGCATCAGTGTATGCTCGTAGTTTTACAGAATCCATGGCAGGATACCACAAGCCCATTTCCAGTGTCCCCTTGAGGTATCTTAGGATTCTTTTCACTGCCAACATATGAGATTCCTTAGGATCAGCTTGGAATCTGCTGGCGATGCACACAGCTTGCATGAGATCAGGCCTTGATGCTGTAAGGTACAGAAGGCTCCCTATCATCTTCCTGTATTCTGTAGGGCTTGTACTCCTTCCTTCCTGATCTTTTGTTAACTTGCAGCCCACTGTCATAGGGGTACTGACAGGTCTGCTATCCTCCATGCCAAACTTTTTCAGCATCTCTTTGGCATATTTTGTCTGAGAAATAAAAATACCTTCTTCACATTGTTTTATTTGTAATCCAAGAAAGTAAGTCATTTCTCCAATCAATGACATCTCAAATTCCTCACTCATCTTCTGTGAAAATTCTTGGCATAGCGCAGAGTGATCCCCTCCAAAGATGATGTCATCTACATATACTATGGTTATCA
This sequence comes from Bruguiera gymnorhiza, assembly GCA_020883675.1. Taxonomy (NCBI): domain Eukaryota; kingdom Viridiplantae; phylum Streptophyta; class Magnoliopsida; order Malpighiales; family Rhizophoraceae; genus Bruguiera; species Bruguiera gymnorhiza. The sequence goes on along the minus strand of JAIRCJ010001051.1, from coordinate 3,827,208 downwards.
GTTGGCCTTTCTCTGAGTTGAACACATATAGGTTATTATCAACTGTTCCTCTTTTGAAGTTCAACCTTCTCAAATACGCGTCCAGCCTGCTATACCATGCTCTTGGGGCTTGTTTAAGGCCATACAAGGCTTTCTTCAACTTGCACACATGTGTCTCATCCTCACTGATTTGTACTCCATCGGGTTGTTCAATATACACTTCTTCTTTTAGGAGCCCATTCAAAAAGGCTGATTTCACATCCATCTGGTAAACTTTATACCTCTTATGTGCTGCCAAAGCTAAGAACATTCTGATAGTTTCCAACCTTGCTACTGGTGCAAAAGTTTCATCAACATCTACTCCTTCTATTTGAGTGTAGCCTTTGCAAACCAGCCTAGCCTTGTTCCTCACCACCTTGCCATCCTCATTGTGTTTATTTTTAAACACCCATTTTGTTCCTATGACATTCTTGTTAGTGGGTCTTGGAACTAGCTCCCATGTTTCGTTCTTCTCGATTTGATCTAGCTCCTCATTGATAGCTTTGATCCAGGCTTTGTCTTGTGCAGCCTCTTCAACAGATTTAGGTTCAACTTGTGAGAGTAAAGCAGTAGCTCCCACAATTCTTCTTTTTGTTGTAACTCCTGCTGATGGGTCACCTATTATCTGATTTCCTTGATGAGCACTGGTCCATGTCTTCTTTGTCTTTCTTTCTTGCACAGTCTTAGTTGCAAGAGAATCTCCTTCTTCATCTTCAGACTCACTCTTCTCTGAGTCTGAACTTACTTCTTTTCCCACTTCTTCATGTTGGTCAGATTCTTCATCTATCTTGAAGTCATCTTCTTCACTATCCTCAGCTTCTCCATTATGCGTTGTTTTCCAGTTTTCATCTATTCTCACATCACTGGAAGTGACCACTTTTCCCAGTTTATGTAGAAAAACTCTATAACCTTTTGTCTTTGCTGAGTATCCCACAAAGATGTCTTCATCTGACCTAGCATGGAATTTTCCCAAGTTTTGCTCCTTGTTCTTCACAAAACATGGGCTGCCAAAGATTCTAAGATACTTGGCTGTTGTCTTCTTCCCACTCCATAGCTCATATGGAGTCTTATCAGTATTGGGCCTTAGTGAAACTCTGTTCAATAGGTGCACGGCTGTAAATGTTGCTTCTGTCCAAAATCTTGTGTGAAGCTTGGATTCCAGCAGTAGAGTTCTTGCCATTTCAACCACAGCTCTATTTTTCCTCTCTACCACCCCGTTCTGTTGAGGAGTTCTTGCTGCTGCCATGTGATGGTGAATTCCATGCTTCTCAAGGTAATCTTCAAAAGCTCCATTTGTGAATTCAGTGCCTTGATCTGACCTCAATACTTTGATCTTCTTTCCACTCTCATTTTCAGCCAATCTTCTGTATCTCTTGAAGCATTTCAAAACTTCTGACTTATGTGTGAGGTGCATGATGCAGGTCCTTCTAGAATAATCATCAACAAACAAGATGAAGTACCTCTCACCATTCAACCCTTTTGTTCTCATCGGCCCACACAAATCAGTATGCACAATGTCAAGCACTGCTTTAGAACTGACCTCTTTGGTCTTATACTGCTTTCTGACCTGTTTTCCTTTAGAGCATGCTGAGCAAACATACTCCCTCTCTCTCTTAAGGTCTGGAATGTCTCTGATTGCAGGAGTAGTGGTCAGCTTCCTCATGTTCTTCTGTGTTAAGTGTCCCAGCCTCCGATGCCAGAGTTGATTTTCTTCTTCTTTTGTAAGTAAACAGCTGTTTGTCTTGTCCTCATCAATTACATATAAATTTCCAGCTGTTCTTTTCCCAGCTGCAACAGTATTGCCTTCTTTACTCTTTACTTGGCAACCTGTTTTTGTGAATATCACTTTATGGTCTTCATTGCATAGTTGGCTGACAGATGCTAGATTATATCTGAGTCCTTCAACATGCAGAACATCTTTCAGCTTTCCTTTTCCAATATTTACTGACCCTTGACCACTGATGTTGAGTGAATCATCATTGCCAAACTTGACTCTGCCTTCTCTTGACTTGTTTAGCTTTGACAATTTACTCTTGTCTCCCGTCATGTGTGAAGTGCATCCACTGTCAAGGATCCACTGCTTATCCTTGTAGTCAGCTTTGAGTGCAATTTCAGCTATATTAGCCACCTCCCTTTTAGCTTTATATTCCTTCTTTTGAATTGGCTGGAAGATAGCTTTCTCCTTTTTCTCAACTTTGACTACACCGCTTGTTTTCACTATGCCATTGAGTGCCTTCTCTTGCTCAGGGAGAAGTGTCATGCATCTCTTGGCATTATGGTCATCCTGCCCACACCTTTCACACTGTTCCAAGTCTCCCAATATAGCAAACTTGTTCTTTGAAACCACTGGTTTGGGCTTCCACCAACAATCCTTGTCAGTGTGTCCTTGCTTTTTACAGTATGTGCAAGAACTCACGACAGGTGTTCTCCTCTGAATTTTGTATTGTCTCCCCCTGTATACAGCATCATATCTTCTCAAGTTGGAGACATATACTGGCCTTCTCCACCAGCAGTTACTTGCCTTATGACCCCAAACTCCACAATAAAGACAGTGACCTTGAAACTGCCTCTTCTTGGGTCTAATCACAGCTCGTTTTCTTTTGTTCATTACTTGCTATGTAGGCAACGTGGCTGGCTTCTTTGCTTGTGTGGCTTTCATTTCAGCTACCTTTTTCTCCTTCTTCTGTTCAGCCATAGCCCTTTGCTAGCTGATCTTCTTTTCTTCATTTTTGTTTGCCACCCTAGGTTGCTTCTTCAAATCCTCTTTATTCTCAGCTATCTTCTCCTGAGTCACAACCTTCTCTTTCAACTTCTGTGGCACATTCTTATTATCTTTAGGCAATGCAGCCTCAGATTGCTGCACTTTCTCTTCATTCTTCTTTTCTCTTGCAGAACTTGTTTCTCCTATCATTTCAAGCTTCTGCACGTTCTCTTCACTCCTTTTGAGTTGTTGCTGAAGTCTCAGCAACTCTATCTCCATTTCTTCAATTGTTGAAGTCCTTGAGCCAAGCTCCATAGTAAGGTCTTCACATATTTTGATATGTTCTTCAAATCTTCTCTTCAAGTCAATATGTTCAGCCCTTATTTCATCCTTTTGACTTTCAGCTTCCTCAGACTTTGCTTCAACTTGTTTTATGTGGGCCTCTAACCTTCTTATGGTTCTGCCCCTTCTGATTATCTCCTTTGAAGCTGCTTCCAACTCAGCTTCAAAATCTGGTTCTTCTTCATCAACCTCCTCTTCCTCTTCAGAGGTTGAACTACCACCTTGAGTTGATGCCATAAAGGCATGCTCATCTGATGAGTCTACATCTTCCTCCTCATCGGCTTCTTTTGTCTGGCTCACATAACTCTTGAATGAGCCTCTCTTCTTCTTCTGTGGGCTAGCAGTCTTCTTGCTGGACTTCCTTGACTTGAATGATGGTCTTCTCCATTTTGAATTCTGCTCATCATCACCATCCTCATCTTCATCATCAAGTTTCACTTTGCACTGAGAAGCAAAGTGTCCAGTCTGTCCACAACGATAACATCTCAAGGACAACTGTCCTTTTCCCTTCTTAGACCCCTTTTGAATTTCCTTGTGAAGTATGCCAACACTTCACCTTCACTTTCTTCCTCATCATCATCATCATCCTCGCTGGATGATTCTTCCTCTTCTTTTATCTTCAAGTGTTTCATAGCTTTGAAAGCTGCCTCCTTTGATACCTTTGACGTTGAGGAGCTCTCAGTTGACTTTATTCTCATCTCATATGCAATGAGATTGCATTGGAGATCATGCAGAGACATGGAATTGAGATCTCTACTCTCCTCTATGGCTGCCACCTTTGAGGCAAACCTCTCAGGCAGAATTCTCAGAATTTTCTTCACAATAGATGAGTCCTTCTTGTTCTTCCCATGACTTCTAAGATCGTTTACAGCATCAATAACCCTGGTGAAGAACTCTTGGACTGTCTCATTTTTCTGCATTATGAGAGATTCATATCTCTCCTTGAAAACTTGAAGCTTGGCCTCCTTCATTCTGCCATCACCTCATAGACTTTCTGCAATCTGTCCCATATCTCCTTGGCAGATTTGCAGTCCATAACTTTAGCATATTCAGCATCTGTCAATGCTGAAATGATGACATTTGAGGCCTTCCCATTTATCTCAAACTGTCTTAATTCCTCTGGGGTGGATCTTTACCTTCTTCTGGAGGCTCAAAACCCTCCTGTACAGATTTCACCACGTTCATGCCCATGGTTGCAAATACCACCTGCATTCTCGCTCTCCACATATGGTAGTTGGTTCCGTTGAAGATTGGAACCTTCTTGCTGTAAGTAGTGCTGGTGNCATGAATTTTCCCAAGTTTTGCTCCTTGTTCTTCACAAAACATGGGGCTGCCAAAGATTCTAAGATACTTGGCTGTTGTCTTCTTCTCCACTCCAATAGCTCATATGGAGTCTTATCAGTATTACTGGGCCTTAGGGGAAGACTCTGTTCAATAGGTCGCACGGCTGTAAATGTTTGCTTCTGTCCAAAATCTTGTGTGAAGTCTTGGATAATCCAGCAGTGTAGAGTTCTTGCCATTTCAACCACAGCTCTATTTTTCCTCTCTACCACCCCCGTTCTGTTGAGGAGTTCTTGCTGCTGCCATGTGATGGTGAATTCCATGCTTCTCAAGGTAATCTTCAAAAGCTCCATTTGTGAATTCAGTGCCTTGATCTGACCTCAATACTTTGATCTTCTTTCCACTCTCATTTTCAGCCAATCTTCTGTATCTCTTGAAGCATTTCAAAACTTCTGACTTATGTGTGAGGTGCATGATGCAGGTCCTTCTAGAATAATCATCAACAAACAAGATGAAGTACCTCTCACCATTCAACCCTTTTGTTCTCATCGGCCCACACAAATCAGTATGCACAATGTCAAGCACTGCTTTAGAACTGACCTCTTTGGTCTTATACTGCTTTCTGACCTGTTTTCCTTTAGAGCATGCTGAGCAAACATACTCCCTCTCTCTCTTAAGGTCTGGAATGTCTCTGATTGCAGGAGTAGTGGTCAGCTTCCTCATGTTCTTCTGTGTTAAGTGTCCCAGCCTCCGATGCCAGAGTTGATTTTCTTCTTCTTTTGTAAGTAAACAGCTGTTTGTCTTGTCCTCATCAATTACATATAAATTTCCAGCTGTTCTTTTCCCAGCTGCAACAGTATTGCCTTCTTTACTCTTTACTTGGCAACCTGTTTTTGTGAATATCACTTTATGGTCTTCATTGCATAGTTGGCTGACAGATGCTAGATTATATCTGAGTCCTTCAACATGCAGAACATCTTTCAGCTTTCCTTTTCCAATATTTACTGACCCTTGACCACTGATGTTGAGTGAATCATCATTGCCAAACTTGACTCTGCCTTCTCTTGACTTGTTTAGCTTTGACAATTTACTCTTGTCTCCCGTCATGTGTGAAGTGCATCCACTGTCAAGGATCCACTGCTTATCCTTGTAGTCAGCTTTGAGTGCAATTTCAGCTATATTAGCCACCTCCCTTTTAGCTTTATATTCCTTCTTTTGAATTGGCTGGAAGATAGCTTTCTCCTTTTTCTCAACTTTGACTACACCGCTTGTTTTCACTATGCCATTGAGTGCCTTCTCTTGCTCAGGGAGAAGTGTCATGCATCTCTTGGCATTATGGTCATCCTGCCCACACCTTTCACACTGTTCCAAGTCTCCCAATATAGCAAACTTGTTCTTTGAAACCACTGGTTTGGGCTTCCACCAACAATCCTTGTCAGTGTGTCCTTGCTTTTTACAGTATGTGCAAGAACTCACGACAGGTGTTCTCCTCTGAATTTTGTATTGTCTCCCCCTGTATACAGCATCATATCTTCTCAAGTTGGAGACATATACTGGCCTTCTCCACCAGCAGTTACTTGCCTTATGACCCCAAACTCCACAATAAAGACAGTGACCTTGAAACTGCCTCTTCTTGGGTCTAATCACAGCTCGTTTTCTTTTGTTCATTACTTGCTATGTAGGCAACGTGGCTGGCTTCTTTGCTTGTGTGGCTTTCATTTCAGCTACCTTTTTCTCCTTCTTCTGTTCAGCCATAGCCCTTTGCTAGCTGATCTTCTTTTCTTCATTTTTGTTTGCCACCCTAGGTTGCTTCTTCAAATCCTCTTTATTCTCAGCTATCTTCTCCTGAGTCACAACCTTCTCTTTCAACTTCTGTGGCACATTCTTATTATCTTTAGGCAATGCAGCCTCAGATTGCTGCACTTTCTCTTCATTCTTCTTTTCTCTTGCAGAACTTGTTTCTCCTATCATTTCAAGCTTCTGCACGTTCTCTTCACTCCTTTTGAGTTGTTGCTGAAGTCTCAGCAACTCTATCTCCATTTCTTCAATTGTTGAAGTCCTTGAGCCAAGCTCCATAGTAAGGTCTTCACATATTTTGATATGTTCTTCAAATCTTCTCTTCAAGTCAATATGTTCAGCCCTTATTTCATCCTTTTGACTTTCAGCTTCCTCAGACTTTGCTTCAACTTGTTTTATGTGGGCCTCTAACCTTCTTATGGTTCTGCCCCTTCTGATTATCTCCTTTGAAGCTGCTTCCAACTCAGCTTCAAAATCTGGTTCTTCTTCATCAACCTCCTCTTCCTCTTCAGAGGTTGAACTACCACCTTGAGTTGATGCCATAAAGGCATGCTCATCTGATGAGTCTACATCTTCCTCCTCATCGGCTTCTTTTGTCTGGCTCACATAACTCTTGAATGAGCCTCTCTTCTTCTTCTGTGGGCTAGCAGTCTTCTTGCTGGACTTCCTTGACTTGAATGATGGTCTTCTCCATTTTGAATTCTGCTCATCATCACCATCCTCATCTTCATCATCAAGTTTCACTTTGCACTGAGAAGCAAAGTGTCCAGTCTGTCCACAACGATAACATCTCAAGGACAACTGTCCTTTTCCCTTCTTAGACCCCCTTTTGAATTTCCTTGTGAAGTATGCCAACACTTCACCTTCACTTTCTTCCTCATCATCATCATCATCCTCGCTGGATGATTCTTCCTCTTCTTTTATCTTCAAGTGTTTCATAGCTTTGAAAGCTGCCTCCTTTGATACCTTTGACGTTGAGGAGCTCTCAGTTGACTTTATTCTCATCTCATATGCAATGAGATTGCATTGGAGATCATGCAGAGACATGGAATTGAGATCTCTACTCTCCTCTATGGCTGCCACCTTTGAGGCAAACCTCTCAGGCAGAATTCTCAGAATTTTCTTCACAATAGATGAGTCCTTCTTGTTCTTCCCATGACTTCTAAGATCGTTTACAGCATCAATAACCCTGGTGAAGAACTCTTGGACTGTCTCATTTTTCTGCATTATGAGAGATTCATATCTCTCCTTGAAAACTTGAAGCTTGGCCTCCTTCATTCTGCCATCACCTTCATAGACTTTCTGCAATCTGTCCCATATCTCCTTGGCAGATTTGCAGTCCATAACTTTAGCATATTCAGCATCTGTCAATGCTGAAATGATGACATTTGAGGCCTTCCCATTTATCTCAAACTGTCTTAATTCCTCTGGGGTTGGATCTTTACCTTCTTCTGGAGGCTCAAAACCCTCCTGTACAGATTTCACCACGTTCATGCCCATGGTTGCAAATACCACCTGCATTCTCGCTCTCCACATATGGTAGTTGGTTCCGTTGAAGATTGGAACCTTCTTGCTGTAAGTAGTGCTGGTGTTGGTACCGGCGTCCATTTCTCAGTATGCTAAACAAGTTAAAACTTCTGGAGCTCTTCAAACTAGTACACCAAGCTGTTAAGCTTTATCCTGGTGAACCTGTGCTCTGATACCAATTGAAGTTCCCAACTTCACCCTAGGATCTACTAGTTTGTGATACTGAGAGGGGGGGGTGAATCAGTATCACCACAATTCACAATTCGCAGGAAAGTGAACAACTTCAATCTCTTCTTAAAAGCGAACTCTTTCTCAGATTCGACTAAGGTAGATCTATTGCTACCTACTAATCACAATAGTCCCCAAAGTCACCTTTCAGACACCTTGCCTAATAGACAATTCGGATGTTCTTGTTTAGGTCTTCGTTAGGTTATGGGTTGGCTGATACTTTAGCTGCGTTCACAACTCAATTCAAAACACAGAACGTAAAGCAAATTAAGGACACACGAGATTTACGTGGTTCCGTCAACGTGACGTACATCCACGGTGGTAGGGACTCTCCCTTACCGAGACTATCCACTATACTTGAGAATTATAGTTACAATGGATGTCTTAATCTTCTGCTCCTTTCACTATTGCAATTACTAAGCAAGTACAATACAAAGAGTGTCACTTATTGTGTCTACTCTTCTTCTAGCTTGTCTTGCTTCTGTTGAATTGAAGGGCTGCTCCACTGCCGCTTAGAAGTTCACCGCAACGCTCTCTAACCTCTCTTGAAGAAATCTAGAAATACGTTGAGTTCTTTCTGATGCTTCGCCAAATTCCTTCTCTAGGTTGTCTCACACAGCTCCTGCTTTCACCGTCTCACGGTTTCACAGCTTGCACTCAAGCTTCTGGTCTGCCGTTTCACGTCTCACAGCCTACCCCACGCTTCTGATCAGTCACGCTGTTGCACGTTCTGGTCTCACGCTCCTGGTCTGCTGTTTCACGTCTCTTGGCCTGCCTCACACTACTGGTTTTTCTGGTTCACGTCTCTCGGCCTGCCTCACACTTCTAGTCTGCTGTCTTCTCTTCCAGGTGGTCTCACGGATACCAGGTCTGCTGTCTTCTTTTCCGGGTGGTCTGTTTCTTATTTCTCCTCTTGCTGGTTGTGCGTTTCTGGTTTGGTTGCAGGATGTGTTTCTGGTTTGCTTGCAGGAGGCGTTTCTGGTTTGCCTGCAGGATGTGTTTCTGGTTTGCTTGCAGGACGTGTTTCTGGTTTGCTTGCAGGACGTGTTTCTGGTTTGCTTGCAGGAGGTTGCACGTTTTGGTTTGCTCTCCCGGTGGTGACGTTTCTGGTTTGCTCTCTTGGTGGTGTTGTTTCTGATCTCTTGCCGTTCTGCTCTCTCTTCCTTTTGGCCGGTTGCTGTAGGGTTGCTGTTTATTCAATTGTGTTGGCCCCCTGCCCTAGTTTTGTCTTCCAAGGCCTTTATATACTCTCTTCCATAAAACCCTAATAGGGCTTACATGGCGGATTTACGTTCTTGCCCTTACGCGGCAGATTTACTTTCTTGCCCTTCCATGTGACTTTACTGCCCTTCCATATGACTTTACTCTCTTGCACACTTAACCCTAGTTGACAACAATTACAACTCATACAAGGCTGTGGGAACAACAGAAATAATGGCTAATAATTATAATAATTTTATTACTGTAACAGTTTAATTTTCTAAATTTGACTAACACAATTTAAAAAGTTTCAAAAAGTTTTGGACTAAGGGAGAACTAGTTAAGACTTATGTATTGCTTGGGGTCACATCAGACCTCTATATCAAGTATAGATTTTAGGTCATTTATTTATATACAAGACCTTTCTTAAGTATTTTTTTATTTTGTAAGGTATAAGAAAAATGTTATTTTATAAATAAGTATAACAAATCCTCTCATTTTCAATGCAGGATATATGTCTTCTAAAATATACTTATTTCCTAATATTCTCCTATATATTTTAAAAGGTTAAATTTTACTAGTTAATTAATAAGTATATAACACATTATTGTTAGTGCCTTTCAGATTAAAAACCAAAAACTAAGATGTAAAAATTTTGATATTCAGAAGGATGGCAAAATTAAAAATTTTTATAAACCTTAATTTTTAATGAATAATAATGAACTTATCTTTATGTTATATTCTCTAAAATCATACTATTTGATATAGTTTAGCGTTATTAGGTCTTATACTTACCTGATTTATTTTCATGAAAGTTCTAAAGATCTTACCTAGGATCTCATAGGAGTAGCTCCACTCCACTTTCAAATAGTTAAATTTATTAAGTGTACATTCCAATAATACTCTACCCATAAGAATTATAGAATTCATTAAGGGTATAACTCAACCTCAAATATTGGAATTATTGCACTATCTACATCATATAAAGGAACTTTTCTAGTTTTAATAATAAACACAAGATCAATTAATGACTTGTTATTACTCATATAAACATGCTTCAAAAGATCTCATATCACATAAATTGTATTCTCATCATTCTTGATCTACTTTATAGGCACTAATCTCATTCCACTCGATGCATTTTCCACTAGGTTTTTGTCTAGTGGCTTAGTTAAAGGATCAACCAAATTCATCTATAATCTTACAAAATTAAATGGTATCATTTCATTATTCAACAACTACTTTAATAATTTATATCTTAGACAAATATGTTTGTTTTTCCATGATATGACTTGCTCACTACACAAGCAATGGTGACTTAGCTATCATAATGCATCAACACTAATGGGGTCAATTTCACCTACAATGGAATATTTATCAGGAAATTCCTTAATTGATATGCCTTCATACTTGCAATCTTTAAGACTATAAACTTGAATTCCATGGTGAATTAAGCAATAATCACTTGCTTGATTGCTTGATAGACTTCCAAGCCATTACTTCACCTCTAAGGGTGAATATAACCACTAGTGCATTTTATCTCATTAGAATCAGAGATCCAATTAACATCATTATGCCTTCGTGATACAATGGGAATTTCACTATAAAATATACCATAATTCATGGTACCTCTTAAATATCTCATAATTCTTGTCAAAGCACTTAATCAACCCATTACATATACAATATCAAGATACATAAAAATCATTATATGCATTAAGCTAGCAATGATTTAAGCATATGTAAATTGAAATACACAATCACCATTGTATTTTAGTAAATGCAAATTTGGATCAAAAGGAGTGGAAAATGGTTTCACAATAAAGCATTCATAGTTTTTAAAAAGCTTATCTACATTATGCTCTAATGACAAAAATATAATATTAAGAGTTATAGAAATCTTCAATCCTAAAAAGACATTTGCTTCTCCCAAATCTTTCATATCAAAATGTGATGTAAGTAGTGATTTTGTATTGGCTATCAATTTTGTATTGGAATTAAAAATGAGTATGTCATTAACATACAAATATATAATAACACAAGTATCATTCTTAATTTTTGTACAAACTTATTTATCAACATTAACAATTGAAAAACCATTAGAGATTAGAACATTATCAAACTTCTCATGTCATTATTTAAGTGCTTCTTTTAATCCATATAAAGATTTAATGAGTTTACAAACCTTTTCCATTAGCCAAGAATTACACAACCTTTAGGTTATGACATATAAATAAATCTATTCTTCAAGTTCATCATATAAAAATGCAATTGTAACATCCATATGATGAACAAAAAAATTATAAATAAATGTCAGTGCAATCAACACTTTAATGGATACAATTTTAATAACAAGAGTAAAAGTATCAAAGTAATTAATTTCCTTTTAAGTATACCCTTTTTTTATAAGTTTAACCTTGTACTTGTCTATAAATCCATCTAGTTTATATTTTTTTTTTCCTAAAGATCCACTTGTAACCTATAAGTTTGACTCTTGTAAGTAAATTTGCTAGTTTTAATGTACTTTTTTTATTCGAAGAATCAATCTCACTTTTTATAGCTTATACCCACATACTGGGATCATTAAAAGATATTACTTTAGAATAAATCAAAAGACCATTATTACTACTAAAATCTAAAAGTCATTACCAAAAGTTTTTTCTACTCTTTTTCTCTTATGTGTCCTTAATTCTAGTTTGGAACATGTGATAGTACTAATTCTTTTTTCATAGAAAATATATACTCAAAAAACTTTACATTCTTTGTCTCAATAATAGTGTTAACATAAAAAATATCACTCTTAATGATAAGAAAATGATAAGTAATACTTTTTTTCTGCATTACCTATAAATTTATAATTAAAGGTCTTGGAACCTATTTTCCTTTTCTTGGTTTAGGCAAAAATACTAAGAAAAGTATCCCCACACTTTCAAATAATTCAATTAGAAAAGTACCCCTTCTATGGTTTATATGGAGCCTTACCAATTTTCTTATATGGAATCCTATTCTACAAATAATATGCAAAAAGTACTACCTCTCCCTATAAGTTATTAAGAACTCCAAAATTAATTAGCTTAATATTCATTATTTTTTTCAAGGTCTTGTTTTTCCTCTTTGTTACCATATTTGACTTTAGTAAGTAAAGATGTGTGACCTCATAAATAATACCCTTTTTTTTCACAAAAATCTAACAACAACTAAAAGTTATACTTTTATATTTTTTTCTTTTCACAAAAATCTAACAATAACTAAAAGTTATACTCTTGTCCTTATCTGATCTAAATCTATTAATCTTCTTGCCTAACTAGTTTTCTACTTTTTTCTTATATTTGATAAATACATCACGCACTTTATTTTTGTCTCTCAATAAGAAAACTTTAATGTACCTAAAATAATCATCTATAAAAGTCACATAAAATCATTTACCACCTCTAATTATAATACTCTTTAAATTTCCTAAATCATAGTGGATTAAAATAAGTAATTTAGTTTCTCGTTAAACTAATTTATAATTTTTCTTAGCTAATGATGCCTCCACACAAGGCTCACACATACCTATATCACCACTTAAATTTTCAATTAAACCAAGCTATTTCAACTTTTAAATATAAGAATCACTCATATGTCTTAAACTAGTATGCTTAAATCATAAAAGTCAACAATATAAGTAAAATTAGATGCATTTTTATTATTAATATGACCGAGTACAATTAGAATCAAAAGTCTCTAGTTATAGTACCCTTTTCCCACAAACACATCAATTTTGGTCATGACAACTTTGTCAAACTCTAAGGAGACCTTTACCCTAACATTTCCCAGTAAAGACATAGAAACCAGAGTGATGTGAATCTCTAGGACATATAGTATATCATTCAAAAACAACACCTCTCCTAAAGTAAGCTTAATAAGGACTCGACCCTTACCTAGAACAAGTATTGTCTTTTAATCTCCCATAAAGACATTTTTTTCTCCATCTCTTATTGGTGTGTAAGAGGTATGTGCACCTTTCTCCTCACAAATGTGTCTCGTAGCATTAGAATTTATTGCCCACTTTTTTGAGTTGGTAGCAATGTTGACTTAAGAAATGATATCATTTCCCTTAAATTGGCATTTGGTTTAGTAAGTATGTCACTCCTTTTCTTATACTTACATTAAGGGACATAATGCCTTGATTTCCCATGCATATAACAAACACATTTCTTCTTAAACATTGCATTACTAGTCTTGGACTTATCATACCTTTGAGACTTATTATCATACTTTTTTTTACTATGATAATGATGTGAACCCAAAAAATTGGGGCTTATGGAACCAACACACATAAAGAATCAAGTAAAAACCCAAGAAAGGTAAATCAAATTTCAATCATGCAAACCCTAAACCCAATGTTTGAAGGAACATGAACATAAAATATAAAGAAGAATATGGATGTCAAACTCTAGAAATGAATGAATTTGGGAGTGATAAGTCGGGTTGAATGTCACAATAAGAGCTAATTTTTAATAAGTTCTTTAGTTCTTAAAAGAATCGAAAGAGAAAATTCTTACTTTTCAATTCATATCATTATCTGCTCCTTTAACAATGAAATAAATCTTATTTATAAATTGAAATAACAACCTTAAAAACCTTAAAAATAAAGACAATTATATACTCCTAAAAAAATAAGAACTCTTATTTTATAACAAACTCTTACTTTATAGCAAATTACTATTTAGAAGTGGATTTTATTACTTAAGCCTACACCATTAAGCACTTTTAATTATATTAATAAAGTCTTAGTCCTCTTCTAAGTTTAAAATCATGCCATTTGTAACTTAATTGGCTTGAATATCCTCAATTAGCCCATTTAGTACTTCTTTCATCTTTTAACCCTTGAACTTATCATTGGTCATTCGCAATTGGTTAATGGATCTTTAGAAACCCTTCATGCATTGGCTACTCCTTGAATCTCATCATTCCCTCTTTCCTTAAAAGGATTCATCCTCAAATCATCACCTACATCAAAACGAGAAAGATGAAAAATATTAAATGTTACATTCATGTTGTACTCATCGAGAAGGTTTAACTTATAAGCATTATCAGTAATCCATGCTATTACTTGAAACAAACCATTTCCTTTACGTTGTAACTTTGAGCACCTTTAAGCTAGGAACTTTTCCTTATGTATATGCACCCAAACCCAATCATCATAGTCAAACACTACTTTCTATCATCCTTTGTTACATATGATGCATATTGTTTAATTTGTTTTGCAATTTTTGCCATACCTCCTCATGTAACTTTTTCACCATTTTAATCTTACATTCACCATCTAAACTAGCACACTCATCAATAGGTAAAGACATCAAATGCAAAGGAATCAAAGGATTAAAACCATATATAATTTCAAATGGAGAGTAACTAATAATAGAATAAACATTCCCATTATATGTAAACTTTACATATGACAAACAATCTTCCTATATTTTCAAATTCATGTAAATAATAATACACAACAAAGTAGTTGTGAACACTAGTTTAATAATTAACTTACCTCATAAAGTCTTCTAGAAGTAACTCAAGAACTTTGTATCTCGATTTAAAATGATGCTCTGAGGTAAGTCATGCAAGCATACTACCTCTATAAAGAACAAATCAGTCATGTTGTTTGCATCGTCAATTTTATAGCATGGGATAAATTAAGTCATCTTAGAAAACTATCAACAACAACAAATACATAATCCTTTCCTTTTTTTAGCCATAGTAGCCTTAGTATAAAATTCATAGATAAATTAACTCAAGGTTAGCTAAGTATGGGTAAAGAAATGTACAAGTCAGAGAGTAAAATTCTAGATTTAGCCTATTTACATGTTATATACTTCTCACACACCCTTTTAACATCTCATTTCATGTATGGCCAAAAAGAAATACTCAGTTAAGACATATAAGATTTTCCTAACTTTGAAATGACCTATTAGACCACCCTTATGTGCTTTTCTTATAACCAACTTCCTTAGGGAACTCATAAGCACACATAAACAATTTTTTCTAAATAAAAAAACCCTTATGCCTATAACATTTCCTAGAGGTCAATTTCTTATATGCCCTATACACATTAGCTAGGATCTTTCATATATAATTTTTTAATGTATTCAAATTCTAACAATTTTGCATTAAGTGTAGAGATAAAAACATACTTGGGAGATAATACATCAACTACCATATTCTCTTTACTTTATTTATATTTGCTAATGTAAGTAAAAGCCTTAATGAATTCAGTCCATATGGCATGTCTCTTGTTCAACTTTTCTTGTCCTTTCAAGTGTTTTAAGGATTCATGGTCAATATGGATAACAAACTCCTTGGGTCAAAGGTAATGTTGTCATGTCTTTAAAGCTCACATATACATCTCTTTATCATAAATAAGATAATTAAGGGTTGTTCCACTTAACTTTTTTGTTGATGTAGGTAACTGATCACCTTTTCTACATCAAAAACAACTCTAATGTCAATACCTAAAGTATCACACTTAATCTCAAAAGTTTTAACAAAATTAAATAATTCAAGTAAAGGTGTAAAACTTAATTTTTTTTTTTGATCAAATTAAAAACCTTATCTAAATCACTATCTCACTTAAGATTCATGTTCTTTTTAATAACCTCAGTTAGTGGCATAATAATAGTGCTAAAGTCCCTAACAAAGTATTTATAGAAACTAATTAGACCATGAAAACTACACATATCACTATCTAACTTAAGTGTAGGCTAATCACACATTGCCTTCACTTTTTTCTCATAAACTTTAATACCCTTAACACTCATAACATAGTCAAGAAATATGGTTTGATCAATGCAAAAGGAATATTTTTTAAAATTAATATACAATTTCTTAGAACATAAAACACTTAGAACAAAATATAAATGATCAAGATTCTCATCTAATTTTTGCTATAAACTAAAATATCATCAAAATACACAATTACAAATTCACCAATGAACACACACAAAACATGATTCATCAATCTCATAAAAATGCCTGTTGCATTCATGAGACTAATGGCATAATAAGCCATTCATAAAAGCCATACTTTGTTTTACAAGTTGCTTTTCACTTATCTCCCTCTCTTATCCTAATATGATGATATCCACTTTTCAAATTAGTTTTAAAAAAGGCACATAAACCATACAATTCATTTAACATGTCATCTAATTTAGGTATGGCACAACAATACTTTGTTTGTTAACCACTCTACAATTAATGCACATTCTCTAAGTCTCATCCTTCTTAGGCATAAGCAATAATGGAACTACACAAGGACTCATGCTCTCCTTCACATATCCCTCTGCCATAAGCTCCTTAACTTGCTTTTGAAACTCTTTTGTCTCCTCAGGATTATTTTTATAAGTTAGTTAGTTTGAAATTATTACACAAGGGATGGATTCAATTTGATATTCTATTCCCCTCAAAAGTGGCAAACCACTTAGTTCTTTGGTAAAAACATCACTAAATTCCTATAAAAGAGAAACAACAACACTAGGCAAAAGGGGGTTAAGCTTGTTAATAGTAAAATGAGTCTTTTTGTACAAAAGTATAATCATAGGCTATTTTAAATAGAAAGCTCTCTTAACATCACTCTATTTTGCATACAAACTCTCAATTTTCCTCTCTTGCCCTTTTTTTTTTTCTCTCGTTCTCATCTCTTCTTTAATCCTTAATTAATCTTTGTATAAGAGTAACAAGTTCATCATTTATTACAAAAGAGTACCTATTCTTAAATCCATCATGTATTACACACCACCAATCATATTGTCATGGTTTTCCTAACAAAATATGCCTAGTTTACACAGGTATAACATCACACAAGACTTTATCAATATATCTCTTAATAGTAAACAGTACTAAAATCTGCTTATTTACTTTAATTTTGCCATATTCATTTTACCATTGAAACTTATATAGCTTAAGGTGCTTCATGGTAGGTAAATTAAGCTTTTCAACCAAACTAGTGCTAGCTACATTTGTACAGTTATCCATATTAATGATTATGCTACATACCTTATCTTTGATATTGATAGGATTACCATAAATTTAAGCATTTCGTATCACCGTTACCTTGTAAGTGTACTATGGTGTTACAAGGTAATGGTGATAATCCTAATATAGCCACCAACACATCTACCATAATTGGATACTCCTTTCTATTATGTTTGTCCTCTAATGGTAGCATAAAGTCATCGTTAAACTCACTTTTAGTCTTAATATCACAATTACCTTGTAACACCATAATACACTTATTTAGACATTGAGATGCAATATGTCCAAACAATTAAGACATTTAACATCTTTATTTTTACTAAGTTAGGAATTAAAATTACCTTTCTCCTTATTAGGACTCACTTATTATTGTACTATTCGACCTTAGGCTTATAATCAACCTTCTTTTTCCTTTTACTCCAATTTAACTTATAGGATGAAATGGAACCTAAATTTTGTCCAAACTATACAGAACCTTTCCATTTGAGTTACCTTTTAACCTTTATTACCATGTGCACTATGTCCTTTAACTCTATATGATGTTGCAATTCAACTACATTAGCAATGTCTCTATTCAACTCTTACAAGAACCAAGCCATGGTTACTTCTATATCCTCCTCCATATTAGCCCAAATCATGGCAATCTTCATCTCTTTGTGATGGTCCTCCACACTTTTAGTACCTTAAGTGAGCTTTTACAACCTTTGTTACAAATCCCTTTGATAGTGATTAGGGATGAATCTCTTTCTCATGATAGCCTCCATCTCCTCCTATGTATCAATAAGCCTCTCACAATTCTTTCTCCTAGTCAAAACAAGTTAATCCCACTAAGTAATAGTATAATCAATAAACTTAACACTAGTAAGTTTTACCTTTTTCTCTTCAAAGTAGTTGTGATAATCAAAGATCAACTTAACCTTCTTCTCTTATTCTAGATAGATTTATAGATGTTTCACCCTTAGAATAGAGGAATTTTTATTTTAATGCTACCAAAATCATGATCATAGGTGTCTCACCCCTTAAAGTTATCTTTGACCATTTCTATTATTAGTAATTCTAACCAAAGTAGCTAAATGATCAAATTCATCATCTTTTACATGGCTATAGTCTCATCTCTCATGCTTTCTTACATTAAAACCTCACAACCCTATACCTCCTTTGCAAGTATACTCTTATATTAGCTTACACCTTTATCCTATCCCTCATATCATCAAATATAGTGTTTATACACTCAATTTGTTGTTGCATAGTTTTAATCATAAACGACACATCACTAACTCCTTCTTAGCATCACCTTCATCTTTAGAGGACATAGTGTTAATTTTGCACAAAATGGCTAAGATACCTCTCAAAACACTCCTTTATATGTTTCACTAAAAAATGGTATTGCACACCCTTATGTTTACAATCTTTAAGATTTTTTCTCAATATGTGTTTACACTTTTACCTTTTACCACTTAAATTTTCTCTCTCAATTATGTATTGAACTAAACAACCTCAATCAAAGTCACCTTATAACTAATTAATTCCAACATATCATAATTAAAGAAATTTAGGAAAGTATAATGAATAAAGATTGTGGGTTAGAAGAAAACAGCAAAATTAAATTACAATACACAAAGAAAGAATAATTAGATTTAAATCCTTGTAGGAACTGGAAAATAATAAAGTTTATTTCTTTAATTTAGGGTTTCTTTGTACTGTAAAATGTCCAATAAAGAAGGAAATAGAGCCTTTATCTTCCTTTGACCTAATCAAACATGATTTACTTCTCTATTTTCCTTTGTCTTCTTTTCTTCTTTCTTTATTTTTTGTTTATTCTTTCTTCTTTTTTTTTCACAAATTTAAATAAAAGAAAAGATAAACCAGGGTTTGTATATTTAAAGAACAAAAATGTATAAAATGTTGCTAAGAAAAAGAACAAGAGAATAACCTAAATTTTGATAAGCAAACCTAATTTAAAGTCAAACTCTAATACCAACTAATGTGAACTCCAAAAGATGGATTTTAGGAACCCAAAACACATAAGGAATCAAGCAAGAACCAAAGAAAGCTAAATTAGATTTTAACCATGTAAATCCTAGAGCCAATGTTCAAAGGAACATGAATCTAAGGTATAAAGAAGGATATAAATGTCACACTTCAAACAAGAACAAAATTGGGAGTGATAAGTCGGGTTGAACGCTATAAGAAGAGTTAGTTCTTAATAAATTCCTTAGTTCTTTAAACAATCAAAAGACAAAATTATCACTTTTAAATTCACACAATCATCTGCCCCTTTAACAATGAAATTAAGTTTATTTATAAGTTAAAATAACAACTCTAAAATCCTTAAAAATAGAGACAATAATATAGTCTTAAAGGATAAAAACACTCTTATTTTATTGTAAACTCCCATTTTATAACAAACTCCTACTTAAGAGTGGATTTTATTATTTAACCTAACCTATTAAGCACTTCAATCATATTAATAAAGCCTTGGTCATCTTTCAAGTTTGAATTCACACCATTTGTAATTTAATTTACTCAAATATCCTCAATCAGTTCATTTAATACTTCTTTTATCTTTTTAGCCCTTAAACATGTCATTGGCCTTTCATGAATGTTTAATGAATCCTCAAAAGCCCTCAATCTCATTAGATAGTGATGATGATTATAGTGGCTTTTGTCTCCTTTCTTTTGTTCCACCACATTGCCTTTGATGCCATCTCTTTTGCCTTTGCTTCCCTCAATCAAATTATATTCTTATCCTTAATTAGGATATAAACAATGACATTCTCTAATGACATATGCTTCCTTTTGTGTTTAAGTTACTACTTATAATCATTTTAGGAATATGAAAGCTTTTTAATGAGACAGCCTACTACATACTCCTCTGGTAACTTGATGTTCTCATTCTTTAGGTTGTCTAATAATTTATGATATTCATTAATTTGATCCTACATATTTTTTTACCAAACATTTGAAAATATAAATGGTTAGTAATAACAAATTTTTGCATACTAACATCCTCTACCATATATATTTTTTTTTCATTTTATCCCATATTTATTTGGCTTCTTTTAATATGCAATAAACATCAAAGAAATCATTAGATAATGTACTTAAAATAATGTGGCAACAAATTTTATTGGCTTATTCCAAATAGGAAATGTTTTATCATAATTCTCATAACCAAACTTTGGTTTAGGTTCAAAAAAAGTAAAAGCAAATCTTAGTGCATCTAAAACTAAAAAAAATATATGTTTTTACTGATTCTTAAACGTTTTTACTTATTCTTAAAGTAAGAATCAGCAAAAATTTTAATCTTGGAGGTGTTTGGCAAAAACTTAAGGTAAGCAAAATTAACTAAGTCTAAGGAGAAATAGAAATAGAATAATTAATAGCAAATGCAGATTGACTAATATTTGCATTTATGATAACAAAAGCAAAAACAACTACCTTAAGATTGCAACAAAATAAAGAAAATATACAAAATATGAATGCAAATGAAATTAAACTAAATAGGAAAGATATAATATATGAGGCATGTTTGGCACTATCATTGAGGATAATTTTTGTTCCTATAACCAATATCTCAGTGCAACATGTTACAACAACTGTTCTCCCAAGATACAATAGACATTTCCACCAATGTTTTACTCAAATACTAAGGCAACAAAAATGCATTAATCTAGTTAACCTAACAATTCTCAGTAACAAAAGACAAAGAATAAGAAGCAATACTTTTTCAATGATGTCTAGATGAAGAAGAAGAAGAAGAAGAAGCTCTTTTCATATTGATTTTAGTTTAATGTCTCATAAAAATAAATATTAAGAATGAAGATAATGACTAGTAGTTATAATGGTTTTATTGCTATAATAGTTTAGTTTTTCACTAATTAAAAATAACTAGTTTGACCAATATAATCTAAAAGGTCTCAGAAAGTTTTGGGCTAGGGGTAGACCAACCAAGGTTTGTTCATTACGTGGAGCTGCATTAGGTTTCCTACATCAAACCTAAATTTTAGGTCATTCACTTATGCTTTTCTTAGGTCTTTTTATTTTGTAAGGTATAAGACAAATGTTGTCCTCTAACCAAGTATAACAAAACTTCTCATTTTTTATATAGAATATAAACTTTTTAAAATATTTTGATTTCCCAATAATTATCACTAGGTCACCTTTGTTTTCTTTTTCATTTTTAAATAAAAATTTTCTTTTGTACTTCTTCTTTAAACAATTAACATTTATTCTTATTATTTTGAACTAATTCTTTTGAATACAATCTTTTGAATCACTTAATAGTGTTATTTGTCCATCAAATTTTAATTTGTTGTTTATGATATTACACATTACTTATTTATAGGATTTCATGAATTATTGATCTTTGGACAACCATAAACTATTTTTAGAGTAACCAAAGTTGTAAACTAATCATTACCTTCTATTCATCAAAACACCAAGTTGTTCTTTATGCTTACTTGAAGAATACCAATCAAGCATGAAGTCTGTGATTTGGTGGTTATGTTTATCTCTAAAGCAACCAAAAGATTTAAAAGGGGTATGAAAATAGTGGTTAAAATGCAAAGTTAAATGGTGTAATAAAACATATTGATTGAACTTTTTACTATTGTAGTTCAGATTTAATTTTTTTGATTTAGATTTTTTTGACTTATGTAAATTCTTTTTTCAATCTTTGTCAATTTTTTAAGTAAAAAGTAAGAAATTTAACTCAAATTAATTTTTCAATAAAAAAAAGAAAATAGTATGCATAAAGTGAGTATAAATTCAATAAATTTTACCATTTTATTACAATATTTGTACATGATGTAGCTAAAAAAATAGTTATAAATTATATGTTGAAAAAAATATTAAAATATATAAAATATATATATATATAGATATAATATTTTTAATTTAATTCACTTAAAATATGAATCCATATGTATGATCTTAGGTTAGTAGTAGTTGACATCAATGGCCAATAAATAAGGAGACTTGGGTGAATTAAATGTAGGAAGAACTTGCAACCCTTCCTCAGGTTCTCAATGTTGCGTTTGGGTCTAAGAGATTGTGATGTAGTTAACCAGGCTTTGCTACACTTGTGATGTGTCAAGAAAGATCGACCTTATGCCTCAAGGAGCCTATTCTTTTAAAGCTCGGTAAACCTTCAGTTGCTTTCATAGAAAAAAAAAACTTTTTATAGGAAAAACAAGAGAGGTACTAATCACTATCTGAATCTGCTATTGAAGAAGAATAAATCTTTAGCACTTCTAGTTCTAGAGGCCCCGTTTTGTTTTATATCAGCAAAATCTTCTTGTGCTTTGACTACAGGCCCAGCTTAAACGGTTGCTTCACTCTTCTGTAACCCCAAAGACAAAGAGAGGCTACTTTCTAAAGCACGAAATGTTTCCAACTTGACCTAGTTCAACCTATACTGTTGTACACTATACAATTAAGACTACCAACAAGTCAATACATTCATTAAGTATTGGTTAGATTGAATAAGAACTCGATCAAACTCATTTATTTATATACTCAAATTTAATTTAAAAATGTGTTTGATATATAAGTTAATATTAAATAAAGATATATTCAACTTATTTAAATTCTTAAACAATTCATTTATTTAATCATTTAAAAACTTATTTATTATATATGAAGAATTTAGAGAAAAGAATTGTGATAACTCTTAATATTTTTGTACCAGGATTACAAAGCTATTTATAGGGCTTCTATAAATACTAATTAGGAAAAAATAGATTTGTAAAATATAGTTATAATCCCACAAATCAAGGGATACTGATAAATTATAATCTTACAAATTAAGGGATACTGATAAATTATTTCCTAACTAATTATTTATAATTATTTCTTAATAATTAGGACCAAAAAATCAGGATTAAATATTCTCAATAACCAAATCCTAAAAATCAGAATAATTCAACACTCCTCCTCACTGCCCCTCAAGCTAAGGAATAGATGTCTTCCATTCCCAACTTTGAGATTATTTTGTGAAAGATCCCACCATTAAGTCCTTTGGTTAGCACATCAGCTAGTTGATCTCTGAAAGGTATGTAAGACATGCAGATCAACCCCTCTTCTATCTTTTCTTTGATGAAATGCCTATCAATTTCGATATGTTTCGTCCTATCATGCTGTGCGAGATTATGAGCAATATTAATTGCTGATTTATTGTCATAATACAGCTTCATAGGACCCTCACACTTGATTTTCAAGTCTTTTAGGATGATTTTAAGCCATAATAGCTCACATATTCCTTGGGCCATTGCTTGAAATGATGATTCAACACTTGATCTTGCAACTAAATTTTGTTTTTTACTCTGCTAAGTCACTAAATTTCCACTAAGAAAAGTACAATAACCAGATGTTGACCTTTTATCCACCATGGATCCTACATAGTCAGCATCGGTATAAGCTTGCAGCACTAGTTTTTGATTTCTTTTGATCATGACTCCTTTTTTGGGACTTCCTTTTAAATAATGTAGCACTCGATTAATGGCTTGTAAGTGTGATTCTCTTGGGTCATGCATAAATTGACTAATCACACTTACTAAATAGGCAATATCAGACCTAGTATGAGCTAAATAGATGAGTTTCCTGACTAATTTTTGATACATTTCTCGATCTACAGTAAGTTCTTCCTTTGCATCCCCAAACTTTTTATTAGCTTTAATAAGTGTAGCTACTGGTTTACAACCAAGTTTTCCTGTTTCCTTCAAGAGATCAATCACATACTTCTGTTATGAGACAAAAATTCCTTGTCTAAAGTAAAAAACTTCAATGACAAGAAAGTATTTAAGTCTTCCTAGCTCTTTTATTTCAAACTCTTTAATCAAACACTATTTTAGCTATTATTTCTCCTCATCATCATCCCCTGTGGCAGTAATATCATCAACGTACACTAGAAGTGTTGTCACTCTCCCTCTTATCGAACACTTAATGAATAGGGTATGATTACCTTGGCTTTGTTTGTAGCCTGAAGCTTTCATAACTCTGGAAAATCTTCCAAACCAAGCTCTAGGTGATTGCTTAAGCCCATATAGTGCTTTTTGTAATCTACATGCTTTATTTGTTGTCTTTTCTCCATTAAATCCCAATGGAATACTCATGTAAATCTCCTCTTCTAGGTCTCCATGTAAGAATGCATTCTTCACATCATATTATTAAAGTTGCTAATTAAAATAAGTAGCCAAGAAGAGTAAAATCCTCACAGTGTTCATCTTTGCCACCAGAGCAAATGTCTCTCAATAATCTACTCCATAAGTCTGAGTATAACCCTTTGCCACCAATCATGCTTTATATCTTTCAAAAGAACCATCAACTTTATATTTCAAGGTAAAAACCCATTTTCAGCCCACAAGATTCTTTCCCTTAGGTTTTTCAACAATCTCCCAAGTCTGGTTTTTTTCTAGTGCGTTCATTTCTTCTCTCATTGCATTTCTCCATTCTTCTTTAGACAATGCCTCAGGTAAGGTACTTCGAATAGAAAAGGTGTTTAGACTCACAATGTAATTTTTATGAGATGGTGATAGGTGGTCAAGTGACACATAGTGAGATAGTGGATATAGGGGTCGCTTTATGCACTCTAGTACCTTTTCCAACAACAATGGGAAGATGTGAGTCATTTTTTGGCATATCAATTAATGGTTTATGCAAAGGAGAGTCGGAACTCACCAGAAATTCATTTGTAAAACCCAGATGAGAATCTTGAACTTGTGTTTGGTCTAGAATTGTTGTATTTCTTGAGTATATCTGAGGAAATCTCATAAAGTCATAAATATAGGGAGATATGGGAGTGGACTCTTGTTCCGGAATAGGCTCAATTGTAGAGAGTGAGTCCAAGATTGAAGTAGCACGAACTGATTCATCAGAAACTGATTTATGAGGGGCTCATTGATCAGAGTTAAAGGTTGATTGGTCAGGAGTTGATTAATCAAGGATTGGTTAATCAGAAGTGGGAGCTCGGATTAGAAGATTATTAGGCGGTAAGTCAATATTAAGGTCATCAAAGTCTTTATCTTCAACTAATGACTTCTCCCCTTGAAAATAAGACTATAGAAAGTAAGGTTTATTTTCTACAAATGTAACATTGACTAATATATAGGTCTTTCGAGAGGGAGGATGATAACATTTATACCCCTTTTATGTAAAGGAATAACCAAGAAAGACACATTTGATTACTCTAGGATCTAGTTTTTCCCTTCGCTGATTATGAACATGTACAAATGAGGTGCAACCGAAGATTCTACGTATGAGATTATTTGTTGTCCCTAAATGGGGATAAAACCTAGAAAGAACTGCCATAGGAGTTTTGAAATCTAATACTCTTGATGGCAATCTATTAATCATGTATGAAGATGTAAGGACAACTTTCCCCTAATAAGACTTAGGGACATTTCCATGAAACAATAATGCTCGAGTAGTGTTGAGCAAATGACCATTTTTTCTTTCAGCCACCCCATTTTGCTGTGGTGTGTTTATACAAGATGACTCACGAATGATCCATTCCTTTTGGAAGTATCTTGACAAAGTCTGATTAAAGTAGTCTTTAGTATTATCTGATCTAAAGCTCTTAATTTTAACTCCAAATTGATTTTGAACCATAGAATTAAAATTAGGAATAATACTACTTACATCATATTTGTGTTTAAGTAAAAATATCCATGTGACCCTAATGTAATCATCGATTAAAGAAACAAACCATTGAGCCCCTGAGATATTTGGCATTGTGGAGGGTCCCCAAATGTCATTGTGAATCAAATCAAAAGGATGAGAACTTCTTTTGTTGTTTATAGGAAAAGATACACGGGTGTGCTTAGCAAATTCACAAGTATTACATTGGAATTGACTCATATCTAATCCTTCAAACAAAGAAGGAAACATGATATTTAAGATACGAAAAGATGGATGACCAAAATGAAAATAGTAAAGCCAAATGACATCCTTATTTGAAGTACTAAGAAATGATAAGGGTGAATTGTTCATGACTTTCTTTGAAATACTTGGTGTCTCAAGATAATATAACTTATTCCTTTCCTTAGCAAGTCCAATCTTCCTCTCTGAATCATGTTCCTGAAAAACACAGTAGGTAAGGTAAAACATTGCATAACATTTAAAGGTCGTTGGTAAGCCTTTGTATGGAGACTAAGTTGGTTGATAGTTTCAACACATGGAGAACATCTTTTAGAGTAAGAATAGGTGTAATATAGATATCACCAACTCTTGCAATAGTAGCCATAGAGTCATCTGCCACTACTATTTTCCTATTGCTTGGACATGGAGTGTAGGTAATAAAAAATGTGCAATGTGAGTCATGTGATCAGTGGCACCTAAGTCTATTATCCAAGCTTCACTTGAGAGTTCACTTGAGAGTTTTTTTGAGGCATTTAGACTAAAAAAGAATG
This sequence comes from Bruguiera gymnorhiza, assembly GCA_020883675.1. Classification (NCBI taxonomy): domain Eukaryota; kingdom Viridiplantae; phylum Streptophyta; class Magnoliopsida; order Malpighiales; family Rhizophoraceae; genus Bruguiera; species Bruguiera gymnorhiza. The sequence goes on along the minus strand of JAIRCJ010001051.1, from coordinate 3,800,691 downwards.
GAGACTTACCTGAGAGTGCTAAGGAACATGCACTATAGGGTTTACCAAAGTCCTTTAATTCTTTCTATTTCCTCATTGTTAAAGGATTCTTTCACCTGTCCTTCACTGTGACTGATTTACTAGCTAGTGTGTTCAATTAAATGAGCCTAAGGCCTTGGCTATCCTCCTTTATTTCCCCACTCTCGGCTTAAGGTTATTGGTTTTTCATTCAACTTCCAGCAACATTCCTTTGCATGCCTTGGCTTCTTACAGTGGGTACACCATAAACTGTCTTGATTATCCCTCCATGTAGGCCTCGAAGTATCCACCTTTCCTCTTTCTTGTGTTGACACATTGCAAGTTACTAATGTTGAGCCTTCCATAGCTTGAGGCTCTAACATTACTCTCCTTCGACTTTCTTCTGCCTGAATTAAAGAGATTGTCTCTTCCAAAAAAGGATTTCTTCCTTCCCAAGTATTTGAATTCTAACTTGGTCAAATTCAGAATTAAGACTTGCCAGGAAATCATATACTCGATCCTTTTCAATGAAGGTTTTTAGAGTTGCAGCATCATTCGCACACTTCATCTCAAATACTCGATAATGATCGAGTTCTTGCCATAGATTTTGAAGGGAATTGGCTTATTCCGCCACCATTTTGCTCCCTTGTTTTGTTGCACTTGTCTTTACCTTGATTTCATATACTTGTGTTGCATCTCAAGCCTTTGAATAAGTCCTGCGAATCGATTCCCAAATCTCCTTTGCAGTTTTGAGAAACATACATGTATCACTTATGGTTGGATCCATCGAATCCTAAAGCCATGACATGATCATTGAATCTGCCTCATCCCATACGTTGAACGTGGGATCTTCTGGTGTTAGACCTATTCCGAGAAGATGACTAAGTTTTCCTTTAACCTTTAAATAGGTCTTGACGAATTAAGACCATTTGAGATAATTCTTTTCATTCAGCCTATAAGTTACTCTCACATTTTGTAGATCTCCAGTCATATAGTTGGTGTTAGACTCCTCATTTTGACCCGAAGTATTTCCAATCAATTTTGTCTTAGACATGGATAATTCCAAGTACAAAAAAAGTACTTGGAAAGAAAGGACAAAAAAATAGAAGCAATAAAGGCTACAAGTGAATAAAATTTTAGGGTAAGAATTGGGACAAATTTAGAAGTGAAAGAGGAAAAAACATAGCTAAAGAGATCACAATAATAATAGTTGCGATCAGATTATTAAGGACAAAGACAAACCCAACAATGAAGGTTGTGATTAAAAATTATCACATCAATAAAGGATGCACTACAACACTATCCCTGAAAAATGAGCTTAAAACTCTGATAAAAAATTTAAAGAAAAGAATTGTGATAACTCTTAATATTTTTGTACCAAGATTACAAAACTATTTATAGAACTTCTACGAATACTAATTAGGAAAAAATAAATTTGTAAAATATAATTATAATTCCACGTACTGATAAATCATAATCCCACAAATTAAGGAATACTAATAAATTATTTTCTAATTAATCATTTATAATTATTTCCTAATAATTAGTACCAAAAAATCAAGATTAAATATTCTCAATAATCTGATTCTAAAAATCAGAATAATTCAACAATATCATTATAATATATTATTTATATTTATATTTATATTTATACGTAAAATTAAAAACTTTATTTTCATTAAATAAATTTTTTTATCTTTTTAATTTTGTTTATACCATGTACTAAAAAATATTCTATTTATGCAATAAATTTTTTTGTAATTTTAAGTATTGTTGTTGATATTATAAAATTTAACGAATTATTTATAAAAAAATTAATAAGTTCAGCGCAATAAGTTACAGGCTCGGCTTGACTTGGCATGTTACTAAACCACATCAAAACTAAACCTCATTTTTAAGTTCGTTTATTAAATAAGGCAGATTTGAATGTCCTTAAATTCAACTTAGATCGGCTCGTTTGTAGTTTTAAGTACAACTAAATGTACCCCTAAAAAGGTTACGTTGTCAACTCTTATAGATCAAGTGTTTTGGAGTATCTAAATAAAATAAAATAAAATAAACATTTGTTAATAATTATTATTCATGAGAAAACATAGCTCAAATTACAACACATGAGTAGGTAAAGTCAATACAGGGCAGACATCAAAGATTGAAACTCTTTGCCAATTAAATTAAAAAGTAAAAAATAAAAAAAAAGAGGAAGATTGAATTATTTTTTCCTTCTGTTTTCCTTTTGTAGCCATTTCTACTAAACATTACGGTCAAAAATTTCCAGCATAAAGAGAGAAATTGGTGCCGCAGGACATGAAAACAACAGAATAAAGGAAATTTAAGTTTTAGTTGGTCTAAACTAGGCACTTGGTGAATGGATGTGCATCACATCGTATTTAAAACCCACAAACAATAAGTCCCTTCAGCCTTATAAATACTAAGATTTTCACCAATCTCCATTATTTAATTCTTAATCCGGATAGGAGTGCTAATACCGGGTTACAATCTAGCACACTTCGGTTTGTTCTGTCGTGTAGGTGTTCAGCACACTTGATATGGATCTCATCAACCACCTATACAATTGGGTAAGATAATGGGTTTATTTTAGTTCACATGGCCCAATAATGCACAGCCGGAACTGTGTAGATTAACGGGTGCTGAAAATGGCTTATTATTCAGTTCTAACTGACCTTCTCTTCGCTACACCCGTCGGCCATCGCAACCTCCCTATCCCCAACTTTTCTTTATGCGTAATAGAAAGGAAATGGTCTCCTGCCTCCTTTTCAATTTTAACGAAACAGCCAAAAGAACTCGAATATGGAATATGACCCGTACATTATCTACGAGCTGTTTGTCACCCTTCTCTGCCTTTCTCAAATTACGTACAAATTAATATTAGATGTCTCCTATTGCTCATCTTTTTATTTTCCCACCGCAGCCATAATCATATTTCTCAAGTCAGCCAACAATGATTCTGTTTCGGTGGCTCCGTTGATTTGGTCTTTTTGTCAACCGACGATCATCTGCCTTCCTTTTACTAAAATGTTGCTCAAATTTTGGCAAGATGAGTGACCTTAAATCGGCTTAATTAAACTTTATAGTGACGATGAATACGTTGAAGCTACCATATAAACCCTTGCTAGCAAAATTTTGCATTTAATTATAAGATTCCATTACACCATGAGCAAAGACCATATATGGCGGCTAGAGTCAACATTGATTTAGATAAACTAATATCTGGCTGCAACTTGAAGATGATCATACACGACGAGAGGGACAGAGAGATCTATCACTCCATTCGGTACTCGTTTATGTTGCACGGCTTTTGGAAGCTCAATGGATCTTTATATGCGTCTTCTCTGCATGTAAATTGAAATTGAATATAGCAAGCTAAGCGTACATAGCTATAACTTGCGGTATAGCCATAAGCAGTGGACCTGGTAATACCTTTGTTCTTCATCCATCCAGATGTAGCCCTTTGCTGGCCCCTCCAGCTTTTGTATACTTTGGCAAGGGCACTTGGTCAGCTTCAATGTTTTTCACGTCTTCTACCAGCATTTCATAGTGCCGCTTTACTTCCTCCGCAGTTTTGCCTCCAACGGCCCTGGCTATATTGCCCCAGCGGTCAGGCGTGTCCTCGCCATACATGACCAGAGCGTTCTCGAACAATTTGTTTTGCTTTGGAGTCCAGGTCGAGCTTGAGGCCATGGCTCAAATTTAAGTCAAAGAGAGAAAACTAAGCGTCGCACAATACTCAGAAAGATGAAATATTAGAAGATGGTATGAATGCACAGAGCGTGCTACTGCTGGCCTTTTTATATAGCAAGGTGTGAGAGGGGGATAGAGTGGCCTGTGGGCCTATGTTGCTGCTTTACTTGCAAAACAGCGGTACTTCGTTGAAACCTACCTGGTTTTACCTCTCGTTTTCTAGGTGATCATTGTGTGTTACACCCTAAAGTTAACTTTTCTTTTCCCATAAATACAATACTTCTGTTAAGACATTTAAAGACAAAATCTCCAAAATAAATATCTAGACTTTCAATCATTCTGAGAATCAAAGAGTTCACCAAATTTTTATTGGGTAGAACCGTCATCGCATTGCATGATATCATCCAATGACTCGTATTAATTATATTCATCAAACATTATATTCTTTCTCACAAGTGCAATTCGTTTTTTTTTTTTCCCTAGAGAGGAGATGAAGATTTCAACCTTCAAGGTCTTCCCCGAAAATATACTTTTAGAATATAATAAGATGCAACAAAGTGCAATAGGATAGAATTTTTGTTTTTTCTTTTTTTGACCCTAAAAGAGCAGCATTCTTTTAGAAGAATCATTCTTCTATAGAAATTTCCACTGAACTTTTATTACGAATTCTTTTGTCTGATTGTCTTCATCTTTTACTCTTTATTATTTACTATTGCTTGCCTTTTATTTGTTTTCTGTTTATTATACATTCCTTAACAAGCATTTAATCTCATATTTCACATCCTCGGATTAACTTCGCAATTGCATAATTGTGCACTCTTTCGGAAAGTTCTGCTGAGTGAACTACATATATGGAGCACATAATAACTTCAAATCTTCAAATGATTTTTAACGCAAAGTTACACTTTCTTTCTCCTATAGTGCAAGACATGTCATATGAAACTCTGGGAACTGCCAAATAGCCATGATACCAAATAAATCGTATAATGGTTATACAATTGGAACTTGGTGGGTCATGATTAATTACTCTGGTGGCTCTCTAGCTTCACAGGTGTAGATAGCAGGGAGCCTGTTTTTTGAATGACATTAAAGCCCAAGATATTTTTTATAATTTATCTATTTCTATGATACGAGACTATCACATGACATGTCTCTTCTTTTATGGTAGCTCGCTTTGAACATATACAATTCATCTTCCAAATGTTTATTATGGCTTTAAGACCCCTCTTAGTTTAGGGCCCCAGGAATTCATAGTGATCGTGGGAAATGAAGAGACCTTTACCATAAGACGTATGAAATGACATTTTATAAACAAAAGTGATTAATAATTACTTCACTTCCGCTACCTATACTTAGTTTATTAAGTAAAATGTTAGAGCCTTTTGGAATTTATAACTCTTGGTATTCTTCATGGAAGGTATTAGTGCATTATTCATGTTAATGAATTTAATGTCAATTGGTTGTAGGAATTGTACTTATATGAAAGTTCCGTGGTCATGAAGGCTTCATAAGAGCAACAACAGAGAAAGAAAGAGCTGTGGGGAGGTGTTATGGCTCGATAATAAGAGTGGAAAGGGAAACAAGAAGACGACAAAAAGAGATGACCCGAACGAAACTATTTTTGAATTTCACTTAGTTTTAGTGTTAGTGACCAGCGACACCTTAATTAAACGATGATCTCAATTCTTTGAATAAAGGTTTGGGAGGAGGAGGAGGAGGAGGAGGAGAAGACATACACAGTAACCAGGCAAGGAGTCCAATTTTATGTTAATAACATAGTTTGTAGGATCATCTACTTTTTTTTAAACTATTTATTTGTATTTATTACTTTATGCTTTTTGTAGTCGGCTTTGGCTGTATTTTTGTTATTTGTCTTAATATTGATTTGGAATCCGAAAAACTAGCTAAGGATCAGTTTTTTGTGGCCTTCTTCGACTACCAATATGCAATCTTTACATATTTGTTTCTCTTTATGCTTTAGTTATTATATTATGATGACTAGAAAATTTCTGTTTATGGACTTTGTTAAGTATCTTTCTACAAAAAAAAATTAATTTATTTGTCCATGTTATTGGCTGATTTATTATCTTATTTATTTTGTTTTAAATTATAAATAATGTATCAATTAATTTAATAAAATAAAATCACATAAATTTTAAAATTAAATCGAATCCGCATGCAAGTGACTAGTCAGTTGCAGTAGAAAAGAAACTTTTGGCTTTTTTTTTTTCTTTCTCTATTCGTGCAAGTGACTAGGCACTGGTTTTTATGAAATTTTTTTGTTCCAGACTCCAGTATTCATTCATTGAACAAGATGAGGTAGATTGGTGATTTAACGTGACATAGTACAAAAAAATCTATGATTTACAATACCTTGTTACGCACCCTTTTGAGAAAAGTATAAGATAATGGAGCAACCTTTTCTTTTTTTTCTTTTTTTCCCAAAAAAATTGAAGGATAACTCGTAATATGTTGATTACAATGTTTACTGAAAAGATATATCTTTATTTAATAAAACAATTAAAATTCTTTTAGTAAATTAATTATATTTGATCTTTTTTCAGATTTTACTTTATAAAAATTTTGCGTGGGGACTCTTTTTTCTTTTTTCAAGTAAAACAATTACATCTTTATATATGGAAAAGTTCTACATAATGTCACTCCATCTTGTCTGTAAGTTACATCATGATAGTTAGAAAATGAGACTATAGAATAAAATCTCTCTGTTTTTTTTTTTTTAATTAATTCCCATTGGAGGAGGATACAATGGATATGTGCAAATGTTCTGTGAGTACAGCAGCCGGCAATTAGCTTCTCGACTCTCTCCCTTCCCCGTGACGAGAAGTCACTGTAAAGCAAAGGAAAGATATTCGTGGGAAGACAGAAGGCCACTGTACATTTTGACTCTGCATAAATCAACGTCTAAGATTTACCTACACTGTCCTGTGATACTCTCTTTTATTTATAGAATTAATATACAAAACAAACTCTAACTTAACCGTTAATAACAAATCTGTCACCACTTTTAAAATAAGATAAATTCTTCAATAATCCTAATTTTTTATAATTAAATTCTAATTTTTTTTAAATTTTCAAATTAGTGTCAACCTTTTTTTTTATTATTTTCATTCCATTTGAACTCTTATTCAGACAAGATTCGATCAACCCAACCCAATAAATAAGTAGTATGGCCAAATTGAAACAGTATAAAAAAAGATCAAAATATAATTTAAAAATACAGAAATATATTTACGTATATATTTCACTAAACTTTTCTCTTTTCCTTCACGTACAAAAAGATAAAATAATAAATTCTTAGTAAGAAAAATTAGGAATTTTTTCTTTTTATATAAGAAAAAAGAAGATAAATTTAGCGAGATATGTATATCGATGTAAATTTATATTTTAAAAGTATATTTAAATATTTTTTTTTTTGCAATCACAATTAAGTTAAATTATGTATGTATTAATTTGATCAATTTTTTGTCAAAAAAAGATATATATATAATAAGAATTAAATATTTAGAACTAATTTAAAAACTTTAAATGATTTAAAATTAAATTATAAAAAATATCAAAAATTTAAATCTTTCAAATAACTTATTCCTTTCTAAAATATAACAAATTATACTTTATAATTTTTATTTTATCAAATGTACATAACGGATTTCATTAATTTTAATAATATGGCGTGTTGACGTAGTTCATTTAATGACATTGACAAAGGGCAACATAAATGACAAGTCACAATTAGATTTAAACGGGCCATGTGATTTGGAGCCCAAGTCCGTTATATAATTATTAAAAGACTAATGCTTTAACAAAAACTAAACATATTAACAATAAATAGAAAAGAAATCCTAAGTAATCATTCTTGGTTTCCTTCACTTGCCCGACTAGAAGGCCATGATGGGTCTTAGAAGTTCGGGTCAGTTACAGACGGGTCATTCACCATTAAATTAACTCGTTTGATGGAGGATGGGCACAATTCACTAATGGATGTCCCAAAGATCCCGACATTCGGGACTGTATTGGAGAAGTCGCTTTTTTTCTAGCTAGAACCGAGTGGACCCAGCAATTACTGGTTGCTGGGCCCTTGGTTTGGGCGTCAAGTGACAACTCGAAGGACGGAGAACAGTGAAGAGGAGGAGGTTGAGGAGATGGCGGACAAGTATGATCAAGTAAGGTTTATTTTGTATTTATTGATAATATAATAAGTTTTTAATTTAATGTTATTCTTATAATAATTATAGTAAATTTAGGCAACAAATTCATATGGTCTATTAAGCCTAATGCTAATGAGTGACGTGATGCTTAAGAATCTAATTATTATTGTTATCTATTGCCTACATCATTTAATAAAGCAAATTTAGAACATCATGTTATCATAACTGATGCAATTCGTTATGCAATGTTAATAATATGTTATATTTGATTAAAAAATTTTATAAAATACAATTTGTTATATTTTAGAAGTGATATCAAATTCATTACAAAATAAAAAATTAGAATTATTTTTATATATTAATTTTTATTTATAAATATAAACAAGTAAAAGCACAAAAATTCTACAGAGTACAATTATATATGAAGCAATCATGAACTTTTTTTTGTAACATGTTGTTTATTATTCAAAGGTATTTATAATATTTATTTATTCTTACGTGAGTATCATAAACACTAATTTTAACTTTAATGTCTCAAAAAATTAGGTCTTACTTATTTTTAGTTCCTTACGTTAGAAAATTCCTTTTTTGTAGATTATTTGGGTCTTAAATAGTTTTTATTTATTGTACTGGGTTTCGTACCCATATCTTTCTTGACGGCTTTTTATCTCTTAAATGACTAATAAAATCTTATATATATATCTTTAACTTTCTTGAGTGGCTTTGCAGTTAAAGGCACAATGATTCATATACATATAGTTGTATTTCACTGTTATGTGAAGAATTTCTAGGCATGCAAATACAAAGGCTACTCCAAGTGTTCACTGAACAAATGATAATCGATTCTTGTTGAAAAAAAAAAAAAGCCTGGATTATCAATTACATTTTCAATTCATTCAAAAATTATTTTGTTTATAATATCTCATAATATATAATTATATTTTACACTAAAATCATAAATTTATCATAATAACAAATAAATAAGAGAAATTTTATTTTTATGATTATAAGAAAAATATTTACAATTACTTACTGTCTATAAAATTATATCAGCTATAAAAAATATAGAATCAATGCATAAATATTATAAAAATATTAAATAATCATTAAGCATTTAGTTCGGCTAATGACTGACGGATTAAATCAGTGAACCAACTTTTTGGCTGAGTCGTTGTTTGAACCAAGTTCAATAACTATGGTTTTTTTTTTTTTTTTTTGCTTTTTTTATTAATTTTTGAGGTCTAATAACTATGGTATTTAGAGAGACCAGATGCTTATCAATTTACATGCAACAGGCTAAAAGGAGAGAGGGAAGGAGGTTCATGGACGTCTCTGATATGCCAAAAGGCACATAAAGGCAAAAAGATATTCGCAGCTTGTTTTATTCCGACACAAAAGTCCTATTCATGAAATTTGACAAACAAAATCCACATAAAATAAAAATAAAAATTATTAGGAATCGATATGTCATGTTTATTGACAAAAACGTTATTCTTAATTGGCACCCTAAGCAGTAATCTTAGAGGGATTAGTGCTTACCATACGAAGCAAACTCTTAAAAAATTTGATAAGAGGTGGAATATTTACGTGTTCAATTATGGAAACGCCATATCTAGTGGAGATTCTACAACACATAAATTTTCTCATTCCTTGCGTATGCATGGTAGTCTGATCGTTCAGTGGGGGCATGTCCCCCCACTGAAATTTACAACTGTCTATAAATTGGAATGAAATTTTTGAAATCAATAGAGCAAATATCTTAAATTAATTTTGACTCCACTTAATTTAAAAATTAAAAATAAATTTTACTTCTTATTAGATGAAAAAATATGATGTCTTTTTATCAAAATGTAATATTATTTGTAATATCTTTTATTCTTAAGTTAAGTGATTTTATCTTTTTATCAAATAAAAAATAAAACATGTATTTATGAAATTATTATTTGTGTTGTCCAATTACATAAACCAAGTTTAATTTTAGAACTTGTTTATAAATTTAATTTAAATAAAAGTTGAGTCGACTCATTTATATTTTAAATAATTTGTATAAATTTTATTTATAAATTTATTAAAGAAACCCGTTTAATGTGTTAAAGTAGTTTTAGGTAGTTGATTTTTAAATAATATGTTATGTATTTATAATTATATACTAAAATTAAATATTTTTATCTTTTTAGTTGGTTAGTTATAGTAAATTTGATATTTTTGTTATTTTTATTTCATTTATAATAATAATTTTTTTTAATTTTAATTATTTTAGTTGTGTTATAAAATTAAATGAACTATTTATAAAGGACTCGCAAGTTTACCTCGATAAATGTTGAACTCGTTAAATCTTAATTTAAACCTTAGCTGGATTTATTAATTAAACACACAAATACCGAACATCATTTTCGCCTAATTTATCAAATGAACTAAAGATGGACATGTGAAAACTCGGGTAGAGTTGCTCGATTGCAACTTTATGCATTTATGTCTCTTCTAGCTATCATTTCTGGATCCATCACTGTAGTTATGTATACATAAGATATCTAAAAGTACAGAAAAAAAAATAATAAAAAAATTGTGGTTTATCTGAGAGCTTGAGTGGTGCTCCGAGCAAGGGTCGAATCCCTTGCGTGCATTAAGTTTCTTAAGTTACCGAAAATAAATATATATCTATAGATGGTAGTGTTGTGTGAGAATAAAGCTGGGTATCGACTATACTTTAAGTGCAATGGAAACCATGGAAACCCATCAATACGCAAACGACAGGCTTCTCTCTTCACGGAGAATGTTCCAGTGGGATGCAAACTAGTGGCCCAGCCTGACCTTGGTGTAGGCAGGTACAGCTATGTACCAACAATACTCATCTTTTGTTGGTAGTGTGGATGACGTCCCCTCAAACAACTAGTGCACCTTTTAAGGGCAACTGGCGAAGAAGCAATGCTTTTCAGGCGTCTTGTTGAAATTCAGATTCTTGATCATCCAGTTCACTGCAATTTCTTTCCTTTTCTTCTTCAAAAGCATTGAGGCTATTTTCTTTTTTCTTTAACATGGGCTGCAATTTGGAGCTACAGGGTAGCCTTGTACGTACACTATAAGATATATAGAATTATTATACAATTATAAGCTCTTGGCGTAAGAAAGTCAAACCTCATTTATTTTAAGTAATTACTTTTTTTTTTTTTTTAAAAAAGAGAGAGATTTATAGCTCCCTTATAAATTAAAACATCTGACCTTAATCTCTCTCTCAATATATATTTGAAGTCTTCAAGCGACGAAGGCCTCATGGACAGTACTGTACACGTGCGGTCGGACTTCACTACATGGTGGACGAGATTGAGGAATCCATTACTTTATTTTATTTCATCAGGAATGAAAGAAGGATACTGATCCGGACCCCTGTATCCCCGAAAATAACATACAACCAAAGAACTTACCGAGAATCAAAGGGACCCGCCCCTACAGACAAAGTGGCCTCGCAACTTGGAGTGAAAAGTTGGAACCAGTAAGGCCAGCATCTAGTTTGTAATCTACAGGAATGATTTTGACTTAATAATACTGAAGTGATCTTCCAGATTAAAAGATCTGTACTCCAAACCTAGTAGCGGGAGACAATCAACCTTAAGAGAAGACTCACCTGGTCTATTTAGATTAATTAATTTGCTTAATTTTTTAGAGTGAAGAGTTTTAATATAGCATTAAATTGATTTTAATTATAACTTAGAGACTATAAATTTAAATTGTAAAAAAAATTTCTTATCCTTTATAACGAATGAATCTAGAAATTTTTGTTCTTTTGCTTTTTGTTTGAAATCAAATGCAGAAAGTCCCTTTGCAGTGAATGAACATTATACGGTGATCATTTGTTGAAAATGAATGCTGATTGAACTTTGCTTTCGGAACCTGTAGTGAACGGTGATAAATAGTTGCAGATACATCAAGCTACCGATGTGCATAATCCTTATCATCCATCCCTATTCCCCTTATAAAGTAGCAGCATAAAGTAGTCCCCGTGTGTGGATTCATCAACTTATTCCCTGGCCCCTTCCACAAGTGGGTGCTGGTCATCCCCAACTTCTAGGCATGCATGCTTGATTCTTGAGCGAAATTTGGAGTGTCTATTTGTTCTGAGGCAATCATACACTTGGGGGCTAGGGAACTATCACTTTACTCTTAAAGAAGAAGCGGAAATTCTTTTTCACGACCTAACAGCGCAAAGAGTTCTTTTTGGTCACATCCCTGATATAAAACGAATAAATATGCCGGAAAGATGGAATACATGTATTTTCTACAAGGATGGAACGGATTCTAATCGGAATAATCACTCAAGACAGAGTTTGGCGTTAGGTCCACGTAAAGCCACACCGCCAGGCTGAGAAGAATAAATGAGAACGGTGTGAGACCCACAAAGGCGATGACTACGATGCCTTCTTTTAGGTTCGAAAAAAATCCAAAAGGGATATAAGAGGAGAGATCAACGGATCGATTGATTGTGAGAAAAAGTGACCAAAATTTGCCAGACTGTGGAAGATGCTCTGTTGAGCTTTGAATCTTAAGGCTCCCAGGTCCCAATCAAATCCCAGTAGGAGTGGATCAATGACATGTTCCGATACGGATTCTTTTTACTTTATGCCTGATGTAAGTCTTTGTGAGCCTCCAGCAGCCAAGGCCCAACAGGCCAGAACAATTTCTAAACCCAAAGGATCCGCAGATGCCTCTTGCATTGCAGCAGACGCGATGGTTGTTTTTTTTCTCTAATTCTACCTCCACTGACTAATATCCAGGCATGCAAAATCAGTCAAGCGGCCCATAGCTTAAGCCACACCGACCCTTACGAGTAGTGCAAGGCACCAGGGGCAGATCCAAAAAAATTTTTCGGAGGTAAATTTATATAAACCAAAAATTGTAACAATAAAAACAATATTACATATATAGAAAGATTAAAAAAAACAACAATATGAATTATTCCAAATATTAAATATTATAATTGTTTACTATGAAGATTATTGTGATAATTTTTTTCATTTATTATACTATCAAATATACCTTTTTCTATATAAATAATAATACAATTATTTGAAATTTGTTTTGGTGACGTCATTAGATTTTTGTTATTATTATTTTGTTGCCCATTATTATTCTATTTTTAAAGTTTGCTGTATGTCTTCTATTGGTTGCTGTCTTCTTTTGTTTTTGATTGCTAATTTTTTTTTTCATAAGCATTTTTTAATAATTACTATGGGCCTATAATTGATTAATAAAAAATCAGTGAGAAACATTTTATTCATATAGTTCACAAAGTACTTTGTATTGGAGAATTAGCATTCTCTCCATCAACCTAGGACAATAATTCTTATAAATTCACCAGTTTCTGCTATCTAATCCAAGTATATACTTGGTTCAGGGGGCAGGGCGATATTCATAGTGTGTGTACACCTGTATGCTGGTGGGGGAATATTGATTATGTTACAAGAATACAATCAAATAGATCACCAGCTGAATTGAACAAAAATATGGAACTGCCACCAAATCCCAGTATACACTCACTCGACACCTAATATACTAGCATGGGAAAACTGATCACATTGCAAGAATGCAATCAAATAGATAACCAGCTGAATCGAACACAAATGTGAAACTGGGATAGAAGCATTCTTAGCTTCCTTCTTCATCCATTGTATAACGAGGTTTTCGCCAGATCTTGGTGTTCTTCTTTGGATCATCAATGAGACTGGAATCAGCATCATCTTTCCTTGAATGCTTCGGCACCCATCGGTAAAAGCCTCCTTAATCACGAATAATTGATAGTTGTTCTCGATGATGGAATGTAGATGCCAGCTATAATTAGATTAATGTGCCGGCTTGAATCTGCAAATACATGTCACCAAAGTTTATAATGAGAGTCACCGAAACAAAGAGAAAGGCTCTACTGGACCTTTGAGCCTTGACTTTTTATCTATACATCAGTAACAGAGATTTATTTCTAGCGCACAAAATGGATGAGATATGTGCAGAAGCAGACACCCAAGTAGTCCAACCCTTTATGCACCACAACCACAAATTCCTGCAAAAATTATGGACCACAAAATAGTGACGATCTTCATTCTCAAGCCTATGATTTCATTCTCCTACTACGTACCAATTGCTCTTCTAGGAATAAGTAAAGCTTTACCCAATATTTACCCAAGTATGAATTGTGTTTATCTACAGCAACTGTTTATCCACTCGTATGATTCATCAAGGCACAAGAACAAACAATTGTTTTTACATTCTACACTAAAGCAAAACCAGTCTCTTTTTTGGGTTACAGAAAAGGAAAAAGGAAAAAGAAAAATACCATCTTTATCAATTGCAGGCATAAAGTTGCAGTCAATTGGTAAGATTGAAATGTAAATCCCAGAATCATAGAAAAAAAAAATTGTTGTTTCTGTTTGATCTTCAAAGCAACCAAAATGTAGAAGTGCCAAAAAAAAAAAAAAAGCATTCCTCAACCTGCCATGGAAGAGCACAGAAACGAGATTAAGGGAGAGAGAGAGAGAGAGTTTTAGTAGTGTAGATCCATCCGAACGTTGGGTGAGTAGTGTAGATCAGTGGGTTTTGTAGGATTTTTCAAAGAATAGTAGAAGAAAATCAAAAAGAATAAAAATTCGCCTATTACCTGGGCTTGCCGTCGAGAGTCCGATGAAGGCGAAGAGAGACACCGAGGGTTTTGAGGTTTTTGTGTGCTATTTGCACTGCAGCTGGACTTGAGGTTTTCCAACTTGTATTTCCGAGAGGCGGAGGGTTTTCATTTGCCCGACGCATTTTTCGTTTTTTTTCCTTTTTAAGTGGAAAACTAGAAACGCCGCCAAATCCAAACACACATTTAAATCACTGACACCATTATGCTGCCATGGATTTATGTTACATTGACGTCATTGATAACAGGGTTTAGATGAATATCTATTGTGCATGTAAAATGTCTGCAGTAATATCTTTGACACAATTATATTAGTATTTATGCCACAATTAACCTATAGTCCATTGATTTTTAATTCACAATTTTTTTTCCTATAAATGAAAAAATTGTGGTTATTTGATAATATGTCGAGCTTCTACACAAGTCAGTGATATAGTTAGGAAGATATTAAAATTATGCGTGGAACCCAACAAGTTGTAGTTTAGGAGCTCTAGGTAGGATCTACTTAGACTTTTAGTGGGCTATTAGATATCCATCTGCTTTGCATCCTTATTTAGGTTAGAAAGAAATTGGTGTTCCTATACATTTTTTCCTTTTGTTTTTTTTTTTTTAAGTTTTGATAATATGTAAAGTTATATGACCATCACTGTTTTCATGTTTCAAAGAACCAATTCTAATTTGGTTTTTTTCTTTTTTTTAATGTTCACTTGCATTTGCATATTATAAATGACGTTGACATGGAATCTTGCTTTAATAGATGAGATTGTTTCTTCTTTTTTTTCTTATGGATATATTATTTATAAAAGATGTGATTTAGAGGATGGGATTTAGGAATTTTTTTTACAGAAATGTTTTTGCCTTTGTCAATCAAACAATGGGAAACAACGTAGCATTGTGATGCATAACTTTTGCTTTTGATCTACTCATTTACTTGTTAAACACTTGATATGAAGGAAAACTTTGTATTGCTGTGTATCTTACAGGATTTTTGTACTGATCAACGAAGTACACTCACATATTTTGGTAGGTGTTTATGGTAGAAAGGATAGTGTCTTGTCCCTGTTTTTTAAGTGATCAATTTTGAGTGTTTTGCTGTGTGCAATCAGCTCCTATCTACATTATATAACCATCACTTATTTCATTTTGACTTTATGCATTGTCCCATGACTAACTAGAGACCATTGTCACCTGCCGCACGGGTTAGCACTCCCAAAGTCTAATTCCGTGACACTTAACTCATCTTGACATGCAAGATTGACTAAGTGTCACGTGAGACAAGATTAACTAAATGTCATGCAGGTTATTATGATCAAAATCTAACTCCGTGACATTATTCTCTCTAAAATTGGCATTAAAATGTAAATGAATATGTTATAATTAGAATACAAACTATACCCAACCCCATGCTTCAAGTACCTCTAGATGCGTAAGGATGTTGTTTTCATAACTTGTGCAAAATATTAGAGCCTTTAGGAATTCAGATAAATCAGATTTGAGCAAATAAAAGGAAGCATCTGGTCAAAGGTGACCACACGAGATATGATGGCATGGGCAAAAAGCACCTATCAAGCAAATGGACGACTCCAAAACATAGACTGGTCAAGAGGAAAAATTCTGTTCCATGAATGAATGGACAAGAAGCTCCTTTTTATATGCTTCACTGAAAAAGGGCAATGCAATTTTTCTTTTTGTGGATGGACAAAAACATCTTGATACTTGTACAAAAATAATAATGCAACAACTGAACAGGAATACAAAAGCTTTGTTCTTATTGAAGAACAATGTAGAGAGATTTAAATAGACTCCTTCGGCTTTACATTTGCAACCAAAAGCATTCATTATACTTGTAAACACTGAATTGCAGTACCAACACTAGCATTGTAAAGGAAGACAAAAGCATTACGAGCACATTTGACACAACGGAGCAAATGAATGGATTTAGCATAGATGATGTCCATTAATTGAACCCCATGGAATGTTGGTCCTCTGTAAACCTTGCTCATCAACCTCTCCATCCTCCTTCTTTCTCTCCTAAAATCAATTTAGCCTGCAACATTTAGTTTAGCTTGTGAAAAATTTCTCCTAAAATCAATTTAGTTTAGCTAATTGTTTTTTCAAATCTAATCAATTTAGCTTAAAGTGAAAAGTTGGTGATGAACTTGCCACGTTAGTTGTAGGACAAAACGTGGTAGGTCATTGTGGATAGGAGCCCAAAGCCTGTCAGATTGAAAGTCAAAAAGTGCTCCAGATTTCTGATAGGAGGCTTGACTTTGCCCAAATAAAATGCAAATAATAGTATGCCAAATGAAGTGATGATAATGAGCAAGTGAGCAACATAAATAAACAAAAAGAAGCCTATTGATTCCATAGTTTGTCACTAAGCAAAATTTAAAGAGATGCTATTTAACTTGAGTTCGTTGAAATTTATCCAATTTCACCTACCCATGACCATGAAAGATGAATGTCTTTTTCCCTTGTTATGGTTAGACTTAAGAAATTAACTTTTCCCTTGTTTGGTTGGATTGTAGAAAGAAAATAGGAGGAGGATTGAAAACAAATCTTTACTAGACCAAATTTACCAAAGAATAGAAATTTTGGTTTAACTCAACATCACATTGGCGGGTCCTCTCCTGCAATGTAACCAGTGGTGTGTTATAGAAGCTGGTTATATGGCATACAATTTCACTCAAATATTACCAGTCATTCTTTTATGAGGGTAGAGTCAAATTTCACTTCCCAATTATAAGATTCTCGTTTTCTTATATATAGGTTGTGAGTGTTATATATATATATATATATATATATATATTTGGGAGATACAAAATTAGTTATTCAGGCTTTGCCATGGTTCTGAGCCACAACACAATTTGATTTTGTTAGCAACTGCCTTGAGAGGATTACGGTGAAAGAAGGGGAGAGAAAATAAAGAGAACGGGGAGAGATGCAAAAGAGCAAAGACACCGGGTCCGACTACCTTTGAGAGGATATTACATTGGGTTTATATATTCATTTCCTTCGCCACCAACTATGCCATCATTTCCTATTCCATTGATGGTGAATATTCATTTCATGTGAGAGTGAATCCATAGTTTGCTGGGTTTGTACCATTTTCATCAATTGTGTTTTTAGTCCAGTGAGATTGCATGCTTCATTTAACACAATCATCAAACTTGTTCTGTTGTCAATTTTATTGATGATGAGCACCCATGAATGAACAATCTTGTTTTTCAACACTTTCCAATTACTTCTTGTGTTATAAACTCAACACATTAATCTAAATTATCCTTCATTCTTTTTACATCACATCCATCATCAGCATCGGTAGAAATAATGTTGATGGTGGTTTTACAACTTGAAATAACGTTTGTGTCTTGTGCAATTGGAAGATTGTGCATTTTAGAGGTCATCCCATGTGCATTTTGGTTACGCCTTATATATATATATATATATATTTTTTTTTTTGTTATTTGTATTATTTATGATATTTGACAAATATGTTTATGAAGTAAATAGTAAATTAAATTTATTGTAGATAA
The DNA here is from genome assembly GCA_020883675.1 of Bruguiera gymnorhiza. Lineage (NCBI taxonomy): Eukaryota > Viridiplantae > Streptophyta > Magnoliopsida > Malpighiales > Rhizophoraceae > Bruguiera > Bruguiera gymnorhiza. The sequence goes on along the minus strand of JAIRCJ010001051.1, from coordinate 3,782,629 downwards.
GAAGAAATAATGATAATTAATTAACTCAAGATAGGACAAATAAGACATTTAAAACTATGTAAAGTAAAAATATAACTCATATTTTATATGATATTTGTATAAGGGCTATTGAATGAGGATTAACACTTGAAATTTATTTTGATAAGTAAGTATGAGTTTACGTTGTTGAAGAGTTAAAATAAAAAAGTGAATAAAAGTATGAGAAATATTAATTGAAAATTAAGTGAGATGCATTAAAAAAAAATTATAACTAATAGAAAGATTTTACTGAGAAAGAGACTGAATTAGAATAGAATCTTATAAAAAAATAATTCTTGTTGTTGAGATGTGATAGAAAGAACAAATTAAGGTTACTTTTAATATTATATTTCTTTACTCAAAAACTATTTTTTCTAAAAGTTTATGAAATTAACAATTTTTTTTTAAATGTTGTAAACTAATTCATTTGTGAAATACTTTTAACAAATTGGTATTGAATTAGAATTTGGGAGAAAATTAGATATTATATTTGGAGATATTGTGACAACTAGAGACTATGTTGTTACATCTTTATCAACTACTTTAAGTATTAGACATAATATTGATATTGATCATATGTTTCTCAACAAAAATATTGCATTAGAAGTTTGTGATGATTTAGAAGGATAGGTTAATTTTACTAATTTTATGGATGAATTATTTCAAAGTTCTAATACATAGGAATGAAATAAAAATACTAATACAAATAATACAATAGGTTAAAAATAAGAGATTTATTTTGGATTGACTACTAAATAAGCTAAGTTGCATTGATTGCATTATCAATGAGAGGACATTTGGATTATGAAAGAAAAGATACCGCATTATATATTTGAAATATAAAGAGATATTATTATTGTATTAATGGTCTTACATAACTATATTTGTAAATAATTTAACAAATGATTCAATTTTTAATAGATTTGGTTAATATTTTAATATTTTATTACCGGATATCTCTGTTAATGTTGATTTTAGGAGAATTTTATAAAATGAATTTTCTAATAATAGTAAAATAATAGAGATGACTTTTATTCAAAAGCAAATTGCTTCTAATTTGATAAATGAGTATTATTTTTAACCTTTTAACTTGAACTTTTTATTTTAACCTTTTTTTTAATGTAAAGTTAGTATAATTTTTAACAGTCAATAAATATAATATTTATTCTTTAAGTTTTATTTTAAAATAATTATTATTTTAGATAAATTATTTTAATTATTATTAATTAAAATAATATTTTTTACTATTCATTTAAATTAATGAAATAAAATAAAATAAATATTACGAATAATTAATAATATATTTAATATTAAATATACAAGTTAAAATATAAAAAAAAGTAGTTAAATTTTTAAAAATAAGATAAATTTTTAATTATATTTTTTATGATAATTTTACATACTAATAGAAATTTTTAATAATACTTTTACCAAATATTCATAATTTTATTAAATTTTTTTTCAGTGTTTTTTCTATTATTTCCAAATAACACGTAATTTTGATTAAGAAAGTAGCCCCCGAGGAGGAGGACGCAGACGAGCACAGGTGGAGGAGATTGCTCCCAACCCCCACCTTCCCCCGTCCCATGCTGGGTCAGGCCCTGGAATAATACGAGATTTCCAAACTGTAGGTCTTGTTTACGCATGGTTTGTCCATTATTCTTTTATGGAATTACTCGACTTTGTTCTAATTATAAAGCAGTTGATGGCTTTAAAGTAATTTGTGACATTATGGAAATAAAATTTGAAAAAAACATTGGGAAATTTTTTGTCATTTGTATTGAATGCTGCTATGACTGGATGCTCGTATCATCAAAATTAGTATTATTGGGTGAATTGAATTGAAGGAAGAGCATGCAGCAATTCCGTTGAGTTGGATTGGATTGAAATTACCGCCCTTCCTCAGGTTCTCAGCGTCTGGTTTGGGTCCAGCCTTCGTTACACTTGGGTCAGGGACGATGGGCCCTTAAATCTTCAGCACTTCTAATGTGGTTCTTTTTTATTTATTTATTTATTTATTTTTAAAAATTTATAAGTCAGGCAGCCGTGCTTGCTTTCTTGATCGCCAACCAAAGGTGCAGCAATAAGTCGGACCTAATGGAGAAAATTTTATATTTTCTTGATTATATATAATTTAAAAATTTACATTTTGTATTCCTTATTCATTATACAATAACAAATTACACTCTCTATATATATTTTTTATATGTAATAAGTTACAACCTAACACTTGATTTTAATAATATATAATACTATTTGTCAAATTTTTATAGGAGAACATTTGGATGGTATAAGTAAACTAAAATCTCGCTATATTTTCCTTTTCATAAACTACAGTTTTATCACAACAAACTCTAAAATCTCGATTACAAACTCAAAAGCTCTCCTCCACAATTCATAGTCAATGTTTAGTATATTTTCTTATTTCATACATTACGGTTGTGAAAATAAATAAAATATAAAATATTAATAATTTTTAACTTCATACATTTATATATTGTAAAACTCTTATATATTGTTAAAATATTTAAAGTTGTCTTCTTTAGCATATTTTGAGGTTCTTGGGAAACATATTTTATATTATTTTTAATTTTATGATATCATACAATACAATTTTAAAATATTTTTTTTAAAAAAATTATTTAGTATTAATAACACAAAATTGCTAACTTATGTCTATTTAAAATTTGAAGAGATATTTAATTACAACAGTTAGAATAAATACTAATATTTGAGTAGATTTTTTAATAATTTAATTTTGTAAATTAATTATTGCCAAAAATATACAAAGGTAGAAGTTTATAAATTTTTATGTGGGTAAATTTCAAATAAATTTTTAATGATTTATAAACTATACAGGTGAAACTTTTATATATGCTTGTCTTTAATTTTATATATACTTATTTGAATTTTAATCAATATGTGTAAATAAAGTTGCCTATATAAATATAAGTATTTGGATTGATATATATTAAAATTTTAATGAAAATATATATGTTTTATTAAACTTACATAATAACTTTAAAATAAATATATTATTTATTAAATATAATTTAATAGAAACAATAAATATTCATTTATATAAGTAAAAGAGTACATATATATTTTAATGTTCATTGGTTTTCTTTTTAATACTTCAATATTCATACATTCACTTTGCATATATTAAAAGACATTTTAGTCCATTTGTTATTTATAATAATGTTTTTATAGTTATTTAAAATATCATCTAATGAAAACTTTAAAGGATCTTTATTTGTTACTAAAATCAAATATTACAATGTAGTTTACTACATCTAAAAAATAAGAGTGCAATTTATTATATTTTAAAAAATAAGAGTTTAACTTGTTGCAGCACTCAAAATAAAATATGTGCAATATAATTTCTTTTTTTTTCCTCCACACCTTTTCTTTTAAGAAATGACTTTGTATACTAATTATGGTTATTAAGTAAGAAATGGTATTTTTGTTATGATAAGAAATGTTTTTGTTATCATAGTGCATAAGTATTTTTGTTAGTCTTTTATTTGTAAAAAGAATGACTATTAGATTTTACATATTTAATGAAATATATTCAAATTAAATTTAGACTAGTAGTTAAAATAATAAAATATAAAATTTTAAAATTAATTAAATCTAATTTAAGTTAAAATTGCATTTATAATCAACTTAGATAGGGAAAAATACTTATAATTTATATTTTTTATTTTTAAGAAAGTAAAAGAAAAAAAAAGAATAAAAGTATAATTAAATTATTTTTATTGTTTCCCTTTTTCAAAAAAAATTTAAAAATTGTTCCTTTCTTCTTATTTCCTTTTTAAGAAAATAAAATGGTAGTTTGGATACAATTTTTTTTCCTTTTTAAGAAAAATAAGTAAATTAAGGATAATTTTTTTCCCTTGTATTTTTCTTAATTTGTGAATTTATTAAGTCACATATAAGCTAGCCGAAGTTTTCTTTTAGTACTAACAACACACACACACACAACATATTTGAGTGCACAAATTGTACGAGTTGTAAGTATCTAATAAGAATGATTAAAATAATAAAATTTAAAATTTTTCAATTAATTGAATTTTTATTAATTGAATTAATTAATAAAATAATCTATTTTTAAAAAATGAAAAATGAAAATGAAATTATTTTTATAGAAAAAAGGAGAAAAATTATTAAAAAAAACTTAAAGTATGAAATTTTTTTTAAGAAGAAAAGAAATTTAAAATGTTTTTTATTCTCTAAAAAATAAAATGAAGAATTTATGATTATTTTTTTCTTTTTTTCGAAATTATATTATGTTTTTTACTTTTGTTAATCATAAGTATTTACATTATGGTTTTAGACATATATAAAAAATTGTTAAGATATATTAAATAAATTATAATATATGTCAAATAATAATTGAGTAAATTAAATAAACTGAATGTATTTTGAAATTTTAATTTTATTAAAATATTAAAAAATACTATAAATGAACTATAAGTTTAATTTTAACTATTATAAATTGAGAAAATTTATTAAGAAAATTAGAATTTAAATTAAATAATTAAATATTCTTAAAACTAAGTAAATGTTGTTGCTTAAGTATTTAATTGATTAAACTTATTTTCTCTCATCTTCTATAATATTTATGATTAATATATAATTTTATTCGTGACTTTGCACATTGTATCAAATTTAATATGACTTTTAAAAAGTAATAATTTTGTAATTTAGAAATTTTATTATAATAATTTTAGCCCATCAATAAATTGAGTTGACTAAAAATATTTAGGTTACTGATATGACATGCTAACAAAAAAAGATAACTGACGTGTATAAAAGATAAAACAGTTATAAGAAACCACATAAGTTCAATTTGGCTAATTTCATGCTTAAATCTTTTCAAGCTCAAATGGTAATGACTTAGATCTATTTTGAAAATAAAATTTATTTAAACATAAAAATAAGTATAATTAAGTAAAAATAAATTTTTATTGTAATATATTATAAACCAAAACCTTAGTTAAAGTTAATAATGAAATCTGCATAATTAGTTTTTGTCTTTTTATTTTGGATTTTTCCATAGCAACAACTAAATAAAATAAAAAGGAAAAAAGAGCAAATTCCGAAGTCCCTAAGTGAATTGATGTGATGCGATGCTCCTTTTACTATGCACTATCGTGGCTCACACCACTCTCACTTGCAATTTGTTCTTCTTCTTCTTTGTCTCCCTATTCCTTCAAGTATCCTTCCTTACCTTCCCTCTTTCCTTCCCTTTCCTTGTAATGGGTCAATGTCATTCATTTTCCTAACATATGATGCATAAATGTGCCATGCTTAGTGCTAGTTTCACTAGCCTCTCTATCAGTGCTACTTTTGTTAACCATTTTGTGCTCAATGGTAATTTCTCTCTCAGAGTTTTGTTATATTAAAAATAATTTTTTTTACTTAATTATGTTTATTTTTTATGTTTAAATAAATTTTGTTTTCAAAATAAATCTAGATAATTACTATTTGGACTAGAAAAAAATTTGAGTATGGACTTGGCCTAATTGAGGTTATGTGGCTTCTCGTTATTGTTTTGTCTTTTATAAACTTAGCTAACCTTCTTTGTCAATATGCCAAATCAACAATTTAAACATTTTCATCAATTTGATTTAATGGTAAGTTAAAATTATTATAAAAAAAATTCTTAAATTACTAAATTGTTACTTTTCAAAGGTTAGGTTAGATTTGATATAATGTGCAAAATTGCACTTAAAATTTTATATTAACCCTAATATATACTTATATATAGGTATAAATAGTGTTTCCCTCTTTGATCATAATGTTAAAAAAAGAAAAAAAAAACCTAAGAGTTCAAGTTATACAAAACTATATAGAAAAATTGTAATATTTACAAATGTTAACAATTTAGAGCAATTATTTCACTATTTTTTTTGGAAACTATGACAAAACAATGTATATATATATATATATATATATGTTTTTTGTTATTTTTGTACATATGCTAAGGTTGTTCATAGATTAGATGGGGTAATTTGAAAAGAAATTTTACATCCAAACTGTTAATGATAATTTTTCAAAATCTCATTTTGTTACCAAATTATAAACTTGCTTAAATAGCCCAAACTGACAAAGTGGTTAAGGATTAGTTGTGGATAGTTTGGGCAATTTAAGCCCTTTTTTTTTTTCCAGCTAAATAAAATGCTACATAGTAATGAGTGACAATAGATAAATGAAATTTTATAATTTATACATATAATGTTAAAAAATCACCTAAACTAATAAAAGAACAAAATTACATTTCTACAACTTTATAGTTTACATAATAAAAAAATTATAATAACAAAAAGTATCTTCAAAGTTACTTGTCCTTAATAGAAATAGGTTCTTTTCTTGTTATTTTTAAAAAATAAATAATAAAAATAAAAATTAATAAATTGGAGAGACAAATAGACGTACAAGTACTTCGAAAATAGAAATCAAAATAGTAAAGATATACCTGTAATAGTATTTTCAAATTTCTCAATGTCTTTTAGAACTTCTTGAAAGTAAATAGTTAAATCATCATCTTGGAGCCAATTGTGAGCAATAAGTGCTTTTACTGTTTGTGGATCAAGTAAACTTTTAGACAAATAAAAAATATGACCACCTATACTAAAAGTTAATTCTGAAGCAACTATTAAAATAAGAATCGCTAAAGCATCTCTTGTCATGGTAAAAATGATTAGATACTTCACACACGTGCCATTCTACAAATTTAATAAGTCAAACTTCTCATCTCTAGACTCAATTGGTTTAGCTAAGTAGTGAAGGGCTTATGGTTTACTTTCTAAGGTATCCTCGAGCAGCATCTATTCGTTAAATTTAAAAACTATCCATTGATCATTGTCCTCATCCTCCTTATCATTATTAACACTAATAGATTTATAAGTTAGAGGTGCTTGGTCAAATAAATTAAAATTCACAATCACTTCATTATAGTGTTCAAACAATCTCAAAACAATTACTTTAACTATTTCAACCATTTTCTTGAAAAATTTAACTTCATAAATTTATTCAAGGCAAAACTTCACATATTGAAGTTTCAAGCAAGGAAGGATCCAAAACTATAGTAACATATAAGAACATATTTATATTATTGAAATTGTTTTAATAATTTTCAAACTTTTCTTTATTTTCTTTGCAATCTTTTTTAACCCTTCATCTTGACTCTTTGTCATTTTCATCAACTTAGAATAAATTCCACAAATCTCATTATAAAAGGAGTTTGAAATTACAAATAAAGAACTAGAAAATCACAAGGTAGCATTATAAAAAATTTTCAAGAAACTTATAAAGCACTTAATAATAGACCAATCCTTTGCATTAGGTGGTCCTCAAATCTTATCACCATTAAAATAAGACAAGAATTTGGGATTTATCTCCTTTAGTTGCTCAAAAAGTTTTGGCAAATTTTTCATTTACTTTTAACATCATAAAGGTTAAATCCCATCTAGTATCAACATCCAAACATAACAAACTTTTGCTTTCAATTTGAGAAAGTTCAATAGCTTTCTTAAAATGTTATAACCTACAAGGAACACATATACTTAATTGCATTCCTAATCCTCTCAACAAAAATTGAATGCTTAAGTAATCCTTCTTTCATAATAAGATTTAGGATATATGTACTACAATAGGTATGAAAAAAGTCATGATTAAAGATTGTGTGCCTTTAATTTCTAGTCTTTGTTTTCAAGTGCTTGATGGCTAGATCATTAAAGCTGCATTGTCAATTACTAGAGTCAAAAGCTTAATTATGCCCCAATCCAAAATACATAACTCAATAATCTTTCTTATGGTTATACCTTTACGATTGGGAACTTGACAAAAATTTATAATCTTTTTGTTCAATTTCCAATCATCATCAAATCAATAAATAGTTAAATACATATAATTAAAATTTTGAATTTAGGTATATGTATTGATGGTTAGGCTTTCATATTTCTTCTTAAGGACTGTCTTCAACTTTAATTTTTCATCATGAAAAGGTTTCATACAATCTCTAAAAGTTATGATGTAAGAAGGGATAGTAAATCTTAGTTGAAAGGCCTTTAAGTATCTCTTAAATTCAACGCCTTCAACCACCCTAAAAGGAAACTCATTTATCATAAACATTCTAGCCAATTCTTTCATGTAGTCTTTCGAATCATAACTAATAGCTTGCAAAGAACCACCAATAACATCACCTTTTTTTCCTTTAGTAGGCATAAAACTTAAAGTTTTTTGCTTTTTGTCTTTAGTCTTGTAAGGATAATTCTCACATATATCTAAATATGCCTATAAATTACTAGTCCTCTTCTTTTTAGGATGGAAAATATAAGTCTACTTATAGTAGTCACAAGATACTTTTGGTTTATTCGGGTTCTAGTAAAATGATACCATATAGTACTCCTTTATGTAGAGCTAATTCTTGTTTTTTTTTTTTTTTGTCTTTTCTCTTTTAATTTTTTGAGGGATTAAAGGCTTAGAGACTTTATTATTACCTCCATCGATAAACCTAAAAGTAGCACCTTTTGGTTTCTTAGCATTAAGATTATTGTCTTTCGTCCCCTCTAACTTAATTTCCATCATTACATCTATTGTAGTTGGTTTATTCAACAGTTGTGCATAATCAAAATAGAAAAAAACTAACCAATAATAACTACTAATAGCAATTACTAGTTTCTTTATTTTTAAACTTTTATATTGTGAAATTGAAATTGAAATCCTAGTGGCTTTTTATAATCTAAAAATAAAAGTCTATGAAATGACTATTAATAAAACTTTTTGATATTGAAAAGCAAAAATATGAATAAGGTCATTTTCATTAAGGAAGGAAAATGCCATGTATCCAATGGCTAGTTGGGTTGACTAGAGAGTTCTCAACTACCATTTTCACTATTGATTTCCAAATTCATATGCCAATATTATGAATACCTTTTGAAAAATTAGCACACCTAGATTTCTATTGAACATCTCATTCCAATGATAAAAACAAAAACAAGAAAAAAAAAGGTAAAAAGAAAAACTCATTTTCATGGTAGTGTTTAGTGACATGTCTTAACCCTAAATTCAAAGTTTCTAAATTAGCATATTTGATTTAGACTTCAACTCCTAATAATAGTGATGATACCTAATCCAATAACTAACTCAAAAAATATAGAGACAATGAATAATAAAAACAAAAATTAAAAAAAAAAGAGAGAGAGAGAGAGACCTAAAAACCCCAAATGAACTCAAGAAGCCAAGATAATGCAAAATGAGGCAACAATCAAGGCACTATCTATCACTTACTAGAGAAAAAAGAAGTGAAATAGAGAGAAGACAAGGAAGAAGAACATAGTGGCAGGTTGACAAGTAGCAACAGGGAAGCAACAACGAGGAAATGAGGTGACAACAAGGAAATAAGGCAACAACATATTATGAGATTGAAATTGAAATCATAATGGCTTTTTTATAATCTATATATAAAATTTTGTGAAATGATTATTAATAAAACTTTCTAATACTGAAAGGAAAAAATATGAATTAAGCCATTTTCATTAAGGAAGTAAAACACCATATATCGTATTGCAAGTTGAGTTGATTAAAGAGTTCTCAACTACCATTTTCACCCTTGATTTCCAAATTTATGTGCTAACATTGTGAACTCATTTTTAAAAATTAGCACTCCTATATTTTTATTGAATATCTCATTACAGTGATAAAAACAAAAATAAGAAAAAATGGAAAACAGAGAAAACGAAAAACTCATTTCTAAGGCAGCATTCAGTGACATGTCTCAACTCCACTTTTGAAGTATATAAATTGGCATATTTGACATGGACTTCATAATAATGATTGTACTTTATCCAATCCCTAAATCAACAAATATAGAGACAATGAATAATAAAAATAAAAACTAAAAAAAAATGGGATACCTAGAAAATCCAAATGAACTCAAGATGACAAGATAACACAAAATAAGGCAGCAATCGAGACACTATTTATCACTTACCAAAGTAGGAAGAAGTGAAGCAAAGAGAAGACGAGAAAGAAGAACAAAGCGGTGGACCAGCAGGCAGCAACAAGGAATTAGCAACAAGGAAATGAGACAACAATAGGGATTCTTTTCTTGTTTTCTTTAGTTAAAAGAAAAAAAAGTCCGTCTTTATCGCTAGTTGTTGCCTCAGAAGACGTATTATGGCCAAGTTGGACGCGTAATTTTCTTCTTGCTTCCTTTCTTTTTTAGGCTTTGGTCGAATTGACGATGACACCTTTTTGTTTATTGTGTTTTTTCATTTTTCCAATATCATTTCATTCCCTTGTGCAATTTTTCCTCTCACTACTTTCTCTCAGATTATTCTCTAATTCATTTCACGTCATTCTCAAGTGGAATTCATGTCATTCCTTTTGTTACGACTCTTTTCTTGCTTTTATTTATTTATTTATTTATTTATTTTGGAATGGAGAAATGAGATTTTATTTATGCAAAGGTAATGCCTACATCTTGTTAAACAAGAGAAAAAACAAGATCTAGGCAAAAATTTTGCTGCAACAATCTACTCTCCATAGCCAAAGGTAGTTTCGCTAGAGAATGAGCCACACAATTGAATTGTCTTTCTGTATGTCGAACAACAAAGCTTGTGAAATTAGAAGATGAAGCACAAATATCTTCTAATGGCCATAGCGCTTACTTCCGATGGGGCACTTGATGGTTGGAACAACTAACAAGCTGTCAGATTCTACAGAGGCAGGGTATGGACATCTCTTTCGCCTTCCACGTAGCTTCTTGGATGGCGTGTTACTCTAGTATTTCGGGAACACCTACACCTAAAATGACTTTTGCTAAAGTGAAAATGGGAGCCCCCTTGCGGTCTCGGAAGATCGTGCCAATGCTGCTTTTATCGTCACCGATGGCAGCGTCCATATTAACTTTCATCGTGTCCATCTCTGGAGGCAACCAGCGGGTCAGAGGTGTGGTTTTCAGCAGCTTGGAAGATTTTTGCAATTCTTGCTTAAAATCTTAATAAAGCTTGAGTGCCATGTCAATGATCACTGTAGGGGAGCCTTGCTTACCTTCCAGTACCAGCATATTCCTGCCTCGCCAGATTCCCCGCGCTATAATGCAAATTAACTTAGCTACTTCTTGTTATGAACTTGATTGGATCAATGGCCTTTACCCCAACCTTGAAGACGAGCAGAACCCTGCGAGCTATGTTGGGACAGGAAAAGGGAGAGCAAATATTGCAAACGCAATAAAAGATTTTATTGGATGTTAAAAAGGTGTCTTATTCCATTCACTGCCTGCCTTTATATCTAGTCAACAACACAATGAGAAGCAATAAAAACAGGCTTGTCCACAACGTGCAGAACAAGGGAATAAATGGGAAAGTGGCAGATAAATCCTAGGACCCAACAACGGAACAAACTAACAGAATTGGCCCACGTCAAACTCAACCCTGGCACTTAACAACTTGTTCTCATCCTTAGTTTGGATGGTTCTTGTAACATTCCTCCTCCCTAAAGAGGATCCTTATCCCCAACGATCTGAAAATTGGGAGATTCTTGGCAGAAAGTACTTTGTTATCACAAGAAGCATCCGAGATGTCAACTAACTTCCATTTGACTAACAATTTTCTCATCCGTCCCCTTTGCCAACCGCCCAGGATGGTCTCTGGATAGTGTACTCTCTCATGAGAAATCTCATCAATCTCGGGTAGCTCTGGCCTGACCTGAATGTTGTCCCCAACCTTCCTTTTCAATAAGGATATGTGAAACTATTATTGGACTTTGGTTTGGTATAGTTCTGGTGTATGTTGTTAGTTTTATTTCTGATATGTTTCTGGTTTGCCTTGCTGGTATGACTTTCTAGTATGGTGTTACCGTATAAGTTGCATAAGTGACAAGCTTAGAAAAATGCAAAGGAGAGGAGAGGAAAACATTGGAAAAGTAGTAATTGTTTGAACCAAAATATATCTGTCATTTATTCATACAAGCTATTTATAAGGTGTTTTTATTGTTTTAAATTTGAATTTATAATAATTATATCACTAAAAATAATTATGATAAAATCAAATTACAAATTTCTAATTCTAAACTGAATTTGCTTATTAAAGAAGCTAAGTTTGAGAGGGAGTTATTCAACAGTTTCCTCTTTACAACTAACTTAACTAACATTCAAAAATTGCTAGAATTGTAGGTCACGACTTGAACATGCTGTTCTTAGACAGCAACAGCTATAACAGTGCAAAGACAACTTAGTTTAGTAATCCAATGGTACCAGTAACACCATCACTCTTCCTTGGAGTTAATGGGTTGCATTCCAAGTTTGTTTCTTAGCTTTTGGAATCTGCTTTTATGTAATGATTTGGTCATTATATCTACCAACTGATTTTCTAAATTGTAAAATATCAGTTCTACTTCAATTTTCTCATGTTCTTATCTAACATAATGAGTTTTGATTAAGAAATGCTTTGTTCTTCCATACAGGACAAGATTCTTTGAGATGATTATTATTATTTGGTTGTCACAAAGGATTGGTGTAGTTTCACATAGAGTTTACTTCAAGTCTATTAGGATATTTCTTAGTCATGCAACTTAGTTTATTGTTGTTGTAACTGCTAAAAGCTTAGCTTTTGTAGTTAATTGTGCGACCATAGTCTATTTCTTTGAATTTCAACTAAAAATTCCTTGCCCTAAGGTGAAGATATACCCTAAAATACTCTTCTTATCATCCTCACATCCACTTAAATCACCCTCAATGTATCTAATTAATTCAAGTTTTTCTGTTTTTCTGAATAGTATGTCATAATTTTTAGTGCCTTTGATGTATCTAAGAACTCTTTTTGTAACTTTGTAATGGAGTTCACTTCTCTTTTTGTAAACTTGTAATGGAGTTCACTTGGCTCATACATGTACTTGGACAATAGGTTTATAGTTTGCATGATGTAGCCAAATAAAGCAAATATCCAATTCAGCTTTTATATCTACTTGAATTAACTTTGGTAAGACCATCATTAATCATCAACTTTAATCTTACCACTAAAGGTGTGTTGTAACTCTTACATTTAATTATTTGAAACTTTTCCAAAACTTCTGCGTATCTACTTTATGGCATAAAAATGCCTTTTGATATTTATTACATTTGTAGGCCTAAAAAGAAGGTTATAAGACCTAAGTCTATCACCTCAAACTGTTTCTTCATTTTAGATTTGAATTGATTCACTAAAATAAAGTTGTTTCCAAGGATTAATAGGTTATCAACATAAAAAGAGACCATTAAGAGCTATTGCTTTTCTTCCTTGATGTATAAGGTAGCCTTATTTTTACTTTTAATAAAAGATAACCCTAATAAGTAGTCATTAATCTTTATGTACTAAGCTATTATGACTTACTTTAAATCATAAAAAGTTTTTTTTTAGTAGATATACTTTGTTTTCTTACCTTTACTTTTGGAAGCCTTCTGGTTACTCAATGTAGACATCCTCTTTTAGTTCACCATTTAGGAAGGCTAATTTTATATCAAGATAATAGGCGACCTAATCTTTTTGTGAAACTATAGTTAAGAGTAGCTTGATGGTGTCAATCTTGGTTACTAAAGCAAATGTTTTAACATAGTCAATGTCATATTGTTGCACATAACTTTTAACTACTAGTCTTACCTTCGACTTATTTAAGAAGCCATCTAGATTCAATTTTGTTTTGAAAATCCATTTAACTCTTATAGCTTTCTTATCCTTTGGCCTTTTAACAAGATTTCAAGTCTTATTCTTCTCAATGACATTGATTTTTATTTCCATTACTTTCCTTTAATTAGGATCATTAGAAACTTCTTTATAGTTGGTTAGTTCTAGTTGAGTAACAAAACTCCTTTCATAAACATCTAATAGAGCCCACATTCCTTTTGTTGGTATATGATCCATTTGATCATTATCTGAGGAGTCAGTGTCTTATTGTGGTATTTGCTGCATAAGGATGGGCTAAGGTAGGGTGGTTTCAACACTGGCTTCCTTCCAATTCCAACTTTCTTCCTTTATAAACTTAATGGTTTTATTGATAGAGATGTTGTTTGTTTAAGGATCAAAGAGCTTGTAATTGTATGGTGTTTGTGTAGCCAATAAACACATTTGCTTTTGTCTTAGGATCTAACTTGTCTCTTTTGCTTTTAGGTATATGTGAATAACATATACTACCAAAAACTTTTAAATAATGGAGAAAGGGTTTCTTTTTAAACCAGGCTTTATAGAGAGTCACATATATTAAGGTTTTAGTTGAAAGCCTATTTAGCAAATAGACAGTCTCCTTATAATCTTTTAATCATTCCTTTGTCATTAAGTAAGTTCTTAAAAACATTTATTATGAACATGTTTTTCCTTTTACTCACCCCATTCTGTTAGGGTGTGTAGGGTGCAGAAAGTTGTATGTTTATTATTTTGCATATTTGGCTGAATGTAATTGATGTATACTTTGTCTCATTATTTGTCCTTATAGTTTTGATTTTGTTGTCTGATTGATTTTTTTATCTAAGCTTTAAACTCCTTAAATGTTGTTATTATTTTTGACTTCTGTTTCAATAGGAAAATCCAATAAAAACTTATGAAGTCATCAATGAAGATTATAAAGTACTTGCTTCTATCCAAGGAGGTTTGGCTCATTAAATCACATATGTCACTATGAAAAAGCTGTAACCTTACTACTATTTTTTGCTTTTAGTTGAATTGAAAGGGCAATCTATGTTGCTTACCCTACTGACATGCCTCACAAATCTTCATTTTCTTATTAAAGCCAGGTATACCTTATGCAAGTTGTTTTTTGGATAGATTATACATTATGACATGATGCACATGCTTTAACCTCTTATGTCATAATATTATCTTATCCATAGAGACTATTACAGCCATGTAATCAACCTACCTTAAATTCAAATGAAAGTTCTTTCCTTTCATAGGAATAAGGAATATCTTCCTGTTATTTGTATTAAAAATCACGTATGTTTCATCTTTGAATTGCAATGAGTAATTTTTCTCAAGAAATTGTCTCACACTTAGGAAATTTTGATTAATTTCAAGCACATATAAGATACCTAATAAAGCTCAATGTTTGATGATGTTTGGATAGCTACTGTTCCTCTCCCTTTGGCATGTATGAGTTGGCCATTGCTAACTCTAACTTTGAAGGTGACTAACTGATCTATCTCCTTGAAGATTGTAAGATTTGGAGTCATGTGATTGGAGCATCCATTATCTATTAGCCAAGCCTCATTGCTTCTTCTAACAAAGCATTTATTGGTAATAAACAACTACTTATCTACTTCTTTGAGACCACCATCTGCAACCTATACTTGCATTTGGTTCTAAGGTGATCTTTTATTGTTTAGAGACACCTTCTTTTTATGCCCTTTCTTATTATAATGCCTACATGTTTTATCTGATCTTTACTAACAATACTTACACAAGTGATCAGTTTTTATGTAATGATCATAAGAAGGAAAGATTTGTTTGCCAATAATTATGCTTTTTGCTCCTTCCTTCCTTTGTTGTCTTCCTATTTGTTGCTTTTTTCTGGTCTGACTTTTCTCTAAATGCTTGATAGGAAAAACACCTTTACTCTTAAGCTTAAAGGGCATATATCAACTCACTTAAGAATATCTTAGACAAGTCTTTAGAATCTTTAATTGAAGAGATTTTGACTTCAAACCTCTTAATTATGCTAACACCTTTTGAACAATCCTAAAGTCAGGAAGCTCTTTTACAATGATTCTAATTTGATTCATCAGCTTCATCAATTTATCTCCATAGTTTTTAATAATTTCTGCTTCTTTCATTTTAAGCATTTCAAACTCTCTTTTGAGGTTGAGAAGTTGCAGGGCTTTAGACTTGTCACTACCTCTACATTTTTCTTTCAATCTCTCTTAAGCATCCTTAATTGTCTTATAGGTTATAATTTTATGAAAAATGACTTTTGTAATGGCATAGTGGATACAGGTGAGAGCTTTAAATTGTTATAACACAAGTTCATTATGGTTTTTTAGCTATGTTGCAATGAGATTGACTGGTAAAGGGGAAACCACAGCTTCTATTTGTGTTACTTCCCAATGATCAAAGGTCCTCAAATAGGCCTTCATCATTATAATCTATTGGAGACAATTTTCTCCATTGAACTTTGCTGATGGAAGTGGAGAAAAGGATGTTTAAGTCATCTTAGTTACTGGACTTAGGTTACTAGTATAAGTTATTCCAAACCTTCCTTTCAGTTTCACTCTTTCACGTATTTCACTTTTTGTGTTTGCTTTTAACTCAAGATATAAAAGTTTTGATACCATTGTTACTGGACTTTGGTTTGGTATAGTTTTAATATATGTTATTGGTTTTGTTTCTTGTTTATTTCTAGTTTGGTTTGCTAGTATGACTTTCTAGTATGGTGTTATTACATAAGTTGCATAAATGATAGGCTTGGAACAATATGGAGGATAGGAGAGGAAAACACAAGAAAGGCAATGAGTGTTTGAGTTAAAAGATACTTTTCATTTATTTATACAAAGTATTTATAAAGTGTTTTTATCATTTTAAATTTGAATTTATAATAATTACATTACTAAAAGTAATCATGACAATTCAAATTATAAATTTTTAATTTTGAATTGATTTTTCTTTTTTAAGAAACCAACCTTGAGAGAGAGTTATTTAATAGCCTCTTCCTTATAACTAACTTAAATGACATTAAAAAATTCCTAAAATTACAATTCATGACTTAAACATGTTGTTCCTAGACAATAGCAATTACAACAGTGCAAAGACAACTTAACTTAGTAATCTAACAGCAGTACTAGAAACATTATCAAAAACATCAGATGGACTTGACTAAATGTTGGTAGGTGTAGCCTATAAGCCACCTTTCCAATTTGCCCTACCACTTTAAATAGGCCGCAAAAATGAGCTGCTAACTTTAAGGATTTCCTTTGTGAGAGAGACACTTACTGATGAGATTGAAGATTTAAATACAACTAATTGCCCTCTTCAATTTGTCTTTCTACATGATTTTTGTTGTAAATTTGTTTCATCTAGTTTTGGGTTGCTTGGATTCAACCTCAATGCTCCTTGAGGACAACATCCCATTGCTTCAAAAAGTCTTTCATTGCTTGAACTTTAGTAATTCTTTGGATGTAAGATAGCAAATTTGGGAGAAATCTACCATAGACTAACTCAAATGGGGTGGTTTTAATGGAGGAGTGACAGCTTGTATTGTAACAATATTCAGCCTAGGCAACCCATTTAACCCACTCCTTCTGATTTGAGTTAGCAAAACAATATAAATACATTTCAATTGTGTGATTAACAACTTTGATTTAACTATTCGCTTATGGGTGACTAAAGGAATTGAAGTTAACATGTGTGCCTTGTAGTTTGAAGAACTTCTTCCAAAATGAACTTATGAAAGTAAGATCCCTGTCACACATAATTGTTTAGGGCATTTCATAAAGTTTGAATACATTATCAAAGAAATCTTGGGCAATTCTAGGTGCCATGTATGGATAAAAAGTAAGAAAGAAGTGACTATACTTTAAGAGGCAATCTACCACTACCAAAAAAGTAGATTTTCCCTTAGAAGAGGGAAGACCATCCATAAAATCCATGGATATATTAAACCACATTTGAGTTAGGACAAGAAAAGGTTGTAATAATCCACCTAGCTCTTATAAGTTAGATTTGTGGTGTTAACAAATGTCACACCCTCAAATGAATTGTTGGATGGTCTTCTTCATATTCTTCCAAAAAAAGACTTCTTTGGGAAAATGTAGAGTTTCAAAATAGCCCTCATGACCACCCTCATGAATCTCCTTAAGTAAAACTAGAATTAACAAGGAATCTGAAGCAAGATATATCTTATTCTTGAAAATTAAGATTTCATTTTTGATTTGCTAAGGTCTTATAACCTCTTCCCCTTGAACCAAATAGTGAAGTTTCTAGAGATTAGGGTAGTGGTTATTCTTTTCTTGAATTAATTCCAACCACTATGGAGTTAGAGATGATATAACTAAGACTCAAGGCTACCCTCACCTAAAAAACCCATCAATAGCAAGGTTGGTTTTGCCTTTGCAATATTTAATATTGAAATCATATCCAATAAACTTGACAATTCATCTTTGTTATGCCTCCATTGCAATTCTTTGCTCCCACAAATATTTAGGACTTTATTGTTCTATTTTAACAATAAAGGGTCTACAATAAATAGGGATTTCACCTTTGTACAACAAGCACTAAAGTCATAAATTTCTTTCTATATAAGTAGAAAGAGAAAGATTTTTACCTTGAAGATTAGTGCTAAAGTAAGTAATGGGTCATTTGTTTTGTGACAAAACTGCCCTAATTCTTGTCCTAAAAGCGTCATATTGAATTATGAAAGGAAGAGTAAAGTCAAGTAACAGCAAAACTAGGGCTTGAGTCATAGCTTACTTAAGGCAAAATAAGGCTTGATCTGTGCATTATTTCATTAAAAAGCATTTTTTGGAGCAAATCAATGAAGGGTCAAGTAATACTGCCATAGTGAGTAATAAATCAACAGTTTAAGCCAAGAAATCTGTATAGCCCTTTAATAATAAAAGGGGTGGCTAACTACTCATTGCCTATATCTTTTTCGAATTTACCATGACTCCTCTTTCATAAATAATGTATCTTAAATATTAGATTTGTTACTGAGCAAAATGACACTTTTCTTTTTTCACAATAAACTAGTTAATTCTTAATATAAAAAAAAACAATTTGGACATATTCTAAATATTCATGCTAATCTTGACTATAAATCAAAATATTTTTAAAGAATATTAAAATAAATTTTTTCAAATATTCTTTGAAGATGTCATTTATAAGAGTTTGAAATGTACGAGTATTAAAGAGTCTAAACGACAATACAAGAAATTTATAGTGTCAATAGTAAGTGTGAAAAGTAGTTTTTTCACACATCTCTAAGATGCATGAGAATTTGGTGATACTCAAATTGCAAATCAACTTTGGTAAACTACCATGCTCTTTTAAGCTTATCCAAAATTTCTTCAATTACTGGAATTGAAAATTTGTCTTTAATTATGAGTCAATTAAGTACCATGCAATTTATGCAAAACTACTAGGACCTATCACTTTTCTTGATAAGAAGTTCCATAGAGGAGTTTGGACTTTAATTAGGACCAAAATTTGATCTCTTGTTTTTGAAAATGTGGTTATGTGAAGGATTGAACATTGACTGGAGCACTTCCTAGAGGCAAAGGAATACGGTGATCATGAACCCAACTTAAGTGTAACCCTACCTCTGGGTCTCTAGCTAGAACCTTTTTCAATGTTCACTCTCAATAGTCTACTCTAGACCGGTTGACTACAATGATAGTTGTAGAAGCATCCTCTTCCCATTGTTGTTATGCAAGGCTCGACAGATGGCCTTTTCACAAATCATTCTAGATTGCATAGATCTAATTCCTTACAGTGTGATCACTCCTTGACTGGTTTTAAACTTCATCTCCATATCTGAAAATTTGCTAAGAATTGATCCTGAAGTTTGAATCCATTGAGCCCCCAAAACAACTTCACATTCTTCAAAAGGTAAGAGAAGAAGTCAATTTTAAAAAGAGAATCTTGGAAGAGCACAGGTTTCCAAGCTAAAGAGTCTCTCCCCATTGGGTACCATTACTCGTATTGCAAGGCCTATGTCGATGGTGAGTTCTATCGCTTAGGCTACCCGATCATGTAAGAAATTATGGGTGGAACCAATGCTGTGATGGTCAACCCCTTCACTGTGGCTTGTACTCTCATGGTTTGAGGAGTTGGGACACTTACTAGAGCATGTAGAAAGATCTTAATCGGGTTTGTGCCACTGTCCAATTCCCCTTCAAGTTGCAAACCTGTAAAATCATCAAGCTCATGTTCAAGCTCGATAAAGAACAACTTCTTGCAATGGTGATTTAACTATATGAAGCTCATCATAGTGGAAACAAAGCCCTTTCTGTCGGTGCTCCTAAAGCTTTGCGGGTGTAAAACGACGGACAACATTAGTAGCGGAGCCATTATTGGAGTTGGCTGAACGCACCCAGGGCCTGAAGTTGTTATGATTGGCTCCTAAGGAATTAGGTCGAGGACTTGCTATCTGGCCTTCAGTCTGTGTTTCCTTGAAATTTTGGTTGTTATAAACCAAGGCTAGCCCAATTGCTTCATTCAAACTCCTGGGTCTCTACGCTTGCACCTCCACCCTCAGGTTCTCTTTAGGTCCACTAATGAAAGCTCCCACCTCTTGTGGGTTGGTGAGCTCCCCGGCTTTAGATAAAAGACGACCAAACTGGATCTCGTATTCCCGTTGATTCCCCGTCTATTTCAATTTTCAAAGATCAGCAAAAGCATTTTTGAAAGCAAAGCTTTCATACCTGTTGAGAAGATCTTCCTTCAAATCCCCTTAATTCAAGTTCGGGCGAGTCGTCTTTTACCGTTGGTACCATAATTGAATGTCGCCCTCTATGTGGTAAGCTACTATACATATCTGATCTTCAGAGGCAGTTCTTTGGAGATCAAAGAACAGCTCAGCATTAGATATCCAAAAGGTTGGGTCCTTTGAATCGTCGTATTTCAAAAAATCAAGCTTTACCAATTTAGGGGCAACACCCCTGTTTGTAGCCTCCTCCTCAATGTTTCTAACCATCAGCTGTTGAAGATTGGCTGACTTTTCTTTCCTGAGCACGCGATAATTCTGAAATCTACTTCATCACTTGTTCCAATCTAGTGCTCAAGCCAGCCATCTGCTTTCGGAGCTGATGGATGTCAGGGTCTTGTTGAGCCCCAACCATCATCGGCTCTGATAACAAAATGTTACAAACTTGATAGGATCGATGCCTTGACCCTGACCTTGAAGAGCAATGGGGAGAGACTGGTTCCATAGACAATTTGTCGTTTGACGTAAACAAGCTTTGAAAATGCGGCCTGTGATATGTCCACATTTGTCTGCAGCCTTTTGCCTCCTTCATTTATAAGCTAAGCAGTGAAGTTTCTTCTTCGTCTCTGTGTTGTCTTTGCATGGAAGAAAGTTACGTTTTTTGTCTCCTCCTTTTAGCCAAGAAATCCTTGCACTTTGCTTCCACATAATCTCTTCTTTTTTCAGAATCTCATCAATGTCAACTTGAAGCTGTTGTAACTCAGCCATATTAGAAACCGACGGGGGAAGGCTTTCGAGTGATGTTTGCTTATTTCTCAACTGCCGGAGATTTAATGCCGCCAAAAGAGTTTCTTTCCCATGACACAAAATCACGGCCGCAAGATTTGATGATACCTGGTAGGTCCGTGGTGGGAAGATTGCTTTTAGCTCGGCTCCAAGAATCCGCTATAACTGCATCACAGGTGGGCTCTCTAAGCCACATACACTCGAAATGCAGAGGTCTTTTTTTTTGTTGAAAAGGGGGCTGCGCATAATGATGGATTGATACAAATGAGGATGGGGTTGTGATCCGGTCCAAAACGTGGCAGGTGGTTAACGGAAGGGCATGGGAACAGCTCCAAAAATTTCAGCGTTGCGAGGGCTCTATCAAGTTGTTCTTTTACACTCTCTTCTTCTTGTCGTCCATTTGACCAGGTGAACTCACAACCTCTGTGCCCAAGATCCTGCAACTTGCACTCTGCAGCAGCTTGTTAAAACGTTTGCATAAAATCAGTATGCTTGGGCCTGCCACCCCTTTTCTCATAATAGTATCATATCTGATTAAAATCGCCCTCGTATATCTAAGAGTGCTTCAATTCTTTGCTCAAAGTGCCATGTAAGATGCTTGCCTTCATCATTTGGCTAGCCATAAATACCCGAAAACCTCCATTCAACTGCTTGAATGACATCAAGGATTAGAATATCAATATGATAGGGAGAAAGAGTTTGTAAACATAGAGTGATAAAATTTTGCCAAAGCATGACCAAACCCCCAGCTCGATCTCTTCCAGAACCAACACATTCCACAGCAAGGCTTGCATATACGGCCATTGAGCTTTCAATTTCTCAAATTCGCGTGCTTTTAACCTCGTCTCTATAAAAAAGACTAAGGTGGGAACTTATAACTCCAAGAGCTTTATCAATCTGCAAACTGCACAAGGGTTCCCAAGCCCACAGCAATCCCAACATAAGAGGATCATGGCTCTGACAGGGCCGCTAAGAAGCCTCTATCGTTGAAGAAGTAAGTGTGGTTGTAGCCGGAGTTGTTGTGGTGCTCTTTTATTTTTTCGGTGCTCGTCTAGATTCATTGTGGCACTCAAGTGATCGAATCAGTTGTTTCTTTCTTTTTGCCCACAAAAGCTACAAAAGCTGCATATATTTCTTGTGCGCATTTACCAGCTGCTCTTGTTTTCGTCCTTGATGTCTTCCTCAAAATGTTACCTCGTGGACCAGGTACCGATTTGGCCAGGCTACAATAGTTATGTTCAAAGTTTGGTTAAGCATGTCTATTCTCTCCACTCTTCTGCGCTAGGCTCCCAATGATTGGCCTAATTTGGGAGATACTGATTGCTAACTTGGGGGCTAGATTCTCCTCAAATTGCGTATGAGGAAATTAACCCTGAGTAGGACTCTCTTTTGAATTGTTAAGATACGGCTTGTCATGGCTAAGGAACAAAGGGTGTCTTGCCTTATCCAGCTCAGTAGTGAACGATTGATTTAAGTAGCATAATCATTGGTTGAAGACATATTCCGCAGAGGATTTCCAGGAGCTGTGGTACGGTTAGCAGGAATTAAATTTGAATTTTGACCCCCTGTATCACAGCTTCCAAGCTGCCTAAATTCACACTCCTCTAAATGGCAGCGATTTGATTTTCAAGAGACCCTACAAAATCTGCTTCACAATTCTGAACTATCACAGTCTCCTTGTTTGGCACCAGCACCGTGTTGGAGTGGGAGGCTATTGTTTCAACTTTTGTTGACTGATCACCGGTAGATGATTTATGTTGATATCTTCGGCTTGGATATGATTGAAAGCTCGCCCGTCCACCCCGTTTCACTGGGTGCAGTTTAGACTTGATGCCGGCTATCTTACCAGGTAAAGTTCGATGGTTCTCCCCATAAGGTAGAACAGGAGGCTTGATTTCACGTCTCAATCTTTGATACTTGTAAATACAAGTCGATCGTAATAATAATATTTTAAGTATCTTACCCGTAAAAAATAGAAATTTCATTTTAATTTATATTATCATAAAATTATTAAAAAAACTTAAACTTTAATAAAATCAATAAACTTAAATTTACTGAAAATCTATAATGCAAAAGAATTAGAAGTTTTTATTTTTTATTTAATCAAATTAAGTATTAGGATTACAGAATTTTAGTCAAAAATAAACAAATTGTATTGAATTTTTATGGATTCACCATTTAAATGTCAATTTTCTGTCGAACAACAAATATTTTTTTGTTAAACAACACCCATTGTACCTAATTTATATACGGTCTTCTACTAAATTCACACAAAAATAGATTAAATTAATTAAATATAAGGAAATATACAATATCATACAAATTTATTTATATATCTTTCTTAAATTTTGTATATTCATGTATTTAACATAAAATTTTATCTCATTTATTGATTTCAATATAATTCAAAAATTTATTTTTATGATGATTAAGTATAAAAGATTTAATAAAATTTAAAATAAATAAATTAAATCACTACTCTTGATAAATAATTCAATCAATTACAAAAATGTGAATAATACATAAAAACTCAAACCAACTCTAAACTAAGTTATATCCCTTCACTCTAATTTAAAATTCTAACTATTTATACTAAAAATTACAAAAAAAGATAAATATTTAACATCTTTAAAATCATAATAAAAAGAAAGAAAAAGGTAAAGAAAACTCTTATAAAAGATGACACCTTCAATAATCATACTAGAGCCATTACCTTTGACTTGAGTTGCTCCCCATTTTTTTAGAATCTAATTTCCTTTTTTGATCTCAAGAATCTCTCTTTCCTTTGACCTTATAGGTTATTTGTTATTATGGTATTTATAGACCTCCCTTTAGATTACCAAACTATCTTCAAAAATCCCAAAAAATTGCATAACATTTTAAAAAATGTAACTAACTATGTTAGTTGGAACGAACTAACATCAGTTTAATCAGTTTTGCAATATTACACATTCAATGTTGAATTGATTCATTAACTGACTTATAGACAAGCATAGGCCTATCGTTTTAGCAGCAAACTAGTTTTCTAACCAACTCTATAACGGGTCCATGACTTTTCCATTTTTTCAAACTTTACGGTAAGTCAAATTTACTAATTTCATTATTTTGTTACTTTGATTCTTCAGCTACAATATAAAAATAATTGCAATCGAAATAAAACCTATCAAAACTAATAATAATCAAACAACATCGAGTTTAAAATTTAATATAAATTTTATGCAATTATTAAACCTATTAAATTTCTCCACAGTTGACTCATTACTTATCCCAAGTAATTGTAAATTATAAACCAAGAGTGCACAATGTAGTTTATGTAAAAATTCACTTAAGTTATATTTAATCAAAACTCTCAAATTGATACTTCATTAACATATAATAATGCTAACTTAAAAATGTTATTTTACATGTCACTAGTCAATCTCAATTAACAACTTCTTTATTATTCACCCAACAACTAAATCATAATATATGTGTGAGTAAAAATCTCTCAATGCTTAATGAAAATACTTAGTGAAAGTCATACAATATACTAACAACACAATCTATTTCCAAGTCCTGAAAGCATAAGTTTCTTACCTATCTTTATTAATGTAGGCACAATAAAGCCCAAGATCAACAGGATTTTATTTTAATATTATTTTTTAGACAAATCAAAAGCTATAACAATGTTCTTCTCTAGGCATGAACTTGCTTTTTGGCCTAAATGTCATCATTTGTTATAATGGTTTCCAATTACTACTTCACAAGTTAGGTACTAGAGTACTTTGCACACTCATGATTTAAGTTACCTTTTGACACAAAGATCAACATTTGTGATGTCAACCCCTAAATACTCGGTCACTCAAAACATTAAAGTAGATCCATTTACAACTTATAACCTCATCAGTATATCCCCAACTAATGTATATCATGTAAGACTTTTATCTCAAGGATGATCATACACTTTTAGTCTTCCAAATAGATACATGGTGTTAAGAACCACATGTCATGTAAGACTTTTATCTCAAGGATGATCATACACTTTTAGTCTTCCAAATAGATACATGATGTTAAGAACCACATGAAATTCATTAAAATGTTAAACATTGTGCACATAAAAATTATCAAGTTTAACTCAAAATTAACTTTTAAAATAAAAGGTTTTAGTGAAGAATGATTTCACCATTAATCAATCACAACTAGGTAATACTAAATAACTCTTAAATGTCATCATTGCCCACATTAGTATTATCATAGACTTCCAATAATTCCAACTAAGTAAGACTTAAGTGAATATCTTAGCAACTTATGCATAATCAAGCAAAGTTATTAGAGAGTTAAAAAAATTTTACCCAAAATTGCCCTCTTCTCCACCTTTAATCAACATTGTCCCTAATATTACTGATAAAGATAAAGTAAAGGAAAGGAAAATAAAACTTTCTAAGGTAGGACCATAAGCAAAAGAGGAAAATTCTTTATGGCTTGCACATTCCACAATTAAAAAAATTATTTTGAAAGATTGATAGAGTAGTTAGCCCTTAACAAAATTATAATCATGTATTTTGCATCTTTATGAACCTATAATAAAATATAAAACAAATGAAAAATCAATTGCATGAGAAAAGAAAAAGAAAACTTGAATTGCCTGCCAAGAAGTGCTTGATTTAACATCTTTGGCTAGACATTAGCTCTTAAAATTAATCAAGTAACATGATGAAGTAAATATCCTTCATCCTATCCCATTCAAAATAGTGCTTTAATCTTTATCCATTGACAGTGAAAGGTCTTTGATCATCTACTTTTATTTAGATTACCCCACATGGATAAACCTTAGTCATAACAAAGGAACCAGACTATTTAGAATTGAGCTTGCCCGAAAAGGGATAAAGGCAAGAATTGAAAAGCAAAACCTTTTAACCTTCCTTGAACTCTCTCTTTTGGATGTGCTTATCATGCCATGCCTTGGTCCTTTCATTAAAATTGTGAGCATTTTCATAAAAGTCCCTTCAAATCTCCTCAAGCTCTTTAGGTGGAAAAGATCTCTCCTCACCAACTAATTTTAAGTCATAATTTAATGCTTTCATTGCCTAATAAGCTCAATATTCTAACCTTAGTAGCAAGTGATAAGTTTTACTAAAAACTAATCAATGAGGAGACATGCCAAGAAGCATTTTGAAAGCTATTTTATAAGCTTATAATGCATCATTAAGTTTAATTGTCCAATCCTTCTAAAAAAAGTGATCTTTTTTTTTTTTTTTAAATTGCCTTGATTTCTCTATTTGAAATTTCTACTTGTCCATTCATCTACGGATGGTAAGGAGTGCTCATTTTGAAGTGACACTCATATTTGCTGAAGAAAGGTTTAAATTCCTTTTATCTTAAAATGAACGGTATTATTGCTGATAATCCTTTTTAATACTCCAAAGTGTGAAAAGATGTTCTTATTTACAAATTTGATTACAACTTTAGCAGTATTATTAGGTAATGTTACAACTTTAACCCACTTAGAGACATAATTCACAACAACTAAAATGTACAAATTTCCATGATGTGGAAATGGTCCCATGAAATCCAAACTTCATACATCAAATAGCTTTACATCAAGAATACTAAATTGTTGCATCTCTTTATGCTTTCCAATGTTACTTGTTCTTTGGCATCAATCACATGCCAAAACAAAACTTCTTGAATCTTGAAAAAGTATTGGACAAAAAAAATCCTAATTAAAGCACCTTAGTAGCAGTTTTCTCAACCCCAAAATGACCTCTATATGGTAAGAAATGACAACATGTGAGAATATTCACCATCACTTCATTAAACAAACATCTTTTAATAATTCCATCAGCATAAGTCTTAAATAACAATAGATCCTTTCATATATAATGTTTGACTTCTGAAAGAAATTTCTTTTTTTGATAATAAGACAACTTTAATAAAATGATGTTACTCACTAAATAATTCAAATAATTCATATAATAAGGAGCTAGCTATTGAATAGCCCATAAGTATTCATCTAAAAAATAATTATCGATAACACTTTCCACTTATTGCTCCAATCTAGAAAAGTCATCAACAACTACATTTTTTGAGCTTTTCTTATCTCTGATCTCTAAATCAAACTCTTGCAGAAGCAAAATCTACCAGATTAATCATGACTTAGCATCCTTTTTGGTCAATAAATACTTAATAGCTAAATGATCCATATAGATAATGACCTTAGTTCCCACCAAACATGAATGAAATGTATATAAATTATAAATAATAGCCAAGAGTTTCTTTTTCATGGCTGCATAATTCACCTAAGCATTCTTTAGCAGTTTGTTGGTATAATAAATCACATGCGACTATTTGTTTCTCCTTTGCCCTAACACAGCTCCAATAGTATAATCACTAGTATCACATATTAATTCAAAAGGTAGATTTCAATTTGAGGCTATAACAATTGGTGTCAAAGTGAACTTCTTCTTTAGCCTATAAAAAGCTTTTGTGCACTCATCATCGAAGTAAAAAGGTACATCCTTAGCTAATAAAGCACATAATGGTTTAGTGATTTTTGAAAAATCTCAAATGAACCTCCTATAAAAACCTACATGTCCAAGGAAACTTCTAATAGCTTTAACCAAACTGGGAAAAAGTAGCTTTTCAATCACCTCAATTTTTGCTCGATCCACCTTTGTACCTTTAGACGAAATTCTATACCTTAGGACAATTCCATCATAAACCATGAAATAACATTTTTCCTAATTTAATACCAAATTAGTCTTTACACATTTTTTAAAAATCACTACTAAATTACCTAAACATGTATCAAAAGAAGAACCAAAGATAAAGAAGTCATCCATAAATACCTCAATGATATTTTTGACCATTTTGGAGAAGATGGTCATCATACACCATTGGAAAGTAACATGTGCATTGTAAAGTTTGAAAGGCATCCTCTAATACACAAATGTCCCATAAGGGCAAGTGAATGTAGTCTTCTCCTAACCCTTAAGCGTAGTAAGAATCTAATTATAATTTGAGTACCTATCCAAGAAAGAGTAATATTTATGGTCAACCAATCACTCTAACATCTAATCAATGAATGATAAGGAAAAATGATCTCTCTAAGTAGTAGCGTTTAACTTCCTATAATCAATACAGACTCTCCACCTAATGATTGTCCTTATAGGAATCAACTCATTCTTATCATTAGGTACTACTGTCATTCCTCCTTTCTTCGAGACCACATAAATCGAACTAACCTAAGAACTATTAAAGATAAGATAAATGATCATGACATCCAACAACTTAAGTACCTTGGCTTTAAGTACCTTGGCTTTAACTATCTCTTTCATGTTAAGGTTGAAACATCATTGATACTCCATACACAACTTATGTTATTTCTCTATACAAATCCTGTACATGTAACAAAAAGGACTAATACCCTTGATATTGATAATAGTCCAAGCTAAAGCCCATTTGTGTTACCTTAAAACTTGCAATAACTTCTCTTTTTCAACCTCACTAAAAATTGTTGACATTATGATCTGAAATGTATAAGACTCACCCAAGTAAGCATACTATAAATAGTTTGGAAGCTAATTAAACTCAAGTTATGGGGAAATTTCTAGAGAAGATAATAGTTTAGACTTTCCAAGACCAAAATCTTCAAACATAGGTCATCCTCTTTGAGCTAGAGACTTGGCTCCATTAAGTCTGATCACACACTCTAAAAGTGTCAAATCCTCACCCTTATCAATAATATTATAAGTGATATAAGTTGCAAATGGCTTCATAGGGACTTTTTCTTTGAAAGTCACCTCTATGATTGAATTAATAACCTTTACCATGAAGTAAGAATCATTAATGATTGGATATTCCATAGCTTTAAACACATTGAATTCTTGTTCTTTATTACCTATTTAAAGTGTAAACTTCCCCTGTTTTACATTAATGAAAGCACCTCCAGTAGCTAGAAACGACCTCCTCAAAATTATAAGGATTTACATATTTTCTTCCATCTCAAGGATAAGAAAATTAGTAGGAAAATAAAACTTCCTAACTTTTACCAATATGTCTTCAATCTAAGTGGGTACTTCATGAATCAATCAACTAATTGCAAAGATACAATGGTTGGCTTTAAGTCTCCCATTCCAACTCTATTAAAAAGTGATAAAGGCATCAAATTAATACTAGTACCAAGATCACACAAGTATTTATCAATGCCAACTTTTCCAATAAAGTAAAGAATAGTGAAACTCCTTAGATCCTTTAACTTTAAAACTAGTTTGTTTTAAATAATTACATTACACTCTTTTGTCAAGACTACTATAGCAAGCTCTTTGAGCTTCCTTTTATTGGAGATAATTTCCTTAAGGAACTTAACATATAAGGGCATTTAAGTTATGGCCTCTATAATAGATATGTTAATGTAAAGCTCTTTAAATATCTTTAAGAACTTTAAGAAATTCTTGTCATTATTGTACTTCTTCAAGTTTTAAGGAAATGGGATCGATAAGGCATAAGGCTTAACCTTATAATGTGGAGTATAAGAGTCATTTATCTCCTTTTGGCAAAGCAATTTTCTATCATCCTTTGCTTAGACTGAAGCTAACTTTAAGAAGTTCTTATCATTATTGTAGTTCTTCAACTTTTAAAGAAATGGGATCAGTAAGACATAAGGTTTAACCTCACAAAGTAGAGTATAGGAGTCATCTATCTCCTTTTGGCAAGGCAATTTTCTATTGTCCTTTACTTTGGCTAAAGCTAACTTGTTTGCTTCCTCTTTATACTCTTTGACATCACCACATTAACTATGCTCAACAATGTAAGAATTCTCAACAACTTTTTCACTCCTTAAAGCAATAGCTAGGGCATTTTCTTTGGGATTAACTTCAATAATGTTGAGCAATTTCCCTTAAACTCTACTAGACATCACATTTGCTAATTACCCTACTTAAACCTCCAAGTTATAAATTAAAACTTGTTAAGTTGAGGTAACTTGATCAACCTTTTCATTCAACTTCTTCAATGTGGCATCTTAGCTAGTCATCCTCTGTTTCATTTTAGACATGTACTACATAAGCATTCTTTCCAATTGTGGCTTCATTTTTTGAGGTTAAGATGACTAACCTTGAAAAGGTAATCTTTTTTGGAATCCTATTGGTGTATTAGGTCTATTGTCTTGTTCCTTCCAAGCAAGATTTTAAGTGGTTATACCATCATAGATTTTAAGTATTAGAATATAGACCATTCCTCGGTTGCTTTCTTACATAGGTCCTTATGTAGTTAACGTTTTCCATGTTAAAGCTAGAGGAATTGTTATACATACAAATGGCCGTGGTATGACCAAGCATCCCACAATATAAACATTGTTCTCTCTACTTGGTTTCTCAATTCATCAAAAGTTTTACTTACCTTGCTAAATCAACAACCTGAAATGTCATATCATTTTAAGCTAACAACTCATAGGCTTCTACTCTTTTTCCTCTCATAACCTTTTATTGGGAATTAACACCCAACATCTCATAGATGTCATAGGCCTTATTAATGGTCTTATCACCTGTTATGGTATCAATTAAGGTTTGTGAAGTTGCATTTAATCTATCATAGAAAAATTGCATTTGAAGCATTATAGGAAATCAATGATGGCTACACTATAATAGGAGCATCATGAATCAATCTCATGCTTCATGAAAAGGCTCTCCATCAAGTTAAAGGAATAAGCAAATCTTGCTTTTAAAGGCTACAGTTTTCTAAGGCAAGTAGTACTTTGTCATGAACTAATCATAAACTTGGTCCATGTAATGAGTGATCCTTCAGGTAAATTGATCAACCATGTTTTTGCTTTATCCTTAAGAGTATAGAGGAAACACTGCATCTGCAACTCATCCTTAAAACAACCTTACAAAGGGAAGGTTTAAATTATAATGTAGAACTTTTTAATGAAGGTGGGAGAATTTTCACTTAATAACCTATGAAAAACTAGCAACATAATAAAGTGAATTGTTTTCAACTCATAATTGTATATTGCTATAATAAACTTAATACAACAAAGAGAAGCACCAATCATGGGTCATTAAATGTCTTTTATATTAATTTGAAACTATAGATGTGCTCATTAACCCATGTTGTTGGCTTAATAAACCTCTTGCTCATTATTCCCTCCTTAATTTTCCACCATCTCTACTTTTCTTTATGCTTGATTACAACAACAAGCACATTCAATTTTAGGATTCAAAAAAAGTAATTCAGCACTTTTAAATTTTCTCAAAAACATACATTACTTACAAATAAAAAAACAATAAAAGGTAAAAACAAAATTAATAGCAAAAAAACTGAATAAAGAAAATGAAAAAGAGACTTACAAACATAACCAATAGAGTATAAAAACAAATGAAATCAAATCTCATAAAAGAAAGAAGAACAAAATAATTTACATTAAAGCAAACAAATAAAAGCAATAAAATGAAAGACACAAATCATAATTAATGTTACTATTCCCTAACAACAGCACCAAAAACTTGATCAAACTTACATACAAGTACACAAGGTTGATCATAATAATAAAACTCAATGAATATTCTAGATGTCATACCCATAGAAAACAAAAATTCAATTATAATTTATACTACTACAAAATTAAACAAGATTACTAAAAGAAACTTGATTTTACTAAAAATAATAAAATTGAATTAATTAATAACTTAACAACATAAATGAATTTGAGGTTTTTTTTTAAATCAAATTGGGTACTAGGGCTACAAGGATTCATCCAAAAGGAGGTAAATTGCATTAGGTCTTTATGGGTTCAATATTTGAATGTGAAGTAATACTCGTCATACCTAATCTATATGTAATCCTCTATCAAGCTCACGCAAAAATAGATTAAATCTATTAAATGCAAGGTTATTCATACATCTATCTCAAATTTTGTATGTTTATTTATTTAGTACAAGGTTATATCTTATCTATTAATCTCAACACAACCCAAAAACCTACTTATATGGTGATTAAGTATAAAAGCATCAATAAAGTTTAAAATTGATAAATGAAATCATTACTATAATTAAATAACTCAATTAATCCCAAGAGTATGAATAACCCATAAAAGTTTAAGCAAACCAATTCCAAAATAAGCCACATCCCTTCATTTTAATTTAAGATTTTAGCTAACCATACTGAAAATCACAAATAAATAAATATTCAACATCTTTAAAACCATAATAAAAGGAAAGGAAGAGATAAGGAAAATTCATGTGGAAGATGATGCCTTTAGTAATCATACTGAAGCTGCCGCCTTTAACTTAAGTCGCTCCCCCCTTTTTCAAATCCTTTTTCCTCTTTTAATCTCAAGAATCTCTTTTTCCTCCGACCTCTTAAGTTATTTGTCATCACGATATTTATAGATCTCCCTTAAAATAATTAAACTATTTTTGAAACGTCATAAAAAAAATTACATAACATTTTTAAAAAAAATGCAATAACTGGTGCCAACTAGATTAAACTAGCACCAGTTCAAAAATTTTTGTAATATTGCGTGTCTAATGTCCAATCAGTTCATTAACCAATTTATACACTAGTGTAGGTTTATTGTTCCAATAGTAAACTAGTCCTCTAATTGGTTTTACAATCGGCCTATACCTTATCCTCTTTTTCATACTTTATAATAGGTCTAATTCACTAATTTCATTTCTTCATTACTTCAATTATTAACCTACAATATAAAAAAGATTACAATCAAAGTACAATTTACTAAAACCAATCATAAGCACACCACATCAAACTTAAAATTTAATGTAAATTTTGTGCAATTATTAGACCTATCAATTTTCATCATTGCTAGAGTTACAATTGTTTCTTTATATGACCAAGACATTTAGACAAGTAACAAAAATTTAAGAGCTTTTCATATTTAAAAAGAATCTAAGTTTTTGTCTTAATGACTTGTTTAATCGTTACACCTCTAACTAATGGTCTTTTAACATGAAAAAGACCTTGACTATAAGAAATCTACCTTACCTCTTAAACCAGCTTCATCCACTTCAAGGAACTAACATCCTCAATTAATAAAAGTTATGGTAGTCACTTTGGTTATAACATTCAGTCATAGGCTCTCACTTAGAAAGGAATCCAAAATAAATTAAACTTCGAAGGTTATTCATCCCCTACTAATTCTTTCAAAATCATAACTTATTTGTCAAAACTCATAGGACATTATTTGGCACAAATTGTTTATTTATTAGTCTAAAAAAATTAAAATTAGAATAAATTGTTATCCATCTTTGTTTCTTTTATAAATCATTTTGGCTTCCAAAGCAACTTTATGGTGTTAAGAAATGCTTTAGCATTAAAAGATTTTTTGGTCTAGAGACATCCCAAGAGTCAATAACCTAACTTCCAACTTGTTTTCTTACTTTGCTTGATTGTGTTCTTTTTTTTTCGTGAGTTAATGTTGTACACATCCATAAAATAATCCTTTACAAGATTGTGAGATATTACTCTAATTTATAAATAAATAAATAAAGTAATTATTATGACTGAATAGAGTCAAAAGTAATACTGTTATATTACTAAGCTTGAATGTTTTAGCTTTGTATTACTCTATAAAAGGGACATGAAGTCATAATTTCATAAAAAGCAAATAATTAGCTTAGGTGACTTGAACACACACACACACACACACACACAAAAGATTTTCTTCTTTAGTCGAAGGTTGTTACTTTTAGTGCACATCCATTACAGTTGAGTTATAACTTGTAACCCAATTCTACTTTCATGTTCTTAATTAGTTTCATCAGCATAATACCTACATACATGTGATTTGAGAAGAGAAGTAAGCTACCTAAAGGTACCTAACAATCAAACAAAACCATAAATAATCAAAAGTTAGCATACATAGCTTTATAGGTTTTATTGCCTAGCAATGAAAATGTAGCTTTCAACACTCATTAAAAAAAAGGAAAAAGAATGACCTAAGTGGCTTGGATCTGAAATTATATTATGTAGGTTGAATTACCAATTCATGTACAGCTGTTAAACTTGTATAAACAATCATAGAAGTTTTAACTTTGTAACAATATCAAAGCAAACTTACACTTTATATTTAATTTTTCATTGGACCATTATATTCTTTTTCCCTTTAAAATTAATTTTAAGTAGGGCTATTAACAATCTTGGGAAATTAATTTTAATTTCTAGTTTGTGATATATGTATCTAACTGACCATTTCCTAGTATCAAATTTGATTGGGTATTTTTTATTCTTGCCATGATAATTTTCAATTTGAAACTAATGACCATCCAAACAAGGTATATGTATATTATATATAGACACATAAATAGACTTGTTACAAATGCAAAGTGTTCCCCTTTGCAAACAACGACACAAATCAATAAGCAAGTAAAAAACATAAGCTTCCACCATTTGTTTTAGCTAATTACCCTAATTAGCATTATAAAACCAAGCACAAACCTTTACTCCTTTCCAAATCAAATGATTTTTTTTTTTTTCAGAAAATCATCCAAGGATACACCACCACCGTTAATGTCACAACCATAAAATTAAGAGGTTGCACTTAGAAAGAGAGCAAAAATTGATGACAACTATGAATTTAAGTAATTTTAAAGTTGATAATTTGTTGGATCTAACATTGGAAAGTCCTAATATAAATACATAAACAAGCTAAGACAAAGAAAAACTAAAAAATGAATGTATAGGAATTAGAGCTAGTTGACTCACAACTAAAATATGATTTAACTTGGCCCTACAAAAAAAAAATTGTGGCTTTATAACATGTATCATAATCTCTTTTTACTAAAGGCATTCTAGCCAAATTAATTATAGAATTCCTATGATCTTATTTGTAATCTCTTTCAATTTTCCCCATTGTATCGAATTTACTTAATAGATGGAAATCATCTTTTCTGTCAAGAAATGTTCAATCATAAGGTTAAGCTAAGGTTAAGCTGTTAGGTAAAAGCAACTTGATTTGAACTCAAGACCTGTTAGGTAAAAAGCTCTTATATCATATTAAAAAATTCTTAAACTAAAATACTTAACTTGTTTGGTGGAACTTAGGAATAGATTACAAATTAAACTTTAACTTTTCCTAAAGATGCCAAGTTACAGAAGTGTTTATTTACTCACCACAACTGAAAACCCAAAGTTTGTTTTCATTATATATGTTTTTTCTTATAGGTTATGACCTAACCCATTATAAGTCAAGAGTATAATAATCATGTAATACATTTCCTTATACACACCAGTGAACGCTTGATTAAAACTAGTCCATTTGGCATTAATTACAAAACTAACTGTATGATGAATGGGATGTTGTTTTTGTGGTGGCGTGCTAAACAATATAGAAGTGGAGAAATGAACAAACTATAGCAGGTGCTCCACCTCCTTCTTACTTGACTTAAATAATTTTAATTCAAGCATAAGAGTTTTTATCACAATTATTAAACTCGATCTAGACATTAACTCAGATAGATAATTGGGTCACTAGGTCATTAATTCAACTAATGGGTTAATAGTTAACCTAATCAAGTCAATCTTTAGGACACTTTTTTGTCATTAAACATGGTAACATAAGAGAAAAATTCATAATCACTAAAAAAAAAAAAACGAAAAGAAGGCCACCACATACTCCAAAGTATTACAAATTCTCCAATTTTCCTCGTACCATTACAAGAACTAATAAACAAAATTACCAAAAAAAAGTAATCCAAATTGTCTTACATTATAAAATTCAAATTTCAAACTCAAAGAAACTTAGATTTAAAAATAGTCTAGTACAGCATAACAAATCAATTTGTTTGACATTATGAATTTTAAATTTCAAACCCATAGAGAATGTTTTTAGTTTCACTATCTTGATTAAAAGCATTGGCATCATCACTCCCAAATTCATTTCCTATAACTTGACCATTAAGGTCAAATTCACCACCAATGCTATTATCCTTCATATTTTCAATGTTAATATTTTTGTCTTGTAAGTTCAAATCAACTATAAATCAAGATATAATAAACATTAATAGTAATGCAAAAAAATACAAAGAAAGTTAGAAAATTATAATACCAAAGCAAAAAATGAATAATATTTTAATTAGTACCATTATTAGAATTGTTTTGGACACTACATGATATCATCTCCTGATGAAAAGTCTCTAACTTATCTAAGCTCAAAGTTAGTGGTTTTACCTCTAATACCTAATCTTCAATTGCTCCAAATTCTTTAAAGTCAATAGGGTCACAATTTCAACTTCTGAAAAGATTCCTACATTATAATTAACCGATGTATTAATAAAATTTTCTAAGGAAAAGAACAAATAGAATAAACAAAGCTACTAATCTTCCAAAGTTTTAAGACAATTATCTTTGTTACAACCTCAAATTATAATGAATATAGACAAGATCATTAAATCTTTAGTGCTCTAATTTATTATGTTTCTTTGAATGGATATGCTCAAAAATACTCTAATTACACTCACAACTCAAAGCACTACAAGTTTGACTTAAAACTTGAATGGCCAAGAATGGCCAACACTTTCAAATTGGGTGTACTATTTTCGTAAATGGATTATCATCCATCTAAAATAGTAGTTATTAATATAAATAACTTATTTAATAGAAAAAATTATAAAAAAAGGTAATGATTAATAAAATTACCAGAAGGCATGATGTTGTGATTAATTTTAACAAAATTACGTCTAATGTCTCCCTTTGTATTAGTGAAAATCTTCATTCCACTTGTTAGCTTATGCATCAATAAGTCATTTCCATAAGAATACCTCTTTAAAACATCCAAAAATGAAGCAATAACTAGTGGATGTTTCTCATTCAATGTAATATCAAATTGACATCAAGGATTCAACCAAAACCTAATAACTTAAAAATTCTTATGTAGTTGGCGATTCCATTGAGTAATAATTATGTTCAAAAAAGCTTAAGGTCTTGTCTTTTTCTTTCAAAATCTTCTCACAATTTTTGCTCTAGCCATATAAATAGCCTCATATAGAAACCTTATTGTAGGCCTCTCCTCACTATTAACCATTCGTAAAATACAAATCAAAAGCTTAGTGATATGCATAATAAGTACATATTTTCTCCAAAACCCAGAGTCTAATGCATCATTAATAAACTTTTTTCCTTTGACTTGTGGTCTAATCTTTAGATGTGACCATAGACCTTAGTACATCTTTTTAAGCCAAAATACTTCGTAAAGCAATAAAGTTAGTAGCAAACTAAATTGGTGCAGGACAGAGTATTTCTCTTCTATTAATAAACTTTCTTATCAAGTACAAAGATAAAAATAATTATAGATGTACTTTGAAATTTTGAAAGCTCGGTCAATAATGCCAATAACCTCAATCATGTTACTTATATCATGGAGAATCAAATTAAAACAATGGGCTACACAAGGAGACCATAATAATATCTTGAATTCACTCTCTAATAATTTGTTAATAGTTACATAATTAGACATATTGTTGGCCACTAATAAACAACACAACTTCTCTAAACAATTTTTATAATGTTTGAGACATCTTTGCTAATTCTGAAGCATAAATTGACTTTAAAAATATAGTTCCTTTTGGACAATAAAAAAAGAAATTTATCAAAATTCTATGGTTTTTATTTGTCCACCCATCAACCATTAATGTACAACAGTCTTACTCTATGTGGCATGATAGCTTTCCATAAAATTTTTTATCTCTTTAACATTCTTGGTTAACAAATGACCACGATAATCATGAAAAAATGAGGCCTTATAACCCAATGTCATACTAGTTATGGCATCAATAGCTAGTCGATAATAAATGGAATTTGCAACATTAAAAAGTATGGAAGGATCAATCATCCATTTAGGTAAAGTAAGATCACACCTTTCTCTCACATCTTTACTTTGCAATACACTTTTCAAAGTTAGTTAAGCATTAAGACACGTTCTTAACATAAAATAAAAAAAATAAAAACCAATTCCTCCTAACTTGTTAACTCTTCTTTCTTTATTTTGTACTAGTTTCCCTTTCTTTTAAAGTTAAAATAAGAAGATGGAATTAAAGGTGATTGAACTTCTTTAATATCATCATCAAGATAATGATATTGCTACTCTTCATAGGGCTTATACCTCGAGTTAAATGGATTTAACTCATCCAACATTTCTTGTGCTTTCATTTTCTTTAAAGAATAATCTCTAAGATTTTTGCTTTATTTGATTTAAAACATCATGTGGCACCTTCTGACAATTATCTACTTCCCCTTTCATTCCTGCTAAATGTTGCTTAACTTAATTAATATTTTCCCTAGAAAAAATCTTTGTGAAGTACAAACACATCAATTTTTTCCTTCAGCTACTTGCTCTTTCATTAACTTTCTTACAATGGCCCCATGCTAAATTAGTTTTTTGTTTAATATTACTTCTTATAGTTTTTATAAGAGATGCACTTTTAGAAAAACCAACATTTGATGGAGTGAAAGCTTCAATAATAGGAAAAGTGTTATCATCTCTTGTTGAAGACATTAGCCAATAAGAATATGAATATAAATAATAATAAACTTTATAAGACTAGCAATACCTTATAATAGAACTCCATAATATAAAATATAAAATTATAAAATAAATGAATTAGGATTAAAGGATGTTTATGAAAAAGATGACAACCAGGTTGCATTCTTAACAATTATGTTTGCTAAATATATATTAAGCAGTAAAAAAAAGGTTACCCAAACTAAAAGAAAATTTTAGCAACATGGCATGGTTATATGGTCATCACATAAATACATTAAAGTCATAAACTATGCATATAAAAGTCAACGTCATAACATTAGATATACAACCATCCACATAAAAAATTTAACTACATGCATAAAAAGGATCACCTCCATGATATGAGCTATGACTTGTAAGACCTACATAAGTTCCAGGAAATTAGAGATTTAAATAACTTTTGAAATATTAAGGTTGCTAGCCAAACATAAGAAAATATATATTTGGAGACTAATGAAAAGAGAAATATACAGTTGGAGACTATCAAAGAAAAAATCTATATTTAGAGGTTACCATAATAGGCTAACACAGTGAGAAAGCATAATTTTTTTCAGAAGTAAAATGTAAGGCAATGTGTAACCCCGTAATAGGTCATAAGGCTCAAGCATTATGTATTCACTTTTTTTGAACAAATCCATTCTACAAATAGCCCTAGGGGTTCATGACTAAATAAAATCTCTACAAAAATCGATTATAAAGTGAAATGCAATTTGGATCACAAGAAAATATATATTTGGAGACTAACGAAAAGAGAAATATACAGTTGGAGACTATCAAAGAAAAAATCTATATTTGGAGGTTACCATAATAGGCTAACACAGTGAGAAAGCATAATTTTTTTCAAAAGTAGAATGTAAGGCAATGTGTAACCCCATAATAGGTCATAGGGCTCAAGCATTATGTATTCACTTTTTTTTAACAAATCCATTCTACAAATAGCCCTAAGGGTTCATGACTAAATAAAATCTCTACAAAAATCGATTATAAAGTGAAATGCAATTTGGATCACTAGTTATAGGCAGCTAACATTAATACAGTTCACCTAGGTTAGGATTCTGGACTCTGGACTCTGGAAAAGGGTAAGACCATGGTAGGATTAAACAGATCCCTTTTTTACAAAGCAACTATAGGTTGAGGGGATGATATTACTATTTTCATTTAATCTCCTCTCATTTTGTAGCATAAATTATTAACTCAAAAATTGGTTCCTCTAGCTCATTGCCGACATATAGAAATTGAACCTACCTTGACATATCCTAAGTCAAATACAAGGCTTCCCTATAGAAGTAAACAAACATCAATCTAACAAATCTCTTAATCTTGGAATTGAGAAAATCACCTGTTTGATAGACAAGCCTAGCTAATTTGACTAGGAACACTGCTTATGCACATAATTAGTTAACAAAGTAGGGTAAAAATACTCCAAAAGTGATAGTTAACACTTCCAAAAGTTGTCTTAATCCCTCTAAATGGCTTGTTTAGTGGTACAATGAAACGATAACAAATTAACTAGTGGTGCTTTTCAACTATCGAATTGTTAAAAACCAAGGCAACTAATTATGGATGGGAAAATTTTAGTAGAACCAATTAGATAAGTACTGGTAAAAGATAGAACCAAATAATGGATGACTAATCAACAAAAGATCCACCACTGCTAGTATTAGTAAGGCCAACAATGCTTTAATCAATCAATCTTAATGATCATCCTCCTTTCCTCATTACAAGCTCATAATTTCACACATAAATCTAAAACAAAATTTTGATATAAATACATTTGCATAGTCATTAAAGAAATGAGGAAAGAAAGTACTTTTTGAAAGGAATGAATGATATGAAGATTTTAATTTGAGAAATTATTGAAATGGCTTTCTTCCACTTCGTTGCATCAAAATAGGATCATCATTTTTTAAGGTTTTAATTTAATATAACTGATCTTTATAAATCCAACCTCTAATTTACCCCAAAAAAAATGACATAGTTTAACTAGGTCAACTTTTTAGGTCAATTGAGATTGAAAAAATTAGCTAGATCAACCGATTTCTTCTAGTTCAAAGTTCCAAGCAATTTTTTAACTAACTTAACCTAATCCAATGTTTGATTCTAAGGATCACTAACCTAACCAACCGAGTTAGGCCAAGTTTTATATCACTAGTTTTTATAAGCATGGTTAATGGACTTGATAGACCACCCCTAGGCTTGTTGAAGTTATATGTTGGTTGGCTGATGTCTACCACCACCTAGTTGGGTGAAAATTGATTTTGGTGTAGCAATGAAAGGGCCCTTAGGTTTGGCTAGGACAATTGATTTGTTGCAAGATCATTTTGGTTCATGAATACATGGATTTGTGTAGAATATTGGCCTAAGTATTGTGTTTATCGATGTAATTAAGAGTTTTATTAGAGACTTAGCCAGCAAGAAAGAAGAAAAAGAAAGATTAGGATAAGCAAGCGGTGGAGGCTGCAAAATTTAGCATCAAGCAATAGAGGAAGGGAGGGCAGCCATGTTAAATGTCTTCAGCACCAAGTAATTAAATCTTTTGTCATGTTAGTTGTTAGTGTATAATGTAAAAGATATTTGTAAGAAAGTATGATAGGAAACTTGTATAAATAGTTAAAGTACAAGAGTTGTTTGAGTTGAAATGTACTATGAATATTCCTATAAAGGAACAAAGTTATGGAACGAAAG
Source organism: Bruguiera gymnorhiza (assembly GCA_020883675.1). Taxonomy (NCBI): domain Eukaryota; kingdom Viridiplantae; phylum Streptophyta; class Magnoliopsida; order Malpighiales; family Rhizophoraceae; genus Bruguiera; species Bruguiera gymnorhiza. Next base: position 3,741,231 of record JAIRCJ010001051.1, on the reverse strand, counting down.
TTTATTGAACGAAAGTTATTGTATATACCATTAACAAATAATATCAAAGCTATAAAGGATCTTAAAGGGGCCAAGAGAAATTTAAGGGAGTGAAACACCATAAACTTTGAGAGAAAACTAAGTGTGCAATCTATTTCAAAAGGGTAATATACAATAGAGATTTTAGTAAGAATTTTGAGAGAAAATTAGAGAGAAACATAAGAGAAAGAGAGAATATATGACCTTTAGTAGCTTTAGTTTACTAACACCTTTAATTTTAATAGGATCCAACTATCTATTGTGGTTTATGAAGATGAAAACTTATCTTCAAGTACAAAATTGTAGGAAGTGGTTGAAATAGGCAAGGATCCACCATTTTTGCCTAAAAATCCAACCTTGAATTAAATTAAGCATTATAAGGAGTAAAGCTTCAAGAAATATAAAGCTTATACCTATTTATATGTAACCCTCTCAAATGTGATCTTTACAAGGATCGTGGCATGCTAATCTACAAAGGAAGCATGGGAGAAACTCAATGATAAGTTTTATGGTAGTGATAAAATTAGACAAATGAAACTTTTAAACTTGTAAAGAGAGTTTGAAATGTTGAGAATGAAAGAGTCTAACCTTTTAAAGGATTATACTCCCAAGTTAATGTAGATTATAAACCAAATAAAGTTGATAGGAAAGGATTTTTCATATTAAAGAATAATAAAGTTCTTGTGAATCTTCTTAAGAAATTTAAGTTAAAATTTTCTTCCCTTGAAGATTAAAAGGAATTTAGTCAAATTACTTTATCAGAGTTTTTAAGAGCCTTTAAAGCTCAAAAGTAAAGGAGAAATATGAGCAATAACAACAATTCAAAAGTTGTGTTGTAAGAAAAATTGAAATAGAAGGCTTTAACATTGAAGAATAGCAAAAAAACCAAATAGAATTTAAGCTAGTAAAGCAAGCTGCCTAAATTTGGTAAGAGTTATGGAAAATGGGGAAAATTCCTCCTTATCCTATCTATAAAAGGACTAATCATACTAATTAAGATTACTTCTAGAAAGGAAAGGTGTAGTGTAGATTTTGTGCCAAGTTTGAGCATATTGAGAAGTATTGTAAAAAGAAGCAATAGATACAAAGTTGGTAAGGTTCTAACCAACAAGCTCCATAAGCTTAGCAACAACAAAAAGGCTAATTTCATAGAAGAAGAAGAAAGGAAGGAAGAACAGCTATTTGTGGCATATTGTTAAATGATGCTAAGTATCAAGAGGCTTGGTTTTTAGATAATGGATGTACAAACCACATAACCAGTCAAGTAAAGCCATTGAATGATATAAAGCCAACTTCAGGAATTATCAAGATTGGAAATGGAGCTAAAGTTGCTATGAAAAGCAAAGGATTTGTTCATATCAAGACACCATTGGGTACTAAATCTTTGACAGATGTTTTCTTGGTACCTAATTTAGACCAAAATCTATTAAGTGTTAATTAGATAATGCAAAAAGGTTTCACCTTGTTGTTTAAAGAAAAAACTTGTGTGATATTTGATCCTAGTGGTGTAAAAATTACTGAAGTTCCTATGGAAAATAAGAGTTTTGCTTTAAATTTAACATCTATAAAGGGGACAGATTGTAAAAGTAGTAAAGTTATAGATAAATCTAAGTTATGGCACAGGAGATTGGGGCATTTCAACATCAAAACAATTCAATTTTCACAAAGAAACAATTTCTTAAATGACTTGCCACTAATAAAAGCTTACACAAATGTTTGTGAAAGTTGTAAGTTAGGTAAATAACATAGATTACCATTTTCTACCTCAGGTGCTTAAAGAGCTAGACAAAAACTTCATTTGGTTCATTTAGACCTTTATGAACCAATGCAAGCTAATTCATTAAATGGTAGCAAATACTTCCTTTTGTTTATTAACGATTCTTTTAGGATGACTTGGGTTCATTTTCTTAAATAAAAATTAGAAACTCTTGAAACTTTCTAAAAGTTTAAAGCATTGGTTAAGACTCAAAGCAACTACCTTATCAAAATTCTGAGTGACAATAGGAAGGAGCATACCTTTATAGAGTTTAAACTTTTCAATGAAATATTTAGAGTCCAACAACAATTCACTGTGAGTTACACACCCCCAACAAAATGGAGTGGTAGAGAGGAAAAATAGAATAGTTGTAGAAATGGCAAGATGCATGATTGTAGAGAAAAGGCTACCAAAAGTCTTCTGAGCAGAAGTAGTTAACACTACTATATATTTGTAGGACAAGCTACCAACGAAAACAATTGATGGAAAGACACCTTTAGAGGCCTAGAGTGAAATTAAGCCCTTTATGAAACACCTAAAAGTGTTTGGCTCTCTTTTCTACATACACATACCAACTGTAAAGAGAGGAAAGCTTGATGAAAATGCAAAAAAAAAGATATTTTAGTTGGCTACAATTCTCAATCTAAAGGTTATAGAGTATACAACTTAGCAACTAGAAAGATTCAAATCAATAGAGATTTGAAAGTTATTGAAGGTGCATATTAGGATTGGGATAGGGATAAATCTCACATTAAAAAAGAAACATCAATTAGAACCAATGTAGTAGAGAACTCAAATTTTGATTTGAAGCTAAAAGACTATAATGGTACACCCACTAGAGGTTTTAAACCTCTTTCAGAGATATACCAAAGAATTAACATTGCAATGGTGGGGCTAACATCCTTTAAAGAAGTATGAAAGAAGAATTTTCCATGATCATGTAAGCGAATACTTGGTAGCTAATTGAAAAACTAGAAAACAAATAAGCCATAGGAGCCATATGGGTTTATAGAATCAAATTAAACCTAGATGGCTCAATTAATAAATATAAAGCAAGACTTATGGTTAAAGATTACTCACAATAACCTAAAATTAAATAGACTAACAATTTGTCCCATTTGCTAGAATGGACACCATTAGAGTACTAATTGCAATTGCAACTCATATGGGTGAAAGATCAGTCACCTAGATGTCAAATCTACCTTCTTGAAAGGATTCTTAAAGGAAGAAATATATATGACCAAGAGCAAAAGGTTTACAAACTAGCTAAGGTCTTGTATAGCTTAAAGCAAGCTCCTAGAGCTTGGTATAGCAAAATAGATTCCTTCTTTTGTAGCCAATGGTTCAAGAGGAGTGAGAATGATCATACACTTTATGTAAAGAAAAGCTCAAATGGCGATATTATGATCATTTTTCCGTATGTTGATGACATGTTGGTGATAGGCAGCAACTTAGATGAAGTGCAAGGGTTTAAGTCAGATATGCTGAGCCAATTTCAAATGTCAAATTTGAGACATATGAGTTTCTTTCTTGGACTTGAAGTTCATCAGCTTTGAGACACTAAATCTTTTTTTAAGCAAACAAAAGCTACAAAGATTTAGTGTGATAATAAATCTACCATTGGAATTGTTGAGAATCCAATTCAACATGTGAAGACCAAGCAAATGAATGTCAAATATCATGTTGTGAGGAAGGCTGAAAGAAATGGTGAAATCAAACTTGTTCATTGCAGTTCACAAATGCAGGTAGTTGATAATTTTACAAAGTCCCTTCCAAAGTCTAGATTTGATATGTTCAAAAGCTTACTAGGAGTCTCTAATAAAAGTCTCAAAGAGGAGTATTGATATGATTGAGAGCTTTATTAAAGATTCAGCGAGCAAGAAAAAAGACAAAGAAGGATTAGGATAAGCAAGTGGCAGAGGCTGCAGAATCAAGCATCAAACAGCAAAGGAAGGAATGGTAGCCACGTTAGATGTCTTAAGCACCAAGTAATTAGATCTTTTGTTGTGTTAGTTGTTAGTGTATGATGTAAAAGATACCTGTAAGAAATTTATAAAAACAACTAAAGTGCAGGTGCATTTTTTGAGTTGAAATGTACTGTACGTGTTCCTATAAAAAGGAACAAAGTTTTGGAATGAAAGTTTACTGGACTTTCAAATCTCTTTTGCTGATTTCTCTCAGCTGCGTATGCCATTTACAGTGTTCGTGTCAGAGTTTTGGGGTATTTTCCAAGGACCCCGGTTCATAGGGCAGGAAGGCTTCTGCAAGGTAATCCTTGAGTTGGACTCAAAAGTGGTACTGAAAGTAGTGCGATAGGATGTACCTACACACGCGCATGCCAAACTGATTGATGGATGCAGAGGTATATTGAGTCGGAGCTGGTCCGTACATTTACTTCATGGGTATCCAGAGGAGAATCGTTCTGCAGATTAGCTAGCTTCCTATGCTTTTTAACCCAAGTTATTGGTCTTTCCATTCTCCGACAACCCCCAAAGCTCCGCCAAATGCTATTTGAAGACATCGTTGGAGTTTGTCTCGCAGGATTTGTGGCGACTTGGTCAAGGGTCTTCCCCTCCACTCTGACGCCACCCCCCCCCCCGGGAACCCCACAAAAAGAAAAAACAGGAAAAGCCATGGAAACATCTAACCCCGTTGTATCTTTGCACTTTTCCAGATTTGTCCCTATTGACCATTGAACTTTCAAGGAAGGTACGAGATGTATGAGAACTATACGTGACCACGAGAATCTAAATAATGGACCACCTCAGTTCAGCTGTTTTTCCCGTGTGTGCATATGCTCAACACGCCTCTCTCTTTTTTTTTTTCTCCCAGTGAGCTTCACTGCATCAAAACAGTTAATTTAATGCATTCTAAATGTGCACCCACGTATCATTTGATGTATATTTAAAATTTTTATTATTAATTGTAATAGTATATTAAAAAATTAAATATATATAATATGTGAATATGTATTTATTTTTATTCATTGTACATAAAAATCTATTAACTAGACATATAAATTATTGAGAGCCAATAAAATTTTAACATCTAATATATTTTGTGATAGAAGAGTAAGCCTAGATGCATCTCACAGTCAGGCATGCAATAAAACAAGTCTTAATCTATCACTCCCTTTTTTTTTTTTTCTTCCTTCCAAATATTATAATTATATATTTTTTATATTCCGTTACACTTTTTAATTTTTTTCTTTACAGTTTAATTATATATAATTATAATTAGATGAAATATAAACCATCTTAGAGTTCTTATTTAATAAACTACTGACAGAACTTAAAGTTGCGCTTAAGTTTCTTGTTTGATTTTCATCAATTGGCAATTTACATGATGTCAATTACTACACTTTAAAATTGTTGAAATAATTCTCACAAAGAAAGATTTTGAATTTGGCTACGGGATAAAAATTCATGAATTAGATTTATTTAGAAGCTTAAGATTAAATTTTTTTTTATGGGAAAATTTATGAGGAATGAGCCATAAAGAAAAGAAAAGAAAAGAAAAGAAAAGAAAATGATTGAGATATTAACAGAAGGGCAAATTCAGGCACAAAATTATCGGGCATTACCAGACAAGTGCGAATGCCGAACATCTAGTTGCCACGCGCTAAGTGCCACGTCAGTCACGAACCAGTTTCAGCTCAGTGACAGAACTGAGATTGGACTTCAGTCACTGGCGTCGCGTGCTACGGTGGGGCTTTGTCCATATGTCAATGCCTTATTGGGTAAAACGGTGACCGTGGAGAGAGATTTGACCGAATGGTTGACCCACTTCCCGTGGATGGATGTACTCTAGTCAACTTTGCAGCAATCCTAGTTTGACACGTTCCACGAATACAAAAGTTCACATTATGCAGTAGCTCTTATCAATTTTCAATTGCATTATTAAAAAATTAAGAATATATAACTAAAAACCATTATTATTATACAATACATAAAATTATATCTGAAATGTGTCTAATTCACAGGCATTGATACAACTCGTGAATGTTTTGTTTTATTGGAAATTATCTGAATTGAGGATTAGTCGATGAGTTGGTGCCATGAAGAATACAGTGTGAATGGTGAAATTCGGATGAACTTAAATCCACATGAAATATTATAATTTGACCATATTCTTTGGAAGTGGCTTCGATTCAAAGATCCCGTGAAGTTTGCTTATTCATTAAATGTTAAAAAAATGACAACTTATCCTTATTGCAATATACTAAATGTCATGATCAAAAATCCTTTTGTTCCATTATTATTATTATTATTATTATTATTATTATTATTATTATAATAGCAGACACGGCTTCGATACAGTGATTGAAAACGAAACTTCGAACCTGTGCCCTCCACCCCACCTCCTCGGAAAATGATGGCATGCAATCATCTCCTCTACGGACAAAAAAGAAAATAAAAGAAGAAAAGAAAGTGATTATAATAAAAATCCCACCGCTACAATCTTCCACAAATAGCTGCATTACGATTCATATATTATTCGAAGCTGAATTATTGTATCTAAAGCTTAGCGGCTGTGGCTAACCAGAGAACTGGGAAAGTCAACGAACCCGCCCAACCACAGCCATAGGAAGATACCAAACCGAGCTTGACCACCAAGCTCAGTAGCTCGTCATCCCACCCACCGCCGTTCAGCCAGTGGGCTCGACCCACCCAAAAATGGAGCCAATCCAGCTTAACTCGAACCCAGCCATCCTCTGTTTTACTTTCTTGTAATTTTAATTTACAGTATAAAATTTCTGCAATTTTTAATTTTAGTAATCGGGGAGTCTCATCATAATTTTATTAATTTTAAATTTTTTATTTAATTATTTAATTTAAAAAATTTTACAAAATTCAAAAAATTATGAAATTCAATTTTTTTTTGAGTCATTGTAATTACTTTTTTTTTTCTTTTCCCGGAATCTTTTAGAATTTATGACTTTAATTTTGTTCAATGTGCAAAAATTGAATTCATTAAAAATTATAAATTAAAAAAATATATATTTTGATGGCTCAAAAAGAATAGATTTTTATAATATTTGAATATTATAATTTTTTTAAATTAAAAAAATTAAAATCAACCAAATTTTGGAAGGGGGTCCTGATTGCAGAGGTTAGAAATTACAAAAAAAAAAAATTATAGTGTAAATTGAAATGACGGGCAAGCAAAACACAAAAGGAATAATTAACGAGGATTTAACTGCATTTAAAAAAAAAGGTGGGGGGGGGTGGGGGTGGTGGGGCGTGGCGGGGGGGAGGCGAGGCTCGTGCATTAAAAGCTCTCCGGTGAGATTGAAAGCGACAGAGTAGAGAAAACAGAGGAACCCGCGGTTGGAGTAAAGCAGTGGACCCCACTTCTGTCATTAATGTTTGTCTGAAAGTGCAGCCCCCTCCTCCTCCTGACTCCCGCTCCTCCTCCTCCTCCTCCTCCTGACTCCTCCTCTCCTGACTCCTCCTCCTCCTACTCCTCTTGTTGTTAATAAAAGCCATGCCGTCCTGATAGAAATAATAACAACAATAAAGAAGGTCGGAGAGGGGATAAGGTTAGTTATGGGAAGTGAAGTGTGTAACTGTGTAATTGTATTCTGGTTTATTGCTTAGATCACAAGTCTTATTATATATTTTAAAGGGATTCCCTTCCCCCGGATTATAGATTAGATTCTTAACACTTGGAAGCCGCAAGAACGCCATTACACCTAATAATTAACTCTGGAACACCCATCCATCCATCCATCCGTATTCACCCATTACTCTCTTTCACTTCTGCCGTCTTAGGCTTTGGGGCTGCTGCTCCTTCGAAGATTTATTTCCCAAGTAAAAAAGCTCTCGTGGTCAACGTCAACACCCTGAACAGAATGAACCGGCGGAGGCCGCCACAATAATTGTGTTTTTCTCTTCTTCTTTTTTTTTTTTACATTGGCAATGGAAGAAGAGGCTAGAGGAGTTCTATTTCGTCTAGCTTTAATCTTGTTCTTGATCCGCTGCATGCCGGCCCAGCAAGCTTCCCTGAACTCCGCCAGAGAACGGTTGGCATTGCTCCATCTCCGGTCGTCTTTGGGTCTCAGGACAAATGACTGGCCTATAAGATCCGACCCATGCACCGGCTGGAGGGGAATCCAGTGCAAGAACGGCCGGGTCTCCGGGATCAACGTATCCCGGTTCAGGCGGACCCGGATTGGGCGCTTGAATCCCGGTTTCAGCGTTGACGCTCTCGCCAACTTCACGTCCTTGGAGTCTTTCAACGCTTCTTGGTTTCCGCTTCCTGGTTCGATACCGCCCTGGTTCGGTTACCGGCTTGGTTCGCTGAAAGAACTCGATCTCCGGTCTAGTTCGGTGACCGGGCCGATTCCTGCTTCGCTCGGTAATTTAGCTAGACTCAATGCCTTGTATCTATCTGACAATGGGCTTGCTGGCAGTATTCCTGCTGCACTGGGGCAGTTAAAGCAGTTAGCCGTTCTTGATCTTTCCATGAATTTGCTTACCGGATCAATTCCTACTGGTTTTGCATCGCTTGCCAATCTGTCAAGGCTTGACCTTTCTTCAAATTACTTGTCTGGCTCGATTCCGTCCGGTATAGGCAATATTGCTGGTCTGCACTTCTTGAACTTATCAGACAACAGTATCGATGGTTCGATCCCTGTCGGATTGGGTAATCTTTCTAAGTTGGTCCAACTCAATCTTAGCAAAAATTCATTGTCTGGGTCGTTGCCTCTTGAGTTGAAGGGGTTGAGAAGTTTGCAAAAGATGGATATTGGAGGAAATGAGCTCGAGGGTAGGCTGCCGGATGGTTTGTTTTCCACTCTTGACAAGTTGCAGGTTCTGGTGTTGAGTAGCAACAACTTGGATGGTGCTCTTCCTCGGGCATTGTCATCGTTGCCAAATTTGCAAGTTCTCGATGTATCTGGCAATAACTTTACGGGTCTCTTGCCAAGTTTTAGTTTAAATGGAGATAGAAGCGGTGCCATTTTCAACGTCTCAAACAATATGTTGTATGGAACTCTGCCCTCTTCGTTGGGGAACTTTAGTCTGATTGATTTGTCTGGTAATTATCTCCAAGGAGCAGTCCCTAATGGTAGCGCGGTCAATTTTAGGCCAGACAGAAACTGCCTTCAGGGGGTCTCAAACCAAAGGAGTCTGGAAGCATGTAGATTGTTTTATGCCAAGAGAGGCATAGGTTTTAATGATTTTGGAGCCCCAGAGAGAATTCAGCCACCTCTGCCGGAACCTACCTCAAATAGAAGCAGAAGTTGGATATACATTTTGGTAGGATTGGTTGGTGGAGTTGGCTTCATTGCAGTTTTCATACTGGTAATGATAGTATGTCTAAGAAAGTGTGATAGGAGCATTGCAAAGGAAAGAGGCAGTGCGAACGTGGGGCCTGTACCAGAAGGAGATAGTCTGTCTCTTCCAAAAGATGCTGCTACTTTATCTAATCTGGGAGAGTCATTTACATACGAGCAATTGCTCCATGCGACTGGTGAATTTGGTGAAGCTAATCTCATCAAACACGGTCACTCTGGAGATCTCTTTTGTGGATCACTGGAAGGTCTCCCCATAGTCGTCAAAAAAATCAACTTGACTTCCTTGAAGAAAGAGTCATGCATGATGGAATTGGATTTATTTAGCAAGTATCCACACACAAGGTTGGTTCCACTCTTGGGGCACTGTTTAGAGAATGAGGATGAGAAGTTTTTGGTCTACAGACATATGCCAAATGGAGACTTGGCTAATTCATTCTACAGGATAGCCAATTTTGAGGATGATGGTTTTCAGTCCCTGGACTGGATTACAAGATTGAAAATTGCTATAGGAGCTGCTGAAGGCCTTACTTACCTACATCATGAGTGCAGCCCTCCCCTTGTTCACAGGTATTGCACAACTTACTTGCTTTTCACTACATTCACTTTTCCTGTATTTTGGCTATCAATGTTTACCCGTAAGATGGTAAACATGATCTTTGCTTTACTGCTGGACATGTTATGCTCGACATTTTATACAATGAGTGCAATACCCTGTGAATAGAGAAGATCACTCCTTCACAGGCAGCATCCATTTATTTAGGCTTTATGGCCTGACACAGTTGTATATGGATTAAGACAATAGGCTCGTTGGTGTTCCTTGATCTAATCCCCATTAATGTCAGTTTTGTAAGTATGATGCAAGAATTAAGCAGGTGCACTGCAACTGGCATGGTTCAAGGCAAAGGCTCCCTATTAGGAATGTTGGCCATATTTCTGCGGATTTCCCACAATTATTTTCAGCAGGGTCAAGAATTTCTAAAAGATGATATTATCAAATCTTATTTTAGGATACTTTTTAGGACGCAGCTTTCCAAGGTCTGGTAATAGTGGGTGTCTGAAACTCTTAATATCATACAACAATGTAGAGACATGTTTTAAAGATTAAAGACAGCCAACTTACATCAAATTTTTATTTTAACCAGGAATATCTCTTTGGAAAATGTGCATAATTTGAATTGTCACAACATAGAACACTCAAACTCATTATTCTTATTTTTGTTATTTCTGGTGATTCAAGAGATGTACAAGCAAGCAGTATTCTTCTTGATGATAAATTTGAGGTGCGACTTGGGAGCTTGAATGAGGTCCATGCCCAGGAAGGTGATTTACACCACAACACACTGACAAGGTTCTTCTGGAAGCAACAGTAAGTATTAATTTATTTGTTTCTTTTGGTACATTCAAGCTCTGTATCGACTTAGAACTTTATACATGATTCTGTCTTTTTCATTTTAACTTTATCTGGACAATGTTTAGCTAGACCCTTTGAACCATAGTAAGTTTTACATGTTTGTCATGTGTCTTGGCCATTCTTTGGAAATAATCTGTACCGTAGACATTGGTTAAATGGCTAATTCCCTAATGATTTGAATGTCATCTGTTCACAATTGTATGTTTTGAGCAATTTTTTGAGTTTGGTATCATGTCTTCAGACTTGAATCATGCAGAAAGGCATCCTATGCCATAGAAGTCATGTTAGGTCAGTTGGTCTGCCCTGACAATTTCAGAGTCTAGAAGCGTAGATTAAAAGTATCATGTATTATATTTTGCTCATGGCATTTGGTCTCATGAAAATATTGGTTAAGATTTTAGCTAGGGAAGGATAACATCAATTTCTAACTAAAAGTATCATCTATTATCTTTTGCTTATGGCACTTGATCTCATGAAATTAACGATAATGATTCTAGCTGGGGATGAATGAAAATCAATTTCTAGTTATATTTGCATTGTGTGTGGCTGCCACTGATTTTCAGTGTTGCAAATGTCTAATGATAATGCCCTCTTGCTGATATGCAGATCCTTTGAACCAGGCCCTTCTGGTATGTAGTCCTCTCACATGTAAACTTCTTGAAGTTTTTAATTCCTTGTACTTAAGTTTGCAAAAAGACTACTCACAGATTGTCCTTTCTTCCACTATTCTGAATAGCTCGAGAATAAAGCCTTGCTTCTAACATCAGGACTATCTCCTGAATTTTAAAAACCGAAGCAAGTCAAATCTAATACATTTCTTTGGTAATTTGCAGGCCCTTTCCAAGCAACTTGTGCTTATGATGTGTTTTGTTTTGGAAAGGTCTTGCTAGAGCTTGTAACAGGCAAGCTTGGAATCAGTAGATCAGATGATGCCACATCAAGGGAGTGGTTAGAACACACCCTTGGGTACATCAGCAAATATGACAAGGAACTGGTGACTAAGATTGTTGATCCTTCTCTGATTGTAGATGAAGATTTATTGGATGAGGTATGGGCAATGGCCCTTGTTGCTAGGTCATGCCTTAACCCCAAGCCCTCAAAACGTCCCCCAATTAAATACGTCCTCAAAGCATTGGAAAACCCCTTGAAAGTTGTGAGAGAAGAGAGTTACAGTTCAGGGAGGCTGAGAACAACTTCATCTAGGAGATCCTGGAGCGCCCATTTTTTTGGTAGTTGGAGACACAGCTCATCAGATCATCCCACCATTCTCGGCCAAACTATCCGAGAGGGCATTAGTGACTTAAAGCAATCGGGCAGAATATCTCATGGTAGTGGCCAAATTGAGCACTCATCGTCAAATAAAAGGTTATCTAGTGAAATATTTCCCGAGCCACTCGACATGGAAGACATGAAGAGACAAGATGAGCACTAGTTGACACGGTGTTTACAGTCATCCGCCAAAGACAGTGCAAGTTTACACCTTTCAGTACTCGAGGGCATCCTTCGTCATCCAAATTCCAATGGCCTTTCGACAGGAACTAAAACATTTTGAGAGCCTGTTGGTTTCCGAAATGTCGAGGGGAGGCTGACAAATGAGTTTTCTGTCGATGGCACAAGGCTGTTTACGCATAAAGAAAATGGTTACTGTCAGATAGAAGACATGAAGGAGGAAGAATTTGCTCTGGCATTGTTTCATGTTTTGAAAGCTTCTTGGAATTCAAACAAGCATCAGTCTTCTCTGTAATTATTTGTTGGCGGCTCCTGAGTGTGGTTTAGAGAATTTATCTTCATTGGGTGTTACCAAATCTCTACTTATATATACTTGTTGCCGATGGAGAGAAGCAATCTGGTGCATTGACCATCAAAAATCAACTAACCCCAAAAGTGCATAAAAAAGGCTGACATATACCAAAAAGGAAGCAATTTATACAAAGAGAGAACTGATAGATACAGGTGATACGATTAATAAAATAATATAAATTCTTTATTTTTTTCTCCTTTATTAGCTCACTTTTTTTTGGGCATTACTATTATAATATTTATATTATTTTATTAATTATATTTTACTATATCTATTATTTTTTGTATCAACAAATATTTTTCTCCCACCAATCCCAAAAACAATGGCCAGACCCCAGAGGTTATTAGCTGCTGCAAAAAAAAAAACTTAAAAAAAAAAAAAAGGATCACATCCATAATCTTCATGGGGGGTACTAGTGGCATGCATATAAATCACTATTTCTGATTAGATTTCTCACTTCGATTGATAAAACATTATGTCCGCACATTTTTTCTTCTTTCCTGTGTTCTCCCTACTTTGAAAAGAAAAAGGATAGGTTGGGATCCTTTGTCAGGTAGCTTCCATTAATGATAATAACAATAATAGAGATAAAGCATATAAAATAATTTTATATTATATATACAATATTTTATATTATATTAATAATTTTTATAAAAAAATTATATTTTTATATTATTTTATTTTATATATCTCTTCCATATTATATAACATACTATGTATATAATATAAAATATTTTAAATATAATACAAAATTATTTTATATCTATTTATACTTTATAACATTGTGTCCGACAAAAAGGCCCCTTCTTCCCTTTCACAAAAAGACGCTTCAATTATTTATTTTTCTTTTTCCCACTTTTCCCGATTCAATTATTTTAGGTTCTACAGTTTCGGGAATGTTTTAGCTGGACGTGACTGAGAGTAGACCGGAGACTGGCCCAATGATGCGATCACTGCCCTCGATTACTTCCAGTAACCAGTGCCGTAAAGGACATCCTTTCAACCAACCAAAAGTGTCTAGGTGAAGGCTAAAATAAGAAATTTTTATACTACAATAATATTTTATATACAATATAAAACATTTTTATCCACCCTTTATTTTATCCACGTAATCGGCTTCTTTCAACCCAGACAAATGCTTCAGAAAGTAGTCCTAAAGACACCTTCCATGGCGTTTGACATATTTGCTTGCTTGACCCACTCCCAAAAACATGGGTCTGTTTGATTTTTTTCAATCCCGATTTTGCCTCACCCACTCAAACATACGGAGACGAATCGATCATTTGATAGTGTAGGGAACATGTCTTGCACTACACCCGGATTGATACTTGCATTCATGATTCATTATGCCACAGCAGATTCTGGCTTTTGGCCTAATTACAGGGTGATTAAACCCTACAAATGAAAGACAACCTTCGGACACTCTGGAGCCCTACCATCATTGTACACCCGAAAACTAAATTATGCCACCCGAAGCGATCGTCAGCAAGCGAATGAGTTTCATAGGGGAAAAATGTGAAATTCATGAGGCATGAAGTCTTCACTGGGCCTGTAGTATTTGTCTGGAGAATACAAGCTTAAATTGGATACTTGGCTGGTATAAAGGCATGCGAATCTCTCAACCTGTACCGTGAAGAAAAAGAAAACATTAGCATCTCAGGGCATTCTGCAGCACAAAATCATTTCATGAGGAGGGAAGGATAAAGGACAACAAGATGTCTGAAATGCATCGCCCGATGCTTTTCACAAAGGATCGTGCAGAAAATTGCTTGCACGGCAAGATTTAAAACATGATAGAACCTTACCTGATGCGCAAAACGGGAATTCTGATATCCAGTCTTCATGAGCTGTCCCCATACCTTGTGAAACTGCAAGGATTAACCAACCACAGAAATCATTATAGCCCGAATCGGCTGTTCCGCAATAAACTTAGCAGATACACAAGTGTGATGCAAAGAATGATTGTATTCCCTCACCTTTTGGTGACATTTCTGTTGAGCCTGTTGATGACTAATTCTTATTGCATCTCTCCGACACTAATAAAAAAACCATTTACAATAAATCATGAGTATAATTAATACTACGGTGGTGGAGGACTGCATTCAAATGATATATCCAATCACAAAATTATTGATCCAACCTCCAATTCATATAATGCCTCGGGCATCTTCTGCATCTGATCACTATTGAGATTCTCAAGCCTGCAGAAAGAAATGAGTTAAAAAGGAACAGTAACCTGTAGTCGTGTACAATTAACCTAGTGTTTCTAGAAGGGTCTTTTGTCATGCGTTTCAAGATTTTCACTTTGTTGTCACTGTGATAAATATAAAAGATGATTGCAACTTTTACTTTTCTTCTTGAAATGAAGATATTATGTAATTTTCCTTTTTTTTATATCTCGGACCAAAAAGGGAAAAAAATGAGGAACGCCGCAAACATGTCAGTCAAATCAATCAGTACATTAAACATGGATCAAGAATCAATCAGAACATTAAATGTTAGACAAAATACTAATGCAAATTAGTCTCAATAAAAGAATCTCAATAATTTGGAATTGAAAAATCAGTCTCCAGCTGAGAATCTACATTTTAAATTAATGCCCATGCCATGTCAGATCACAAGCACCAAATAAGAAATTCCCATCCATAATAAACAAAAAGCACTGCCCCTTCAAAAAAGAATTCTCAGGACAAGCCCCAGAATAAAAAACCTCAAAAGAAGCAATAAGCTGAATTGCCAATGGATAACCGACACGGAATTTTTCTTTTCTTTATTTTGGAAGCACCTTGTTTTCACCATTCAAGTTATAGCCCAGACCTCGGAAAACATAAAATTGTTCATTCAAGAGCATTCTTACTTGAGAGACCACTTCAAATGATGTATTTGGTCTTCAATTTGATCACGTTCATTCCTTAGCAACCTTAGATGCTGCAAAAGAGTCCTTGACTGGGATAAATGAATACATTCTCAACAAATGGCGAACAAAATGTAATCTTCAATTTAAGGTCAACATTGGATTTGAGGCAACTTTTAGGTACAGCTAAAGAGCTCCATCATATAGGATGATCACCTTAACAATCTAAAATTCCCTGCACCTGTTACAATTAATAACCTCCTAGATGGTAACAATGACAACATCATACAGCAACCACTCAGACCTACTTCTTGTGTATAAGATATTGTCCATCCATTTGTCAGCATATGCTATATCAATGAATGGTAACAACCAATGTCATCCTCGTAATGACTTAATCAATTTCAGCAAAATGAGCTATAAGGAAGAAGAGAAAATAACTAGGACATTCTACATTTTATAAGAGTGGCAATTTACTAAATCTACGATGAGTTGGATTTTTGTCTGCCCATATGCCGGAGGCTATCAGAATATATGAATATCTGTTGGTGAACTCCAGAAACTAGTTTTATATTCTATAAGAGAGGCCAAATTTATTGAATGTACCAATAAGTTGGATTTTTGTTCACCCACATACAAGAGGCTATCAGAAGATAGGAATCTCTGTTCATGAAATCTAGAATCCTTTGTTGAACTACCAGTTGAAGCTAGGAAAACTTCCATTGTCATTGTTTGTCGAAATCACTACACATGAACCATAGGTTTAGCAATTACCTTGCGTGTGTCCCTTATTTCCCAAAGCAGTTCCACCTCCCTCTCAAGCTCTGGCACAACGAGCATTGTTCTCCAACCTACACAAAAATGCATGGTGCACTCACCAACACATAATCATTCTAACAAAGCATACACTATGTTTCAAATTTTCAGTCAAGGAACCAGATATTCTTAGCTGAACTACGGCCTAGATGCCATAGGTTGAGATGAGTTGATAAAACAAACCGACAATCTTCAAGTTTCTAAATGAACTGGCCAACAAGTGTAGGCAAAGAAAAAAAAAAGTGCAAATATCAAGAGGAAATGTTATTTGCAAATAGTGAAGTCTACCATATCAACCAAAGTCACAAGTCTACCATCAGTGATGCCAAAATGATTTAATTCATATGCCAGCTTCTGATGTCCTGTAGCTTTATGTAATGTATAAAACAATGTAGAACATGAGAAAATTCTATGCATGCCCTATCCAAAATCTACCTGGAGGTCTTTGTAACATATAACATGCATAAACTAATCATACATGTACAATGCTCTAGCAGGTGCGGTTTAGAACTTAGAGGGCAAGAATGTTATACCAAGAACCTTTTTGCTGCGTAAAATATCTCCATATATATGATCCCCAACATAAAGAACCTACTAAAACATAAAAATGTCAGAACAAAAATACACACAGGCAAACATCAAAAACAAGCACTCAAAATTTTACAGCAAGAATTAACAAAACATCAATATTAGGAACGAAGCACTCAGAACTTAACACCAAGAAACAATATTTCCAAACAAAAGACACCCTGGCCTGCCTTCCCCCACCCCAAATGTTTACACAAATATTTCAAAGATCTTTAAAAAATAATTAATCAAACAACATGCACATAGTTAAACCAAGGAAGGATTCATAAGAGAAAATTCAGGGTGCATCATAAGGTCAGATGCCTGCATGGCATAGGGCTTGAAGAATAGATAAAATATCACATCTTTCCTGCCCATGGAAAAAAGGGTTAAAATAAAAAAAAGATGATAGAGCCAAACAATACATGCACATGTACAAAACACCTTTTAACTACTTACAAAATAATCAATCCAACTGCATAAAAGACTCACCTGTGAACTTGACTCAATTGACAGCAGCTTATGCAGGTGAGCAACGCTGCCTCCCTGAAAAGTGGGTTCAAAGACAAAATTAGCTTCTTCTAAAGCCTTTTCCATTCAGAAGATACATAAACACAGTACTAAGTCAATAACTAATACTATTCGGATGACAACAAACCCAGTACATGCATATGAATGCATGATGAGAACAAGAAAAAAAGAATGAAAAAAACACGATTCCATGATGTCTAAGAAATATTTCAGAAGTACCTGGAAAACTCGACAATCCTTATTTAGCCCCTTCAATAATATCCTCAGTGAAGTGCTTCCCACCTTTTTCAGAAAATTAAAAGCAGATCACTAAAAAGAAAAAACTACAATGAAGAAAGGTCAAAGATGAGCAAGAATACCCCACCCAACATGGGAAGGTAGCACTAATCTGAATTCAGCCAAAAGACAGAGCAATATTAGATAATGATTGAAAACTAACCTGCGGCATAGGAGTGCCATTATCGGTGTTGAGCAGCATTCCAGAGTCAGGTTCCACCTCAAATAGATTAGCACGATTGTCTTCATGGAAGAAGCCAGGTTTTGAACTGAATCAGGTTGCTTCATGGTCAGAAACAAAAGAACTACATAACCCATTAGCCCAAATAAAAACCTGGAGGCACGACATTGAATAATTGCAACTGGCAACACAGAATGAGTTGTTAAATACAAATCAAAATAAAAACATGTATATCACTCTCTGCCTGTTTATAACTCAACACTACACCAAACTTGCTCCAAAAGTGTTGAAAAACATAAACAATATTATACAATTCCTAGGAGGTTTGTAAAGTTTCAAGGAAAATAACATAACCTGCCGGTGATAACAATGTCAAAGTACTGAAGCCAATCAAAATTGCATTTTCTTCTACCATCCAAGGTACCAGAACCACAGAGAAAATTCATCACAATGTTTGTGTAATCCCATAAGCTGCAGCACATTTAGCCAACGTTATCTTATTCTGCCAGCTCTAGTAATATGAAGAGGTAGCAAACATGCTTTCAAACATGAACATGATATCCACTGATTACTTTTTATTCTCAATCAATAATATCATTTCACTGAAAGCAACAAAATAAAATGGGAGAGCATTAAGACCTATTTGTCACCAAGAATGTTGATCGACCAGAATTGCGGAGCATTTTCAGCATTGGGACAATCAATGTATCCTCATTGATATACCTGACACCGTACCATAAAAATGAGGACAGAAGAGAGAGAGGGAGAGAGAGAGAGAGAGAGAGAGAGAGAGAGAGAGAGAGTGTGTGTGTGTGTGTCAAATCATCATTCACAAACTTGTCAAACACTCACAGACTCAAAGACATGGATATTCAATCCTAATAATGATTTTCAATCTCAAAATAAAATTGTTAGACCACTGGTCCTTTTTTAAGCATACCCAGAAACATATGTGATCTGTGTTTCTTCATAGTTGATCAAAAGTGACCTTCTGGATTATCAACACAGTGTGGCCACCATTCATAATTTGTATGCCATACTTCATGTAGTAAATGTCAATAATACCTTTTGGGATCTTTAGCAACCATTTGCTTTAGAGTTCCATCACGATGACACAAATCAACTGCAGCTCGGATGTCTTTGTACATTGGAGCATAACTGAAAGAGTTGTTTAGACAAATTTAAAATGCAAACAATAAACAGATGTACATTTCTGAGATTTAAAAAATGAAAAACTAAGAAAGTAAGACAGGTTCTTATGCTATGTCATGCATCAACAACTATAGCTTGCAAGAAACATCAGAAGACAGTAGTGGACATTCTTCAAGTGTGAGATATATCCTAACATCAACTGCAACAAGTAGCAGATTATTTACTAACAAGTTGTTCAATGAAGGTTAACTGGTCATCTGTTAAGGAATTACCGGATTATCAATGTGCTGGGCAGTCATATAATTCATTCTTGAAATTGCAATGTTTCTCCATAAACCATTATCAAGAATTTCAGTATGAAAATGGAAGCTATCTAAACTTACAAGCAGCAAGCAACCCACAAAATAAGCTAGTCAAAGTAGGAAAAAACGAAAAAACCAATCCAATGGCCAATTATCTGCATTCCTTTGAACAGCCCCCACTCTTTCTTGCAAAATCATGAAGCTCTAGCTTTGAAAGCAAATTTGTACCATATCTAACACCTTTACCACCCAATTTTTCTTGCCATTAATTTCCCATAAAATCTCATATCAGACTACTATAAAATCCTAGAAAATTTGATTGCAGGCTCCTTGATTTTCTTCTGTAGACAAGCCTTCTGATACAATCGCACACATACCATAAACCCACCTTTGTAAGAATATAATAGATATTACTAAATAGCAGTACATTCATATTATTAACTGATCAATCAACTGATTAACACATGGAAAATATGTTGACAATAACTAATAAAATCAATTGATTTAAAAAGTACAAATAATATGATAAAAAAGTTTCACTTGGTTAAAAATAATTCTAATCACTGGGCAACTCAAAAGAGAAATAAAAAGGAGAAACATTAAAAAAAAAAAAACTTAGAAATACAGGAATTAATTAAGTTGTATGATCTTCTTACTCAGTTCTCTCTGGAAACTTTCCTGGATTATTGTCCTTAAAGTCAACAAGCTGAGCAAATAAGTAGGCTTCAGCCAATGAAAAAAGAGTATCAATAAGTGCATATTCTGGCTCGTCAAAAGCATCGCGTATCAGAGTATTGCCATAGGTGCCAAATTTTTCTTCCTTTGACAACTCTCGGAATCCATGGTAGGCAACTTTTACATACTTATGACGATCCATCTGAATAAGGAAGAGTTACCAGTCCGATATTTTTCTAAGTGACAAACAAGTATAAGCAAAAAGTTATTACAAATAACCTTCAAGATGTTGCCTCTCTTTTTATCAAGAACCAACCCTCTGACCATGTATTTCCAATCAAATGTCCACTCTAGCAACTGCATTAAACCATCATTTCCATAACTCACACCATCAGATTAAAGGAAAGAAGAATATATTGTAACCAACAAACCTCTTGCGGGTAGCCAAGATCATACACCAACTTTCTGACTGTTCCTTCATATGCAAGAGATTCAAAGGTTTCAGGTTTGTATTGTGCCAAGGTATAATCCATGTCAAAGCCAACAGCTACGATGTTCTTCATATTCAATGATCTGTTGCAGAAGATCTGTTTTCCAATTTCAATTTTGCATCCTCCTTTTGGAGATGACCATATGCGTGGTTCCCCAACACCATCACTGCTGCCAACATGCTGATTCTGTGAGGCCATATCACTTAAAACAGACTTATGACTCCCGTCCACTGTATAGCTGGCTTGCAACTGATTAGCCCCTGATGGATTTAAGAACATCACAAAAGAATTAACTTCTATCGCAATTCAAATGCATAATGCTTATATTTGCACACAACAGAACAAGTCTATCACTCCACAACTTCAGTCATTACTCTTAGGCACCTAAAATCTTTTTGTCATAAAATTCTCATTGCAATTTCAACTATACATAGATGACAAAATGAAATTTCCACGATTTGCTTTCCTTTTTGCAATCACAGGAGGAGAATCTCATTTCAATGCGGTGAACAATTAAGAGACTTGATTTCCAACAAATGGACCATGACTCGAAAACATCCAAACGCAGATATCTTGTGTTGACCAATTCAATTAACAAGTGTCCATTCAATATAAAAGCTACCTTTGTACAAGCACTACCTTTAATTTACATTACTTGTTATCTTATAGGGTATCATAGCCAAGTGAGAAAAAAGAAAGAAAAAGTTTTCAAGTGCTCTTCTTGAACAGGCTTGACTTACCCACATGAACCAGCCTACAATTGAAATGACTGGGCAACAATTACCAAACATGCCCTCATTTTTGGTCCCATTATAGCCATGTCTCCAAAGTTGAATCCCACACAGTTCTTGTCAAACAGTGATGAGTCTTGAAAAAAAAAAACAAAAAATTGAAAAAAGAGGGCCTGGACTGGACTGGACTGGACTGGACTGGACACAAACTTACCTCCAAAATGTCAATCAAAGGAGCACACAGCGAAAGTGCACCACGCCTATGTTCCAAGCCTAAGAGTCTTCCAGGAAACGCTCCAAGTAACACCTAACAATTCAATTCCTTGATTAAGTATAACATTCTCTTTTTTGCTCCTCACTACCACAACCCCCCCCCAAAAAAAAACTAGCCAAACACTCCTGATTCCACACAATCTCCCTAATTATTACCCAAATTTTACACTCAAATCGCCTTCACAGAGAAAGAAGAAGAAGAAGAAGAAGAAGAAGAAAAAAAGTTTTAACTAATACGAAATGCCTCAAAAGTTTATATCCAAAACAAAAGAGAAAAAAGAGAGTAGCAAAGGCCGAAAACGGACCTCGAGAAGGAAACGAGTGCCGTTTGGCTGCGGAGCGATGGGCGAGTCCCGAACGGAGGGACGCGGTAGGACGGGAGAAATGAGGAGGGGAAAAGAGAGAGGGGCCAAGAAGGGAGACGGGCTTCTTGGGAACTCGCATCCTGCAATTATTATATAGGCATCTTCTCGGGTTTGCTACCGCACTACAACGACAACGACTACGACTACTACTACTACTACCACTTAGTGGCAGAAGAATAAGAAGAAGTAGCAGCAGCAGCAGCAGCAGCAGCTGCCGCCCTCTGATTGGACGATAGTCGACGAGAATCGGATACCCGAACAACAAGAAATGTGCGATTACAAGTGGGCAGCGAAGTTCGGGTGCACGAGGCGGCGGTGGGCAGAGACGGGTAGAGAGAGAAAGAGAAAGAGAGGGAGACGACTAATCATAATAAAAGACGAGACGAGGAGGAGACGAGACGACGCCGGAATTAAAAAAGCTGCATCATCATCATCATCATCATCATCATCATCATCATCATCATTATTCCTATCCAGAATTAAAAAAGCTGCATCATCATCATCATCATCATCATTATTCCTATCCGGAAGTCGCATTATCCACATCTGAAAGAAAGGACAAAACCAAAACGAATGTTGGGTTGCTAACACCATACACTAATTAGTTGTGCGATTCCAATTCGATCGACTCACCGAAGCATCAAACCGTTATCATAGTTTATGTAATATGGAGAGAATATTCATTCATTTTAATTTAATTCTTGTTCGGGGCTCGACGTCGAGTTTATTCCGTGTTTGGATCAAGAGGGCAGTGCCGCCACAAGGTGTCTTCCAGTTTTTATTTTTTATTTATTTAATACAGGTGTTTTGCTGAATAAAAATATTGATGAAAATGAGAATTAAAATAATTAGTTCTAATTTCCTATATTTAGTAAATGTTAGCGTGATTTCTATTTCTTAAAATTACGAATCATATTTTCTAAAAGTGAAGAAAAAAAAATAATTGTCTAATTATTTATGCCAATTTGATTTTTATTTTATTTAATAATTAAGAACTATATTATAAAAAAAATTTTAATACCCCTCATTTTTCTTCTTTCATTCATTTCTTTTTTTTATCATCTATGAACAATCTTTTAGATATTCATAACTTTTGTTTTTTTTGAATAATTTCATCTTTTTTTCTATTTACTCAGCTATTCTAACTTTTGATTTGAATATTCACTTTTTGGTTCTTTTGTTAAATCGTCAAAATTCAGAGAAATAGTAACCACTCGTAATCCTAACTCACTCGACGCAAGAAAGATGAAAATTACGTCAATTTCAAGTACTTTTCTTTGAGATGAAATTAAAATTTTCAAAAAAAAAAAAAACAAAACACACAGGGACAATCATGAATCTGGCCTTATATATAATTGAACACGTGGTGGCATACTGTGATATGCACCTTTTATCTGAGACATTCTTAAGTCACTTACAGTATGTCCATCTCTTAGTTACACTAGTCTTATGCATGTGCCTTATTCTTTTTGTTTTTGTTTTTTTTTTTTAATTCATGCTCCAACAATTAATACATGTATCTTTGATCTATGTTATATAAAATCTTCAATTCTCTTGACCAAATTCTTTATCAAATAACAAGAAAATTGAATAATAATGAAATTTTGAAAAAAAATAGAGAATATTAACATAATAGATAATAGTCTAAACAAGTTATATATGTTTAGTCTTCTGTATCTAAGTATTGCAGCATCTAATCTTAAGAATGTTTTAATTGAATAATGCTATCAGTACTTTTTTTATTTTCTTTTTTAGATTTTTTTAATTTAAATAATTAGAACGTAAAATATATTTAAAATATTATTCTTGTCTAATTTAATAAAGTGTAATTTATTGACAAATTTTTAAAGTACAAGAGATATAAATGAGAAGAAAAACTTATTTATTTTAAACAAAATGAAACAAATAGGAAAAAATTTTTCATTTAAACTTTGAATAGTATTAGAACCAAACAACTAAAAAAGAAATCTAATTCTAATTTTAGAATAAACTAAATATATTATAAAAATAATTATTTAATTTCCAATTTTACTCGATTCTAATTCTAATTTTAATTTTAATTCCAATTTACAAAGCAAATATTTCATTAATTTGTTTTTATGATAGCTCTTTTTCTAATTTATCAATGCCCCCACTCTTATTACCATGGCTTATGAGACGTGTTTCTGTTTCTCATGAAAAAATAAATTAATCTCACTTGTATTTTAAAAAAAAAAACTCTCATTTTCATCAATTATATATATAATTTTGTTGGTTCATTGTACACAAAAAAAAAAACTGAAAACTAATTATCCCAAGAGTAATTTGAATAGAACTTAAAAGAGTGTAAGAACCAACAAACGAAGTTATTTGTCAAAAAGTTACATTTTACACTTTAAATTTAAGGAATAATTACATTTCATATAATTTATTTTTGAAAATTACAAATTACATACCCAATCCAAACACCATTTTTTAGAATGGAAAAAAGTTATAAAAAGATGTTAATGCCCTCGTATATTAACAAAAAATAATAATACATTAGATATTACCCTATCCTGTCTCACACATCTTTCAACCTCTTCTCCTTAATCAATTTGTTCCTTAGTGTCCAAGAGTTAAATTTTAGTGCAAGATCTATATAATACTATAAAAATTATACATAATAAAGTTATTTGTATATTATTTCATTTTTTTTACTTTGTTTTTATTCGTATGAGGAGAATTAGGATTCTTTTAATTTTGTGCTTTTAATTTTGTGCTTTTTGTTTTGTTTACTTAATATTTATTAATGGGTTTTGCCTAAAACAAAATGTTTAAGAATTCTTTTTTCAATTAATCACTATCAAGTTTGTCATATAGGGTTTTAAGAATACTTTTGTGTTTTAAACGAATTTTTTTAGGGGTTTTTATACATATGAGTAATAAGGTAAGGTTCCTTCATTTTGTGCATTTTTTATTTGTTTCTTTAATTTTTTATTTGTGGGTTTTGTTTGGGAAAAAAAAGTTTAAGAGTTATTTTTAATTGATTATCACGGGTTTTGACATGTAGAGATTCTAGAATAATTTTATTAGGGGTTTTAAAAATAGGGTTTAATTTTTTATTTTCTTGTTCAATTACTTTAGGGTTTTACTTTATCTATTTGGTCTATTACTTTAGGTTTTTGCTTTATTTATTTAGTCTATTACCTTAGGGTTTTGCTTTATCTATTTAGTCTATTACTATTTATTTGTTTCAATTACTTTATGTTTTGTCTATTTGTTCAACTAGTTCATTCTTAATTTTTGTTCATTTATACATGTAGTGTCATATAGACTACAATGATTAGGTTTGTTGTCCATTATAGAGTCAAGGAAAAAATTAAAATATACCAAACAAGGACTATGATACATTCATCTATTTGATAAGGCTATGCAAAGTTCTTTTTGGTGCTGATAACAAAGGCTTCACATTAATAATTAGGGGTGGTAGGCATATACAAGGTGATATTGGTGGGCGTATACAAGGTGATGTTGATCTATTTAATGCCACTAATGAAAAGAAGAGTAGGGCTATTCAACTCCACCTTAAAGCAAATTCAAAAGCAAAATTATTGTTATTTAAGATACTTGAGGCCCTTTAAGGATAAAAGGACACTTCAACAACTAATGTTGGAGGAAGTGTCCAACATTGTGATCATAATTTCACTAATCCAAAGTTTATGATTATATTGCTCATTAAAAAGTTGCTATGAATGTTGAATCTAGTGTGAAACCAGTAAATTAGTTAAACGAGTGAGAATGAAGTCTCCAAAGAAATTAGTTTTTAAACAAGACTTTGAAATGCTTATTATTATTGTAATTTCACTTAAAGTATTTGTTATTAGTAAAACTCCTACAAATAACTTGTTCTTATTGTAATTTCTTCTTAAGTTGTTACTACTAATGTAAGCCCTTAAATTGTTGCTCCTAAAAAAAACAAAAGTAATGAAAAAAAAAAAAGGTAACCTAATATAAAAAATGTGATTAATAGAAAGACTAAAAGGAAAATATAACAAGCTACAAATGTTGAGGAAGATGATGAAGTTGATTTATAAGATAAAAGCGATAAAGACTTAGATTTTATAGTGTTAGATAAAGAGTATTAGTTTATTAAGTTTGGTAATGATGAATGGTTGAAAGATGTTGATGAAGAAAATTTGCAAAATCAAATGTTTGATAGGATTATAGGTGGTTATGCTATGGATGAAAGTAATAGTGATGCTGCAAATTATGATATAGTAATGATGAATCAAATTTAAGAACTTCTGATGGTGAAATTTCAATTGAAAATAATGAGGAGGAAAAAAATTTAAAGAAAACTAATCTAACCTTTGAAACCAAGAGAATTTCATTCAAATATGAAAACTGGGGATGAGTAAAGTTAGTTATGAATTAGTTATTTGGGAATAAGTATCACTTTAGGGTTGTATTAAGAAAGTGTGCAACATAGGAAAGTGTAAACATAAAGTACATAAAAGATCCAAAAAAGACAATTGGTACTATATGTCATGATGTCATATGCAAATTTCACTTATAAGCTCTCAAACTGCTTAGTGGGATACTTTTAAGTTGAAAAAATTAAACTAGGTTGCAAAAAAATGGACTAATGGTAAGGATGCATAAGACATTTTCCAAAGTCTCAAGTTGAAAGGGAAGAGTGACACCTGAGGTGAAGCATAGGTTACAAAAAATTTCTACATCTACAAGATACTTAAAACTAATTTCGACTAGTAATAAAGAGTTTCAAGTCATGGATAATATGGAGAACTTTTCAATGAATCTATGCAACAAAACATGTAGTTCTAAGGAGTGAGTTGAAGGAGGAATTTCTTGAATGCATGTGGCTTATTACACTAATTACAAAGGGAAAACTTAAAGCAATACTATAATGATTATCTTAATGTGAAGAAATATATGGAAGCACACCAATAAATCATTCATTTACTATATGAAACAAATCTAAATCCATTAAAATGATAACAAGTGTGAAAGCCACCAAAGATAAAAAGAAAAGCTAGTAGGCTAAAGAGGAATGGAATAAAAGAGAAATGAGAGGACAAAATAAAGAGAAAAAAGATCTTCAATTGTAAGGTATGGCAAATTCTAAAACTCAATCATAATTCTAAAACTTGCACCACTATAATTTCAAACCTTTCTATTTTATAATTGTCAAAATCTAATTACCATGTCACTTATCTACTAAAATTAGTTTATGATACAGAAAAACAATAATAATGGGACTACAAACATAAATGGGACACCAAGTATATCTAAGAAAAAAGTAAGTTCAAGAAAATCAAAACAAAAAGGTTTAAAATATGATTTTACTTCTACCAGAACTTAATTATCTATTATCGTTTTATTATACAATTTTCACCACTTTGTATACTTTAAATAATAAAGAGAGAAAAAGATGAAGCACCATAAAATGTAACAACACAAGATGAAGCAAGATAGGAAACACATACTTCATAATCTCAGCCTCCTAATTCATAGATTTTAACTTGATTTTTTAGGTATAATCACAATTTACTTTTCTTACTTTTAATTTTCACTTATTAAAAGGTGTTATACTTACTAAGACATATATAATCATTGCACAACCTAGTAAAGGCATTACAAGCATCTTCTAAGAATTAGTTGACCTTTTTATATAATGTATCTTAAAAAATAATTTCCAAAACTCTCATTTTATATGTTGCACTTTAACAATAATAACACCGAGCTCCATTTGATTTTCCCTTATAACTATTACAATGTATTGTTTATTGGCTTAGATGATATTTTTTATGTTCCTTGTTCATTAATAGGTACTAACCTAGAAAGTTTGTAATACAATTTCTTTTCCTTATTACAATAGTATAGTTTATTCTTATTCCTTTTTACTTAAAAACATTAATTAATGTTCTTTTATTACATAATTTGCATTATATGTTTCTAAATCTTAGGCCTGTAAAAAGCCAAAAACTCATGCTTGAAAAAGACATCTTACTTGGTAGACAAAGAAGATGATAAAAGAAAAGAAAGAGAAGTAAAAGAAAAGAATAAAACTATCGTAATATTAGAGAAGTTATTTTATGTGATTTATAACGTTGTAGCCAATAGCAACTTTTTTTTTTTTGGTGTGTACTATGATAATTTAGTTGTTTGCTTTGTTAATTTTTGTCTCCAACAATTATTTTCTGGCCTTTTTTTTTCTATAAGGGTATTTTATTTGTTTAGTAATTTATAATGGTATTTTTCTTATTAAAAGTAAGTTTTTATAATGGTAACTTAACAAAGTATGTCTTTTGTCACTTTCAACTATGATATGTAATTTGTAATTTCTAAAAATGTGGTATTTGAAATACAATTATTGGCTAAACCTAAAATGTAACATGTAATTTTTTTATTATTTGTTGAAGAAAAGTTAATTTAACTTCAATGGGATCAAATGATTTGATTATGATCATTAATGTGACATAAGTGGAATATGGAGTCACACTTGCAAAAATAGTGACTTTTGTAGTTACAAAGTCACATCAAGCTCTATTCTTAATAAAATTTCATAATTTTGTTATAAGACCATAACACCTTTCCATTGGTGACTAACTAATGAATTAAGAATTTTGTTTTTCAACTACCGTTTGTTGAAGTCTAGTGGTTAGAAAATTTTTCAACATTCCTATTTGCATCATTATCAACTTATATGAAAAAAGAAAAAATATTCTTTCTATTGTTTTTCTTTCCAGACAACTTTAATTATACCTTTATCTCTAATAAAGACATAATTCACTTATTGATCTCCCTTCCATTGTGTTAAGATTTTAACTAGAATGGTATTTACATAATGGATTACTTATTCTTTACCTTAATTGAGATTTATTTATATTCATCCATTTTGTTTCTCTTTGCATTTTTGGTAGCATAATACTTAAGTCAAAATTTTTCATTTGTAAATAAAATCATTTGATTGAAGATATATAAATAAATAAATAGCTAGATAGTTAAGAGATAATGGTGGATTCAATATTTTGTATAGTTATAGTAAAATTTAATTGTATATTTAAAAACTAAAAATTTCAATGAATTTAAATAAAAAAAATTAATTTTAAATATTTAATATAAATACTATCATTATATAATAAGTTTCCATATTTTGAAATAGAATCATTCCAATTTTTTTTCATTATCAATACTATTAACTAGATTTTATTCCTAATACTCTTTAAAATCATTCAAAAAAACACAATCAAAGAAATGTAAAAATTTACTTGTAATAAACATGGATTTAATTCAAATCGATATCCAATGAATAAAATACCAATTTTCATAAATAAGAGTCAAAGATAAAATGTCTTATGAGTTATAACAGTAGAAAATAAAAACAAAAAAAAGACTATAAATTTTCAAAGAAGTGACATAAAATTCATACCATCAATTACAAATTCAATTGTTGGGGAAAGGAAACAAAAAAATTTTAAAGAAAAAAGACATTCATTTTTAATATAAAATAAATTTTAAAAAAATTTAATTTTGTCTAACTTAGAATAGAGATAAGAATTTTTTTTATATAATTTTAATCAAAATAATAGTGTAATAATAAAATAAGATTTCAATTAAGGCAAAACAAAAATTTAAGCGCGAGTGATACTACAAAATTTCACTAAACTATTTATAATTTCTTTTTCTTCTTGTATACCAAAGATATAATTTGTTTTTTTTTTTAGGGTAAATGCCCCCACTTGTCTTAACATGCATTTGTCATTAGAGACAAAAGCATCTTAGCAAGCATATAAAAAATTTATCCATATAAATTTTATGTATAGAAATTAAAGATATAAACTAAAGCTACAAATATTATTTTTATAATTTTGAAATATTTAAATCTATAATTTTTCTTTATAAGACTAAATAGAAGAATATTCTAATTCAACATTTATTATTAATTTGGCACAAAAAACAACCAAATTGATTTTCACAAGCATGTTTAACTTGTTAATTCTTTAATGAAAAAGGCCAAAGCTTTATTTGCTTGTAAAAAAAAAAAATGTTTCTTTATGTTTTAATGCCAAAGATCAAAGTGTTAAATTATGTGTTCTTTGATTAAGTTTTGATATGTCAACATTGATTGATTATTATGAGCATATATTTATTCTTTTATTGTGATTATTATTGACTAATATATATTTTGTTAATATTTTGAATTATTAAAAGAATATCTTTATAATTGATTATGATTATTAATCTTCATGTTATGATTGTTATAGTCATACAAGTAGTGATATTTGGATACAAACGACAAGTATTTTATTCTTGATTAGGAAGACCTAGCTAAAGCATATGAATTTGAATTATCTTTATATGTTAAGTATATTATTTTAGCTCCACAATATTATTGCAATGAGTTGTTTAATTTTTAATTCATGAAGTTGTTAACCTATTTATTTGTGTATTAAAAAAGAAGATTTGTTAGAGCTTAAAAAGTTATTGGTAGCAAAAGATGTAAAGCCTTACAAGGAAATTATTTTTGTGTTGTTTTTGTCTTACTTGAAAAATGACCAAAACTATTCTAACCTTATATTTCTTATACTGAGAAAATTCAAAGAAAGCTAAATGTAAAAAAGGATTGTGTTAAAACCTTTCAAGATAATACATGGTTATCTATTGAAGCAAAATTGCTAAAGCAAAATCAAACAAGGAAAAAATTTGTCCTAGGAAAATTTTCAGTTTGTGTAAATTCAAATTTATTTAAATATAAAAGGCATCTTTACTAAAAATTATTATTTCCTCCAAAGGAACAATACTTGTAATTGATATCGATGAAGATTTGACATTACTTTGGAAAGTTTGTACTGGACAAAACAATTATGGAAATAATTTTGAAGTTTAAGCAATAATCTTGGAGATTTTTTAATATCTTGGCAAATCAAGTAATTAATTATGTTAATTAGTTATGAGTGCCAAAAAAACTAAATATTATGAAAATTCACATTCTAGATCAATGTTTTAATCATTTCCAATAGCTAAAACACATAGAAAGACAATAGAGATAAATTAAGATGAATTAAGAAAAAAAATAAAAAATAATCTCTCTCAACCTCTTTCAATTATATTGAGTTGTATGTACTTAAAAAGAAAGAAAATATGATTCTTTATAAGAGTAAGTGTTGCTTTAAGTGATCATGAGAAAACTTCAAGTGTTATAAGTGTGTAGAATGAGAGTTTGTATATAAGAAGTGAGCATATGTGCTTAAAGTGTTGTAGGAAAGGTTAAGGACCTTCATGTGTTGTCATTGTTCTCCCCAAGTTGTTACTATTCTCCTCCTAGTTAGAGAGTTAAATAGTGGAGTTGAAACTTTAAAAGGGGATTTCTTAAGGAAAGGACATAAGATCAAGAGATTTGAAATTTTATAAATCGTTGTTTCTCACTACTCTCTCTCACTCACAATCTAAATGATTATTGTTTATTATCACACATGACATAACTTGTTTGTTTATTGTGTGATTAAGAATTTCCTTTTACATATGCTCATTTACATATTACACTTATCATTTATATTGAAATTGTTTTTATTTGATCATGTTACATGATTCATAGACACATGTTCTTGCAACCTACTTCATCCCTCTTAGGTATCTTTCTAACCAATATAAAGTTTAATTGTTTGACTTAAATATTTGAATGTTATTATAAATTCTTAAAGTTCTTTAAAAATATTGGAAGGAATCTTGATAACGCAAAATTCATCAAAAAGATACTTTAGTCATTCCCAACATCATGAAACCCAAAAGCGATTCTAGTTTCAAAGTTAAAAAACTTGAGCACATTGCCCTTAAATAAGTTAGTGGGTTCATTACTCATACGAGATAACATTCAAAAAGATAGAGAAAAAGAAAAGTGTGGCATTTGAGTCCTCAACCTCAATAAAAAAAAGTTACCAAAGATGATTAAAAAGATGATAAGAATGATATTTGTTTAATGAGCAAGATCAAAAAGTGTTCATGATGCTTGTATGAAAATTAGCAAAATTCTTTAAAAAGAAAAAGTAGCTTAGTATAAAGCCATTTAGGCCTTTTACTAAAAATGATGAACAATAGAAGAGGGACATTGTTTGTTATGAGTGTAACAAACCTGGACACATTATGACATATTGCCCTCCTTAGACAAATAAGAAAAAGTTGACCAAGAAAGCTTACAAGGCCACTTAAGGTGATTTTAATAATTCAAACGACAAACTCTCTAGTGTTGAAGCAAAGTATAAGTATTTCATGAAACAAGATAATAAACTAAACTCTAACTATGATTTGAGTTATGATATTGAAATGTATGATATGCTCGAATGCATGAATGAAGAAATGTTGAAACAAGCAATCAAATTTGGCTATCTCAATACTTGCTCTAAAGTAAGGGTGTAAGAAAATGAGATTTTTAAAAGCAAAAATGAATCACATATATAAAAAAAAAAAGTGAAGATTTGTAAAAAGCACATAATGTTACTTTAAACAAGTTTAAGGAGAAAAACCTTCTTCTCAAAAAGGAAAACAAAAACTTCCAAAATTTCTTCTTAAGATTTATAAAAGGAAAAAAAAACTTAATTCATTGCTTAATTCTTAAAAGCGACTCAATAATATATTTGGATTATATGTTAAACATTCATATCATTCACACAAAACCCAAATTATGGCTACCCACATAAAAGCACATGCATCTACATCATCTAAACATACAAATTATGCATTATATATGCTCATGCATAATAATAATATAAAGCATTTAATGATTCAGTTAAAAAATCATCTTGGCATAATCATGCACCACAATAGCAAAGATATCATACAAATATGAGTTCAACCAACAACACATTTTATACATCATAACTTCATATGCATAATTTCTATAGAGCATCACAAGGCCATTCATTCTCTTATAAGAAGTATCATGTTAGATTTCATTATTGTAAAGATTTTGGCCACATGATTTATGCATGTAATCTTAAGAAGAGCTTATATAATATGATATATTCTTATATAACTGTAAATAACATCAAAACTAACCCTAAAGGACCCAAATAAATTTGGATACTTAAAATTAGATGAATTTACGTGTCAATAGCATCAAAACTAACTCTAAAGTACCTAAATTAACATAATTGACGAGGAAAAATTAATATTCAATAACAATGCCAAAAGTAAGAAAATTGGCACTAAAAAGATCAAGAAGGGAAATTCTTCTACTATTAAAAATGTTTTTCTAGGTTAAAGGTCTTAAGTTTATTTAACTTAACATGAGTTAGTTCTACAATAGTACCTACCAAGTCTCATTTGGGCCAATGCATGTGTTGTTTTGGATTCCAAGATCCATCAAACTTTGTTTGTTACTAATTAATTTAACAGTATTTATGTCATTGATCTTTAGATTTTTACTGTTTTACTTATATGACATAAGTGATTGGGACGTAGCAGCATAAAACTTTGATCCAAACTACACCACGACAATTGTGGAGGGATTGCCTTTTCTCCACCAAATCAAGAACATCTAAATCACTGACTATTCTCTGCAGCAATTGGTAGGGCAGCTTCGATGGGGTCAACTTACCTATTCACCTTACCCCTGGCACCATGATCAATTGCTGTGGAAGGGACGTCTGGTTGTGGGCAATGATGGACAGCTACGGTAGAAAATTATTGCCTTATGGCATGAAGGAGTTCACGGGGGTCACTCCAGAGTCACAATCACCATCAAAAAGCTCTCTCCTCTCTTCTTTTGGAGGGGGCTACCCAAGGATGCCAGGAACTATATTCGGGCTTGCGGTGTGTGCCAAAGGTGTAAGTTTGACTGGTCTGTTTCTCTCGGGCTCATCCAACCACTACCTATACCTGACAGGATTTGGCAAAGTTCCCTCGCCCACCCTTTCTCTGTTAATTCTGTTGCCCAGGTCTTCTTGGATCAAGTCTTCAAGTTGCATGGGTTACCTGAAGTCATTATCAGTGACCGAGACCCTGTTTTTCTGAGTACCTGGAAAGAATTATTTCGTCTCCAAGGCGTTAAGCTGCACTTGTCTTCAACCTATCACACCCAGACCGATGGCCAATCCAAAGTTCTGAACCGCTGTCTGGAAACCTATCTACGCTGTGCCACCTTGGGAGCTCCCCAGATATAGTGTCAGTGGTTACCTCTGACTGAATGGTGGTATAATACCCACTATCATTCAACCACTGGCATTACACGATTTGAAACCCTTCACGGATATCCCCTCTCATTCGTGCCCCCTACATTGCTGGTGATACTGTCATTGCCTCCCTGGATCAGTGGCTTCGATCTCGGGAAACCATCTTGCAATTGCTTAAATTCCACCTCCATCGTGCCCAAGATCGTATGTGCCACTTCGCCAATTAGAATCGCAGTGATCCATCCTTTGGAATCGGGGACTTCGCCTATCTGAAGTTTCAGCCATATTGCCAGTCCTCTGTGGTTCGACGTACCAACCTCAAACTCGCTCCCCGGTTCTATGGACACTTCAAAGTACTGGCTCGTGTGAACAAAGTTGCTTATACTCTAGACTTACCTCCTGATTCTAGAATTCATCACACCTTCCATGTATCACAACTCAAGCCTGCCTACTCTTCGCCTGCTCGGTCTACATCTACCTTACCCCTTGCTTTTCTGGATCCATCCATTCCTTTTGTTCCGGTGGCCATCCTAGATCGGTGCATACATAGAATGATTGTAATCACAGTGCTGTTGATTGTAGGATCAAGAGATCGAGGGCTAATTATAGATTAATTGTATCAATAAATAAAATAGGGAATCATTGTAACGAGTCAGTCAGAATCAACAGCAAATCTACTGATATTTTCCAGCTGCTGATGCATCTGATTACAGGAACGAGGAATTAGAGGAAGTTCAAAAGGCTGTTGAGATCTGCCGCTAAGGATTGTGTTCCACAAGAGAGGAATTCGCTCGTTGCCTTCCAAGCCAACACAGGAGTCGAGGTTTCATAATCAACGTCTACAGTTTGATTGATTTCATATTCTTTTCTGTCAATTGTGGAATTAGTTTGCTCATTTTCATTAGCTAAAGTTGGGTGCCGATAAATATGGCAAAATGGTTCAACAATATGGCTGTATCATGCTCATCAAGTCTGGACAAGTCGTGAGGTGCTTTATATATAGAGGAAGCTTTCTGAATGGATGGTGTTCTGGGGATGCACTCTAGATTAATCTCTATTCATCTTTTTGTAACATCTATTTGAAAGAGAAGAAAACCGACGCTGGATTATCTATGCCTTGTTCTGCTGCATAAGGTTTAGATTACACTGCTGCCTGTTTTTGGGAATTGGTAATTGAAACATAAAAGGTTATCAAATTTACTCTGCTAGTGGCATGGCTGTGCCATGTGTTAATTTATTTTTTCTGGAACAAATTCCTTGACTGCTACATTTGCACATTCCGATTAATAGTAAAAAAATGCTTCTTCTTTGCTTGACAAAAACAAACCTGCAAGGCTGGAAGCTGAAGCTATGCTATATGATCTCATAAGGTAACCACTTTTTTTTTTTTCGGTTTCTTTTGTGCAATGGTAGCTGCTGGCACCAGAACGTGCAAATGTTGGTCATGTTTGCTACGTTATAACAGAAAAGAATAGAATCTGACGTGATGCAGTACAATAAATCATATTGACATGATGTAAGTCATTCGATCGTGTGTATCTGGTAGAGTTGACTAAATCCAATAACCCGCATAAACCAAGTATACTTTCTATGTTAAAGAGTTGCCAAGTGCTTATTTACTCTGACCTGGATTGTTTGAGAAGGGCTTTCCTTTCGTTTTGAAGCTTGGCTGCAACCACTGTGTAGGTGGATGATTGTGATGTTTAAAGTGGGAAAGTTTATTGCAGGCTATTCTGTGTATCAGTAACTTTTAGATTCTTTGAAATTAAGGAATTTTTCTGGTTATTTAGCAGTAAATTCCATTTCAAGTGGTTTAACTCATATAATTCTTATGGCTATGGTTTATCTTTCTTGTTCTCATTAAGAAGGAAGAGCTTAGATGTTTGAAGCTATGACCTTATCTACCGCACTATTCAGGATTTATTTCCTATCATTTTGACAACTTTCATGATGATTCTTGCACCGCAGATCTTTCACCTTTCTTAATAATCTGGCAAATGAAAGTTATATCAAAGTTGCTTCCAACAGGTTTGTCCTTAATTCGTGTTCAGAAGTATACAACCATTAGTGAATATGATATTCAGTTATTTTCAGTTTTTCTAACCTGTACAATATATGATGCATGGTAGCAAGTCTCAGTCTTGCTCTAGCTTACACGTTTTTTAGAACCATCAAAAATTGGACATAATTTGTTGGTGCCTTTATTAAGTTCTAGCATGTTTACAAACCAGAGGCTAACTCTGCTAATGCACTATAGTGCTGTTTGCTACTCATATCCTTATGGTACTTTTGATACTTGTACAAAGCTTTGAAGGATGTAATTTCTCTAACACATTGTTTCCAGGCTTTTATTCAACATGAACTCAAAAAGCAATTGATTTCCATTTAACCTGTCACTGACCTTTTTCTGGATTAATCTAGTGAATTACACAAGTTTTCTGGAGAAGCTTCTTTTTTATGTTGTCTTGTTACTTTTCTGTTTATTTTCTGCATGAACCCATACCAATGTATGAAAATTTTCTAATAGGAAGTTCTCTTCAGTGGACCCTAATTTAGTATTTCACTATCATAATGCATAATGAAGCCACACTAATGCAGTCAATCATTTTTGGGGAATAAATTCATTATCAATGCTGGTATAGCTTTGCAAAATTTTTTAGGGCAATCAATATTCATGTCTGCTTTTAGTAAGTGAATTTTAATATGACAGGCCATTTAAGTATTTATTCCGGCGGTCACCTGACATGCTTTTCCAGTGTTCATGTTCTTTTTTGTGTTCTGGAAAAAGGGAACTGATGCACTTATGGATACCGTATCCTCCCCTAACAAATTTGAGCAGGGCATAAAGAGCTGCCTCGAAGTTTGATCTTCATCATACTAAATTTTCAGGGTAGGCTTTTTAGAGATCTTGCAGTTGCTTTTTGCTTTTGAAGTGGGAATGTAATTTTTGTGTTGATATTGACTAGTATACCTTGTATATGCTTGTAATAGAGAATTGATTGTTTGAACCTTTTACTGACATAAAGAGAACCTCATCCTCAAGCCTTTGATTTTGTGCAAAGGGG
Source organism: Bruguiera gymnorhiza (assembly GCA_020883675.1). Taxonomy (NCBI): domain Eukaryota; kingdom Viridiplantae; phylum Streptophyta; class Magnoliopsida; order Malpighiales; family Rhizophoraceae; genus Bruguiera; species Bruguiera gymnorhiza. The sequence goes on along the minus strand of JAIRCJ010001051.1, from coordinate 3,704,514 downwards.
CAGCATAAGGTCTTTTTGCCTTTATGTTAGGCCTTTAACATTTTCCAGTAGGAGGCAGGGGACGTGGCATTGTAGAGTACTTGTCTTATACTCAGCTTGCAGTTTCTATTTGTTAGGGCAACCCTAACAAAATGGTGGGTACATCTATATTGTATTTGATGTAGACACCTTCTGTCCCTTTGTTATGATCAAATTGCCCTTTGTGGATTAATTTGATTTGGTAGACCAGAGGCCTGCACCAAATACAAGCGACAGCATGGTGATCCATCATCTGGGTGGATTTGTAGTGACCTGGGCAAGCTGCGGAGCTTGTTGAACAGATTTAATGGATCATCCAAGAGCCCAAAATGAGCATCAGGGTCACCAATCTGTGAAAGCTTTACATGGGGAAATCCTAGAGATGGCAGTAGATGATCAGGCCAATCACTATAGAAATGGAAGTTGGAATTGGACAGTGTTGTCGATGACTTGTTCATAAAATCTGCCAGAAGAACTGTGTGGGCAAAGGCACACTTGGAAGCTATGATCTTTAGTACTTGCATGGCCTGGGGGTGGGACAAGTAGTAGATGATACCTTCAAGAACCCAGACTGTATTTTTTTCTGGCACGAAGCCTGATGTCTGAAGTTTTTCAAGCCAGTCATTGTTTCTGATGTCAGCTCCTACTCTAACTAGGGATTTAGCCTTCATTCTCGGGTGCTGGTGTTCATCTATTGATTCCAACGCTGCCTGTAGAAGAGCAGTCTTCACTTGCAAGACTTCAGGAAAATCAAGCTCAAAGACATCGCTTTCCTTCAAGCAGCTTAGACGGTATGCTCTGGTGTCCATTCCTAATATGTAATGTGCAAACATTGTGCATAATTACTGTAAGATAATGCCAAATGCAACTGAACATTTAATGCAAAATGAATATGCACATTTTGTCATTCCTGACTGGTATATTTTATGTAGCTGACAATTAGAATTTTGCAATGACGTTGGCATGTTTTTTGCCCTATGGTTGTTGTGCATTATTCAGTAACTATGAAGCCCCATAACTCATGTTCGTATCTTACACAGTTTGACACATTCTCGCGCTTCGGGGTTTAAGTTCAAGAACTATGTTGTCAGTTATCGTTTCTAGGCTCCAGGCTCTGAATCACATCAGTATAGCTCTGAGCCATTGCCTGTGGACCCATCCTCGTATAGAAATAAACAGAACTGTGGTCGCATGTTACGTGATTAGAGCGTGTCAAGAATTGGGAAAAGAATTAATCACCAACCTGCACCAAGGAGAACAACCTGTGATCCACCACCATTAAAAGAATGGAGAGCGGCTTCTAGCTTTGAATCAAACCAGAGGGTTCGAACTGCAAGAATGACGCCTGAAATTTCCCGAGCTTTGTTGAGGTGGTCACTCTTTATCTTATCTTGAAGCTTTCTGAGGTATGTCTCTCCTGCTAGCAAGGCTGCCAGTGGGTCATGGGTCACATGTTTCCACAGGGCTCTTCCAGCCGCTGTTTGGCATGCTGACTGCCGGATAGAATCCCACTCGTTTTGGATAGTTCCATGAAGCTCTCGAACCGCCTCAGTGTATAATAAATGTGGGAGCTTTAGCTCTGGCCATTGTATATCTTCCTGCAATCCAATTTCTTGATCAGACATGTTTGTAAACTACAAAGCTAACTGGAAGAAATAATAGGAGGGAGTCGGTGAGAGTGGCGTGCAACTATATAACAGAAGGGTCCATGAGAAGGTATGGTGTCTAGGGATAAGGAAGGAGAACCACACATATACCAACGCTTGGGAATAGAGCTCAACCGTATCCAGCTTCCCTAACTTGGCTTAAAGGACGGCAACAATTCAGTCCACGAGTACCAGAATTTCGTGTGCATGACCCTGCCCTTCCTATTGTCCCTTTCCAGCAGGGAAGGTGACGACTGTGAATTGGCACCACCAGTATAGGCTAAAGGCGCATGATCAGATGTGAGTGGCTCTCAACTCCCCAGTCGGACGATTAAAAGAAGGGTAGTACGCTGTCCAATTACAACCTTGTCACTTGCTTTCGTTTATTGAGTTTAGCCCTGCGTTATGGTCCTAAATCCGAGAAATTTATATCTAAGCATACAAAACTATTTTTTAATTACAAAATACTAACCAACTTATTACAATGCGGTATCAAAAAAATGACCCTCAGTAAAATTTTGATTTAATAACAAAAATGTTATTGTAATGATTTTAAGGGACCAAAATATCTTCATTTAAAAAAATAAAATAAAAAATAAATGTCACTAGAAGTTTTCGCTTTTTGTCAACAAATTTCATCTAATGAAATAAAACTACCTTTTTTTTTTTGTTTTTTTTTTGGATTATTGGGGGCAGAATGAGAGGGAGTTTATATTCTGTGCCTGACCCATGAACCGCAAAAACCATTAGATTCCCGGATGAGCTCCAAGCAAACACAAAGAGCCCATCTCACTCAATATCACCCTCCACATAAAACTTGCAACAACAGGAGAAAATCATACACTGATTTCACAACACTTCGACCCAAATCAGAGGAGAATCGTGCTCCAAGCATCAAGAGAACCCAGTTCCTAAACTCCTCTCACCCAAATTTTTTTGAAGAAAAACTTAAAAAGGGTACTTGGAAAATATCGGAGTTGTTGCATGCAACGGCGGTATTACAAGTTACAAAGTGATAAGAACCTCTTAATTAGAAGGCTATTGATTATGTTACTTGATATTTTCTATATTTAGAGAGTAATTTTAAGAATTGGTTTTATTTTTGTGTTAAGCGTGATTCCCTGGAAAAGACCATTAGAGGTCAATCTTCTCTTTAATTCTCGGGTTCTCGTCACAAGACGTTGATACATATTCTATAATTGAGGTATAGAGTTTAGTGTGTTAGGTGTAAATTCCCTCTTTAAATCCGATGCGAACGGCATAGAACGACAAGTGGGAAAAGTGCCGATTTGTGGCTGGGAAAGGCAACTCGAGACGGGCTTTTGGATATTTCTTGAGACGAAGCAAATTGCGTAAAGGTGTCTAATTTAACAAAAATGTCTGTGGTCCAACGACGCTCTAAAGCTGCACACAAAGATGCCTGTCTATCTCGTCCGGTGCCTTACCTAATATTTCACTGCATTTCCGATGAAAAGTTCTACTTGCAGTCTTCTTTTTATTTCTCCTGGAGTACATTTCTTTTGAATTGTAGCCGTTCCTCGTAATTGTCACCAATGGCCCTGCTACCTCCACTTATTTTCCATCCAAATAGATTTGGTATAATTTTACTAAAATTCCCTTATAAATTTGGCATTTTCTTAGTGAAATTTTTGAATTATTCCTCAAAAAAAGTAAATAAATTTGACCAAATCAAATCAAATTGGATCAAATAGAACTGAAAACCAAATTAAAATCAATAGTTAAATTGACGGTAAAATCAATCCAAAAATTAACGGTTCAATTGAACTAGAACCAAATTACTTAAAGGGAAATTACCATCGATCATTTGAATTCAAAATTGCCCCCACAACTCAAATATGGACAAACTTACTTAAAAAAGAAGTTATGTAACATCATTATTGTTATTATTATTTTAAATATGATCATACATTTAAAATCATCGAATACATGATTAGAATTAACAATGCGATCACAGTAAGCAACAAAAAAAAAAAAATGTGATTGTATCTCACTGACGTCTCTCACCAGCGTTTGTCGATAAGCCCTTTCCATTCCACGCCAGTGCCTGTCTCCCCGTATGGACACCGTCGCTGAGCTGTAGCCTACGTAGACTGCCCATATCTCACTGACGTCTCTTTGAACTCGAGAGAATCAATATTTTATACTTTCGATTATTTTGATTCTTTTCATTTGCTTAAATAAGAAATCATCTTGATAGTCACTTACATTGTGTTTCGTTGAGAAAAAAAAAGTGGGACAAAAAGAGAAAAAAATAGAGGGTGAAATAATAAATTTTGTATTTAAAAAAATATTTTAAAAAAAATAAAAAAAAAAATTAATTTTCCTCAATTTTGAAAGAAATAACATTAATTTCCCTATTATTTATACTAAACGTCTCTATTATCTTTGTTATATATATGTAATTTTTATTATAAAAAATAAAATTGACATTTATATACATATCATTATTATTTCTCTCACTTTTCACCAATTTTTTTGAAATAAGAAGTTTATAATTTTCTTTTTAGTCATTACTTTTTCTCAAATGAACAAAATTTTTTCTCTTTCAACTTTTTTTTTCTCTCGATCAAAGGATTAGGAAATGTAGGGTACATAAAATAAAATAAATGAAAAACCACCAATTAAATATTTTGTAACAAATATTTAATAATTAATTATCTTCGTGTTTAAAGTGAGGTAAGCAATTTAATTAGCTTGGAACACCAATGATAAGGGTCATAGTTTAGTCAATTGAACCGAACAATGAAAATCAAAATCGAACCAACAAATTCGATTATGTTAAATTGAAAATCAAAATCAGATCAAAATATTTGGTTAATCAATCAAAAATTGTAGTTAATCAATCAAAAATTTTAGTTCAATATCAATTAACTGTTTGGATAATTAAATTCAATAAAAAAAATTTAAAATTCTAATTTGAATGTAAAAGAACTTTTTTATGTAGTTTTTTAAAAAATTATAATTATTATTATATATAAAATAAATAAGTGATTATTTAAGGTATAGTAATATTTTATTAATATTTATTTGATGTTAATAATTGTATTAATAATATTTTTTATTTTATATATATATATAGTATGTTTGATTCAATTTGATTAATTACAATTTTTTAATATTAAAAATTAAAATTAAATTAAAAATTAAAAATTTATTTGATTTAATTAATTAATTATAAAATCTATTTAAATAATTAATTCAGTTGGATTTATTTGAGTAATCAAAATTTTTGATTTTTTTAACCAACGAGGCAAGGCACGCCGAGGATTCCGCTTCCACTCATTTCTCATCCCTTTTTGCCAATGAGCCAATGCCTCTCGCTCACTGAGCTACGGTTGGTTAGAGAAACAAGAGTCTTTTTTCCCCTCGACGCTGCGAAGCACCGCTCTTACTGGTGAAACCTACGTTTTTGCACTTGATTTTTTTTTTAATTTTTTCGTAAGCTTTTGCACATGGAAATTCTCTTCAAGAGGTTTAAATGTGGACGCCTATAATTCCTTTTATCTTCACTAAAACTCCCTGTTATTTCAATTTATCATGGAAACCCTAGTACTTCTTTTTATTAAAATAACTATTGTCTAGCTACTCTCCTCCTCCTCCATCAGACATCCATTCAATTTTCAACTAAAATGTCTGATAAGGGATGTTGAAAATTAAACGTAATTTTTGAATTCATTTATTTGAAAAATAAATTTGGCATTAATTTTAGAATAGATTAATTTTAATAAATTTTGTTAATACGAATTTATAGTTGAGTGTTTGCGCTCGATTAATCAACCTTGGCAATGCTGTCTACAATATACTTTACGTTCAAAAGAGAATTATTGTATGGATTTTTTCCTTAATCTCGCAGTTGCTAGAGAAGATAATTTCAAAATTTGGGAGAGTCCTTCTTCTGGGATTAATGCAATGCTTCAAACGGATTGATATGCTTGAAGTGACTATTTCTCGAGGTAGATAATTGCCTGGTTTTTTTGTTTTTTGTTTTTTTTTTGTTTTTGGGGTTTTTTCTTTTCTTTGTCGTTTAAAAAACCAAAAAAAAAAAAAAAAAAAACCGAAGTTGCAAGAATAGCGTTCATAGTGAGTCTTACTATGGAGGTTTCATTTTTCTTGGCTAACGTTAATGAACGTGAACTCTTTATATGTACAAAATAATGTCCCCATAAGATCATAACAAAGACTTTTCAAGTATAGATAAATTTGAATTTGATATTCTCAGAAGGTTGCTAAGAGCTTCGCAATATAAAGAGTTGTTGTGAGACATTTCCTTTCGCGGCTTTTGTCTCTGATGCTCGTCCATTTCGTTAACATTCTTCTGTGTCACTGCATGGAATTTTGTATAGACTTGGTTACTTGCACAGTTTAACAGGAATCCCGCTTTTATTTTTGTCAACTTTAACAGTTAGTTATGAATTGTAATCGACCCAAAGGTAACTTTAACAGTTAGTGCTAAAAGGTTGTTTGCTATAACTTTTTGATAAAATTTAAGTCAATTCAATCAATTTTGAGGAAGAAATTTAATTCAATTCAATTGATTTAGTAATTTAATCATAATTTTAGTATATTGTTCAATATAAATTCTTAAATAAATGCATTGAACAGATTATCTTGTTTTTCGTTTGAATGGATTGGAGGTGGATGGTAATTTAGAGAAGGGATAGGCTTATGAACGGAGAAAAAACCTACATGATTTTGTTAACCTAAATCACTGACTTTTACATCCATTAAAGCCTTCGATCCATTATCTATACGGTCATAAATCGTCTAATTAATTAAGGTCCAATACCTATGAAAGAATTGTCGGGGTAGGTTTTCCTGTTATTCTAGCCATTTTTACAAGGTGAAGTGAGACCTATTTTCCTGTCAACCATCTGACCCAACGGGCCTCCTTCGTCTTTCCCTGTCGCCCATGCCCGACTGCCCTCTCCATCCTTGGAATCGGCAGCTCCTCCTCTGTCCGAGCAACGGGATTATAACGATGCCTGTTTAGAGATCCTGAACTTGCGCTCTAGATTTTCTTTTCCATTTTATTTTGTCAGAATTGCTCTCTTAAACCTTCTCCCCTCGTACCCGGAAACGTAGGTGAATACGCACAAAGCCACAACGAGCTTGGAAAAGATCGGCAGGCATGAGCGATATCTCGACATTCCCGTCAGATATTACTGCGTAGCTTGATTCGCATGAGACAATTTCAAAAGCACGACGAGCTTGGGACTCCGAATCCTGCCGTCTTGGTTATAAGAACAAGACAGGTTCTGTCTTCTGATCTTGTTCGCCGAAGCATCTTAAAATCACCGGGGCATAATTGGAAATTTGATCCGTATCCTAAAATTTGGATCCCACTTAAATTACATTAGAAAATTTTTTGCTAGACATAATTTTCTAAATAGATGCATAATATTTTTATACTATCTCACGGAATATTTTATATCATATAAACGATATTTTATATAACAAATAAAAAAATATATAGTCAAATAATATAAAATTAAAGAAATATTTATATATATATATATTTGAAAATAATATAAAATATTTTATATGTTATATAAATTTATTTTAAATTAATAAAATGAGGGATCCACATAACAATTTTCTCTTTTTTTTTTCGCAGCCCATCAGGAGGAGGAACAATGGAACATAACTAATAAAGCATTTGGGCACACAAACACACACGCACACGCACACGCACACACACACACACATATAGAAAGGACACCCGTGTCCAGTGGTTGGCGGAGCAGTTGCACAGAGAGAGAGAGAGAGAGAGAGCAGCAACAAACAACAGCTGAATAGAAAGGAAAAAAGAATGAAAAAGGGGCAGTTACAGCTTTTTAAGTCAGAGTCAGGGTTAGAGAGGTTGTAGGGTGTGTAGTAACCAGTTGAGCTGTTGGGGGGGGGGGAGAGAGAGAGAGAGAGAGATGGGAAAAGATATGGGGTGTTGCAAGACGGAGTTCTGGTTGTATGTGCTGATAATAGCAGGGTTAGTGGCATTCGCCGGCTTGATGGCTGGCCTTACGCTGGGTCTCATGTCTTTGGGTCTCGTTGATCTTGAAGTTCTTATTAAGTCCGGCCGCCCTCAGGATCGCATCCACGCCGGTACTCCCTCTTTCTCTTTCTGTCGAACTCCCTTTTCTTTGAAATTGATATTCTCCCTTAAACACTTGGTTGTAGCTTCTCTCTCTCTCTCTCTCTCTCTCTCTCTCTCTGTTTTGTATTTTTTTTCGTTTTTCGGTCGGCTAGTTTTCCCACTCTTTTCTTTTCTGTTTAGTCTAAGGATTTTGATAATCGAGGAAATTCAGGAGAAAATTGAAACTCAGATCTCCGGGGTTTTCTCGTGATTGTCCTGGTTAAAGATTGTGCCTTGCTGAACAGTGAAAACTGAAAGCTAAACTAATGAACCTCAAGTGGATTTGAATGTTTCGACCTGTGGTTGTGGTTGGCTTAGCTGACCAAAACAGTGAGAGGAGAGGCTATTTCTGTACATGAATGAATGGGTTATAATCAGGTCACATATGGCCCCGGCTATCTTTGTGTTTTTCTGGGCAGCTAAAATATTGCCGGTTGTAAAGAATCAGCATCTTCTACTGTGTACTCTCTTGATTGGAAACTCTATGGCAATGGAGGTAAATTTGGTGGATCCTTGTTCTAATTAACTAACCCAAATGATGATGCTTTGTGATGTTTTTTGTAATCGTGCAAGCTTATTGTTTCTATTGTCTTCGTCTCTCTCCTCCTCAGGCTCTTCCCATATTCCTTGACAAACTTGTTCCTCCCTGGGCTGCAATCTTAATATCAGTGACCCTGATCCTCATGTTTGGTGAGGTAGATGAAATTCCAAAATTCACCACTTACTCAGTACCCTTGAACATTGAAAGGATCCTAGGTTTATATCCCTGTTTATTTGATAACAGATCCTGCCACAAGCAATCTGTACTCGTTATGGCTTGATTGTTGGAGCAGCTATGGCACCTCTTGTCCGCATTCTTCTTTTGCTATTCTTGCCCATCTCTTATCCCATTAGTAAGGTATGGTCTCTGGCTGGGGTTTAAACAGCATAATAATGCATATAAGTTGTCCTTTGTGCACACTGACTTTGTTACTTGAAACAGTCTTCTTTCTCATATGATTTTCGTTTGGGTTGTCTACTCTTTCTTACGTATGCCAGTCTTGTGCAGGTTCTTGATTGGATGTTGGGCAAGGGGCATGCTGTCCTCTTACGAAGAGCAGAGCTTAAAACTTTTGTTAATTTTCATGGCAATGAGGTGCTGAATGTAAACTGGTTTTATTATCTAATCAAAGCCTGACAATGTTCTGGGGACATTAACCTCATTACTTATGGTTCATTACCTGAGGGCCTTCACTTTTCTCATGATTGTGGCATTTATCTTTATGTCCTATAGGCAGGGAAAGGAGGCGATTTGACGCATGATGAGACGACAATAATAACTGGAGCACTTGAATTGACTGAAAAGACTGCAAAGAATGCAATGACTCCCATATCGAAGGCATTTTCCCTTGATCTGGATGCAACTCTCAATTTGTGCGTTTGTGGATTCTTGGTTTCCTTGTCATCGTCTTTTGCTTTTCCACCAATGTCTTAACTCTTTCCATTTTTCTCTCTGTTCAATATAGGGATACATTGAATGAGATGATGACAAAGGGCCACAGTAGAGTCCCTGTCTATTGTGGAAATCCATCGAATATTATTGGACTTATTCTGGTAATCTTGTTATCTCTCTCGCTCATTTGCTTGGACTTGGTGATTAAAAAGGAAAACATTTTTTTTTTTGGTTTTTTGTTTGGCTACTTTGCTTGTGAATCAAACTTGGTCATACCTTCTGCTTACCTTAAAGTGATTGGGGAATCTTATGGTTGCTGTCATTGTTGTTATTCTCCTTATTACATTTTCTGTTGCATGCTGTTTATACTTTTCTCTATTTAATCCTACACTTTGGAATCTTGATGTATAATCTTTATGCTTCTTGAGGCTAAGTGGTGGCTAGAAATTGTGTATCTAGTTGCAATAGTCCGTATTTCAAGTACCAATATTAGATAATGTGTAATGGTATTTGTTGGGCATATGCATTGTACAATGATTGGAAGAATAGGACTTGTAGGTGCCAGGTCTAGATGGCTTCATGTAACTGTTTTTGGTTATGAAAGAAGGTTGTGAAGCTTAGCATCACATATGAACCATTGGGGGGAAACTATATAATCTTCTTCACATGTTTTGTATCTGAGCTGGAGTTTTAAATGAGAAATAATGAAGTGGTTCCAAATGAGATGCAATACCATGATAAAGTAAAATTAAGCTGGATTGTTGTATGAAGTAAGAAGGGCGAGTTTTGGTGTAACTATAAGTCTATTCCTTTGTCACCTGGAGGTTACAAGTTTGAGTTGTAGAAATAGTTTCTTTGTAAAAAACGAAGGCAAGACTGCATACATTTGACCCTTCATAGACCTCACAGTGTAAGAGCCTCCTGCATTAGGAATGTCATTTTGATTGTTGTATGGAGTGAGGGGTACTTGTGCTAGCCTTCTACAATTTTGTTTATTCAAAAATTTGTAATGCTAAACATTCTCCAGTTATGCTAGTTTATGCTCAGTCTCATCCTAGATATCTAGTTGAATTGATTAGTAGCGGCTGTGACATGTGCAGGTGAAAAATCTTTTAATGGTTGATCCAGAAGATGCTGTGCCTCTGAGAAAAATGATCATAAGGAGAATTCCTCGGTATGTCTATTTTGCACATCCTACTTTTCTCACAGCACTTTTTGCATGCTAAATTCTTATCTATCATTTATATTTTATATAATTATATGCTTCCAATAAGGAGCTTCCTCATTCTCCTCTTGCTTCTCCTTTATTGCATAGGGTTTCAGAAGACATGCCCCTGTATGATATCCTTAATGAATTTCAGAAGGGTCACAGTCACATTGCTGTTGTATATAAGGATTTGAATTTAACAAAAGGTGCTAAGCCGTCACAACTTGAATTCAAAGATGGCTGCCAGAAAAAGAGAGGCAAAAGTGATGCATCAATAGCGAAAGGTGAGGATGTGAGAAACAGCAACAGAGAGGCAGGTTGTGTATGCTTTGTATCATTGTAACAACCACCATTTTATTGCTTTGAACTGAATAAAAAAAATACCACACTGGGTTCCAGCTATTTATCATGCATAATTCTGTTAGATATTTGAAAGATAAAGCTATAATTTTTGAATGCCATGGTTTACATACTTGTTCTTACCCGATTAACCTTTGAATACCCAAGCCATTAGAATGTCACCACAAAGCTGCTAAATTCAAATTTCCTCCTCTCTTCCTCATCCATGTTTAGTATGCATAACTACACCTCTTTTCTCAATGTTAATGCCTCAGCTACAGCTTAAAATTAAGTTTACCATGACTACAACTGCAAATGAAATCATCTTTCCTGGATTTAGTTGGATCCTTATGTATTTTCAACACAATAATCTTCTGATACAGATGATAATGAGAAGAACTCAACAGACATTGCCCAGAATAAGAATGATACTTTGAAGTCATATGACTGTGAGGGTGCTGCTGCTAATTATGATGGAGAGCAGCTGATAAAAAGGAGTTTGCCTGTAACTGTTAAGAAGCGGCAGAGGAGTTGTTCATATTGCATTTTGGACATCCAGAATGGCGGCTTTCCAGTGCTCCCATCCAATGAAGAGGTTGTTGGTGTGATTACCATGGAGGATGTAATTGAAGAACTTCTTCAGGTAAAGGCAGTACTTTTAGTGCGTAGCCAACCATGGGCAGGCACATGGTGGGGGTGGTCATGGGAGTTTGGATCAATGAGTCTGTGCCTCGGTATATGGGTTTAGACAAAACCATTGTCATGACTGTGACAATGATGGCAACTATTTTCATGATAAAAATTTTATCCTGTGATTAGTGGAACTACTGCATGCAGATTGTTTACTCTTTAGATGGCATAAACATAAAAAGGATACTTTAGTGCATGAGACTTCCACACTATGGGATCCAAGAAGGGTCAATCACATGTTAATCACATAAGCCAAAATTTCCTGACCGCGGCATCAATCACATCTGGTAAAAAATGCTGCGATATGTGACTGAAACTGCGTATGTAGTAGTATCTTCTCTCAACTAATTGAAGTTACTTGAGGACTTCTGTGTAACAAATTTAAGTTTTGCTTTCAATGCTTGATCTGTCTGCCAATGTTCATGCAGGAGGAGATTTTGGATGAAACAGATGAGTATGTCAATATCCACAACAGGTAATAGTATTGCTTTCAGTACGTGTTCTAGACTGCAGCTTATTTCTCATAAAAAATCAAAGACAATGTTGCTGTCTTCTGCAATAGCTTTTATGCGTCTCTTATCTGAGTTATGTTCATAAAGATAAATTGCCACCTTCTTCCCAGTCCTTTGACTCTAGTCTAACCTCAAACCAACCAAAGGACCGTCCGTCATTTTGGTTGGAAAGTTCCAAAATCCATCTGCTTAAACAAATTGAAGAAACGAACTCTGGTTCCATACCTTTTGAGAACTATAATGCAGTTGTGTTTGAACAACATAAATATATCTCGTGACCTGCTCTATCTTTGTCATGCAGAATAAGGGTCAACATGCATGCATCTCAAGAAAAGGCTCCCAATGCAACTTCACTGCCTTGTGGCATCGGTAAACCCATAGCAGGCACTGTAACCTCAGCATCCCCCGTTTCGACAGTTTCAACTCTGGCAGTCTCAGTCTCAACAGGGGCTTCATTGTCAGACACATCAACTGAGGCAAATCAAGTTTCTGATGAGACAAATCAAGTTTCTGATGGAGACTCGTTGAAGAATCAAGACTCGTAGATGTCCCTGTTTAGTATATGGATATTTAGCATGTAGCATAGAAGAAGGTGGTGCTGATCCCACGGCGAAGGATCTCTTGGGAACCAAATGGCTTACCCAGCAATCTCAGTAAACACACTATGATTGTTTAGACTGAGTGGAGCTGACATTTGCTCAGCATGCTTTCTCGCATGAGCATTTACGTAGATGCTACCCGGTTTGATGTATATGATGGTTCATGTAGGGCTAGGCCACTGAGTTCTATAAACTACAGTCTATGATGAAATTGTGCAATACCAAATGTATCTAGAATGCAAAGTAAATTCACTGCCTGAGGATTTGTCTTGTGAAGAGAAGCATTGCGCATATGATTTTTGAACCACACGGGTACTGTTCTGTGCAGAAGAGAAGGGCATTGCAAGACTCTTATCAGGATTTTTGGATTCCACATGATTTCAACATTACAGCCAAACTCGGGAGTCCTGCCCCAGCTGCGGCCGAGGGGGGGTGGTGCTGTGGGGTTGGGCAGTGGACGCCGGGTACGATCTCGAAAGCTACCGGCTCTCATATACAGCTTGGAGTTCGCATGGAAACAGGCCGAAGTGGGCAACCAATAAGAAACGGGTGGTAGGTCGCAGCTTTAGGTCCCTGATCCAGCGGTCGTTTCCCGAAGTGTCTCCCAATTACAAACCAAAAAAAAAAAAAAAAACAGGAACATTAATCTAGCAGGTGGTCGGTCCTTTCCACTGACAGCGCTCACATGCCAAGAAATACTCCGACGTAACAGAGCTTATTGACGCGAAATTAGATTTTAATAATACTAAATTTATATAATATTTAATTAATTTGTGAGTAAAAATAAATTAAATAAATATGAGAGAATCGAAAAAAATGAGCGTGAAATATTGAGAGAAAAATTAAAAAAAAAACTGGAAATATTAAAGAGGTAGTAGAGGGTATAAGAAAATTCTATTAAATTAAATAATTTTTTTTTACTGTATAAATAGGAGAAATGAGTTATTTATATTTATGCTAAATACTCTGAGATAACAGAGCAAATTTTCTTAATTATTTATACATATACGTACAAACAAAGATTGAAGTAATATATAATTTTAGTTCGAAAAACTAGCTTGCTTCCCGCGCAAAGTGCGAAAATATTTAACATATTCGCGTTGTTTAAAATTTAAAAGTATTAAAATATATTAAAATGTAATAAAAATATGGCAATAAAAATTTATAAAAATGAGATATAAAGGTAATTGATATGTTTATTTATATATATATATTTTTAATATAATATATTCATAATTTTATAACATATAAATTTAATCCATTATTTTTTAAATAAATCTCACTCATTATTTAATATAAAATTATAAATAAATTATACTTATAAAAATAAGTTAAAATATAAATTTTTAAATATAAAATAAAAATTTATATTAATTATATAATATTAAATTTTAAATTTATTAATATTAAATTTAAATACATAAAAAAAATCCATCAAATAAAAATTTTTTAATGAAAAAATTAACAACAACAAATAACTCTCAATTTCAAATCTCAATAATGTCGATGTGTGAAAGAGCAACATACCGCGAAGCCGTAGTAGATAAGTACAGCTTAGCCGATTAACCAGCTGAATTATGATAATCGACGTCCACTTCAGAATTGCTTAATTTTCAAGCCTACTCATTTTCCCTGCTTTTGTTTCAAATTGTCATTACGGCTTTCCGGATCCTGGGGTCCTTCCACTTTCTTGTCTCTCTGCTAACTGCTTTGCAGATCCTACGTCGTACCTTGCTCGGTGCAAGTGTTCAGCATGGTGTGGTGGACTTCTAAAGTGGAATCCTCTTTTCGTTGTCTCGGGGCTAAGTATACTTATCTTGCCAGATTTGCAGTTCTGTTCAATTGTCCTGTCCTATAAATCATCCATTTGAGGGCTTACAGTGTCAAAAATGGCAATTGCTCGGCTGGGTCGCCAAGTGAAACGCCCATATGGGTTCTGTGTAAAAATGGCAGCAGTAGCAATCATGGGTCTTTGCTTTATCGTTGTCTGGTCAATGTTCTCTTCTTCTTCTTCTTCTTCAGTTGCCACTCAAAGGGAAAGCTTCGAGGACATCGCTGAACCAGTACCGGCGAACTCCAGAGTAAGCAATTCTAGGACCCAACCCAAAAAAAAACGGCCGGAAAAGCACGATTCGAGCAGAGAAGATCAGAAGGTTAGAGTTGAATCTGAGTTGGCGGCAAAAAGAGATGAAGAAAGTATTAAAGGGCCTGCTTCTTTGTCTGTCCACGAACACGAAACTGGGAAAGAGATTAAAAGGGAAGTATCAAATGGAAAAAGAGTGAAAGATGGTACTAAAACATTGCCGGATAGGGTGGACAAAGAGAATCATGGGGAAGAAGAGTCGAAGACCGCAGAATTTGAGAATGAAGGGGACGAAGGAGAAGTAGCGGATGGAAAGGAAGATGCAACTGATGGTGAAAATGAAGGCGATGGTGACATAGAAGGAGATGGTGATTTGATTGGAGGGCTGGATCAAGAAGCTGTGGAGAAAATGGAACGAGAGATTAGGCTGTCTACTGGTACAGGAAAGAAGCAGAAGGTGAAGGGTCCTTTGTTTGATCCCAAAGCACATTATAGTTGGAGATTATGTGGCACAAGAAGTAAGCACAATTACATTCCTTGTATCGACATTGAAAGTGGATCTGGAAGGCTGCAGGGCTACAGGCACACTGAGAGAAGTTGCCCAAAAACACCTCCAATGTGCCTTGTTCCTCTCCCACCCGAAGGGTATGCATCTCCAGTCAGCTGGCCTGAGAGTAAACAGAAGGTATATATGCTGGATTTTTGTGTGTTATCTTCGTGAATTTAAATAAAAAGAAAGGTATTGTATGCTCGCTGGTCTCACATGTATCGTATTTCTTTCGTTTGATCCTTGCAGGTTTTGTATAAGAATGTTGCGCATCCAAAACTTGCTGGGTATATTAAGAAGAATAGTTGGCTTGTCCTGTCTGGAGATTATCTCACCTTTCCTCAGGACCATTCTGTGTTAAAGGGTGGTGTTCAGCACTACCTTAAATCCATTGAAGAGGTGGATTTTCTTTTAGTCTCATTTGGAGTTATCTGGTACTAGTAATAACTGTTTCTAAGTTTCTACCTTGGGCACACTCATGCCCATCATATACAGTATACTCATAATATCCATGAAAGATATTCTAGGTGAAATGTTAACCATTGTTTCATTCGCTCAATCAGCCATTTGATGGCTTTTCCAGTTATATGACCACTGTCTAGCGGAGATGAGTTGCAATGACCTCATCACCTCATGAAAATCATCCCTTGTGCAGGAAAGCATCTTTTACTACTGCATTGTACCTACAATAAAAATTCCTAATGATGTAGCTATCTAATAATGGAAACAATATGCTTACAATGTCAGATGGGAGATTCCCAGCCCAAGAGCATGGCTAATATGTGATCTTGATGTGGTTCAACAGATGGTACCAGACATGGAATGGGGAAAGAATATTCGTGTGGTGTTGGACATTGGATCTACAGACTCAAGCTTTGGAGCTTATCTACTTGATAAGGAGGTATTAACATTATCGCTTGGCTTGAAGGATGACCTAGTTGGCCTAGCTCAGGTTGCCCTAGAGCGGGGTTTTCCTGCAGTAGTTAGCCCTTTTGGAAGCAGAAGGCTACCTTTCCCAAGTGGTGTTTTTGATGCTATTCACTGTGGCGGGTGCAGTATTACTTGGCATTCTAATGGTTTGTGTATATTTTTTTTCTCTTGTTCCTTTCTTTTGTTTTCATTCTTTCCATAATTTAAATTCACATACTTTTGATGTATAAATTCAGGAGTTCTTTTCCCATTTTCAGGTGGTAAGCATCTTCTAGAGATGAATAGAATTCTAAGGCCTGGCGGATACTTTATTCTGGCTACTGGACATGGTAACATTGAAAAGGAAGAAGGTTTGGCTTCACTTAATTTTAGAGCATTTTTTTGCCTCTTCATCTGCCAAGAAGTCTAGCCCTCTCAAAAGTCTTATGGCTGTGGTTTTTTCATCTTGCAAACCAATAATACATATGTCCTTTTTTGTATGATGAAATGGATGATGTTGTTTGTACACACAAAATTTGCGCTGCCATTCATACTGTACAGAATGGCTTCCAGACCATTGTCAGCCAAGAGAATTCCCAGTGCAGATGTTTTATGCCATCTTTTTTTTTTTTAGTTGTTATTATGATACAGACCTTAGGAGGATTCCTGCAGAGTAGACATAATTGACCTCCCCATTTTTTGTTTCTTTTTTTTTGGATTCTTGACTTCCCCAAACTGAATGAATTTACTTAGTGAATAAGATAGACCAAGAAGGTTACACAAAATAAATGTGGCCAATTAGCTTCACGTGAATGCAGTTGCCTCTTGTTAGAATGGTGAAATTACTCTTTTTCCTTTTTTACATGTATTAGAGGAAACCTTTCTGTCTTTTTTACATTAATTATTTTTCTTTCCAGCCATGACCACATTGATAGCTTCTATCTGTTGGAATATCCTTGCTCACAAAACTGATGAAGTAAGTGAAGTGGATGTTAAAATATACCAGAAGCCTGATTCAAATGATATATATGAGTTGCGAAGGAAGAAAATTCCACCAATGTGCAAGGAAAATGAAAATCCAGATGCTGCCTGGTAAGCCTAGGCGATCTTGTGTTCAGATAAAGTCTCTGTCTCAATATCATTTGGCAATTGATACTTATGTCCAATTTCATCACATAAAACTTCACTGTGCTTTTTCTAGTCAGATGTGATGATCTTGATTTGATCTAGAAAATAATAATACAATTGAAGAACAGTCTTCTTTTCTTTTGGCTTCTCTAGTTGAGTCCAACATCTCATCTTATGTGGCCTAAGGCAGTCATGGCCTTTAGTTGAAATCAACCAGTAATTGAAGTTTTGTCTTTGTCAGAATTACTTTTAAGTTGGGAGCATACTGATTAATGTCTGCTTTTCCCATATATGTTCAATTGGTAGTTGAAATAAATGAAGGCATTGGATTTTGTATTCAGATTCACTAACTAGGCATTGCAGCAAGCTGTTTCTTTTCCCTTTTGTTTTCTGTGAGGCATTTTAGCTGTGTTAATGCCCTGCCTTTTTTTACCCATTCCCTCATGACTGATGCTTTTCCGTATATCAGGTATGTTTTCATGAAAGGTTGCTTGCATACTATTCCATCTTCAATTGAGCAACATGGGACAGAATGGCCAGAGGAATGGCCTAGGAGGCTTGAGACATATCCTGATTGGATGAACAACAAAGAAAAATTGATTGCAGACACCAATCACTGGAAAGCTGTTGTTGAGAATTCTTATCTCACAGGAATTGGCATTGAATGGGCAAATGTGCATAATGTAATGGACATGAAAGCAATAAATGGAGGGTATGCTAACAAAACATTTGAATTATTTCCGTATCTTCTTTAAGGGTAGCGTTTGAGGTTGTTATCATCTTTGTTTACAATTTGATCACATAATAGTTAAGAGAATTCCCTTTTATCTGGTACATCGGATAAAAAATGATTTCTTTTGCACCTGCGAGAGTTACTGAAATCAATTCCTGAGAAGGGGTGTTGGGTTAAGTCATTGCTTTTTGAAAGCCTTAGTGATGCAACAAGAAGGGGGATTTACAGGGTCTGACATAATTGTTTCAGCACGGCCACTTTGAGAAATTGATCAAATATGATAAACATATAGATTTAACAATCTTTATCTCGCAATACAGATTTGCTGCAGCTCTGTCACAGCAGAAGGTTTGGGTGATGAACGTGATTCCTGTCCATGCACCGGACACCCTTCCCATCATTTACGAGCGTGGCCTTCTTGGCATATACCATGATTGGTGCGAGTCATTTGGCACATATCCAAGGACATATGATCTATTGCATGCCGATCATCTGTTTTCACGGCTTAAAACCAGGTTAAAACAAATGCTCCAGTTCTCCCTCTCTTTTTAGTAACTCGTTCCATTTCTCAGCCAATCCACCTCAAAATTTAGTGTTTGATTGCATTTTCTGCAAGTGAAAGTTTGGCTGGTTCCCATTTACTGTCTCAAAGGTTGATCTGTTACTACTCTTAGAATCATGTTTGTTCTTCACCATTGTTATGTATCCTTTGCAGGTGCAAGCAGCCTGTGTCAATTGTTGTTGAGATGGATCGAATGTTGCGGCCTGGTGGTTGGGCTATCGTACGAGACAAGGTTGCTATACTTGATCCACTAGTGGGAATCCTGAAAAGTTTGCACTGGGAGATCCGCTTTACTTATGCTCAGGATAAGGAGGGTATAATGTGTGCACAGAAGACCATGTGGCGGCCTTAGAAGAGTTCTGTATATGTGTCTCCTTTTCTCGAAATATGACTGCAAACTCAAGAGCAGGATTTGGAAATTCTGCTGCCTTTGTAACACCACAGAAGAAACACTGATTTTTGAATGAACACAACCTGTGTGGTTACTGATTCATTTTCACACGCCAATACTGGTTTAGTCTCTTTTTTTTTTTGTTTTTGTTTTTTTTTTCCTCTTAATTTAACTATTAATATGCAATTTTTAGATGGTCAAACTCAGTGTAAAAGTCTCACGGGCTGAAACACCTTTTTTTTCTTTCTTATTAACATGCATTCACAATTGTTACCTGTTTTATATCATCATTGTTATAATATTTATTAATAATTATAATTTTTTAAATAATATATATAAAAAGATAAATATTATTTAAAATAATAATTAAGTTATTATTATTTATTATTAATAATAATTAAGTTATTTTTAATAAAAATTAAATTAAATTAATTGAGTTTTTTATTTTGAGAATAGTAAAGGGTTTATTTTGACAAAAAAAATATAAAATAATAAAAAAAGATCCTTAATTTAACTTATATAAATAAATTTATAAATTATTAATATTATACTTCATCAGAAGTATATGATAATAAATTAATAAATTAATTCAAAATTTTCTTTTATAATTGTAGGAAATCGGTGATTAATATAGTTAAAAATATAATTTTTAATAAATTAATCTATTACATTTAATTTTTTTATTTGATATCAAAGTCTAGTTATTTAGTTATATTAATTACAATTAAAAATTATGTATGTATCATAATTTTATATGTTTTCCTTAATCAATAGATTAGAGTTTCTAAAAAATTTCAAATCTTCTCGGGGCTTATCTATATCATGTTATTTTACTTAGATTTATACTTATTAAATATTTTATTTGGATAACAAATATGTATAAGTAAGAAAAGGCATATGTAATATGATGATGATATAGATATATATGTGTGTAATAATTCTTAAGTATCTCAATGTTAGAAAGATGACATGTCATATCATATGTATATGAGTTTAGTGACATAAAATGACTTGTTAATTTCTTATTGACTTTTTCTAAAAAATTGTTGGGCTTTTTGTCTTTATATATACAAAACTATTTATGCATGCTTAGTAGACTAAAAGAATTTTATAAACTAATTTTTTATATTTATTATATGTATATTATGTTTTGGCCTTATGAATGTCATTATAAAAAATATAATTTTGATTTAAGAACAATCACAACATCTTGAATTATTTTAATATGAATGATTTACAAAAAAAAAATCACATAAAAATATAGTCATTAAACTATAAACTATAAATGATTCATAGGACTTATGATTAATTCTTTAAGATAAATTATTTGGCCTAATAAAGAGATTTATTTTTATTAAATTAATTAGAATAAGATAATAAATTGAATATTAAAGAAATAAAATTTCTTATGCCTAAGTATATAACTTTTATATTTTAATATTTAATTTATTAGTCTTATTATATTATATATATAAATTTAATACATGTAGGAACCTCTGTTCATAAGAAGATTTGAATTTATATTTTTTGACGATTCATTAGTTTTATGGTATTAATGTATATGTGTTTTTGATTAATACAATTATTTTTACTATTTTTTATAATAATTTTGTTCATATTCTAATATTGTCCGGTGACAATTTTGTGTACTAAAGAAAAAGGTCCTTTTGACTTCAAGGTGTATGAATGTAAATTTGTCTTTTCGTATGGATTAACCATCTATTCCCATGGAATTAAATGCATCAATTGAAAGAGTTACTTATGGTAAGTGAGAGCGATTAAATTGCTTAAACTTAATACTCATTGAGACTCATATTAGTATAAGTATAAAAACTCATATTAGTATAAGTATAAAGGGCTTTATTTTTAAAGAGAAGAAAGCCAAAGATTTCATGAAAGTTATTTAGAAATAATTTATGAAATCTTATAAGGTGTTGGCTAACACTTTAACAAAGAAACTTTTAGGAAAGAACTTTGATAATTTAAAAGAGTGCGTAAGCACATTATAGAAATGAGAAACATTGCTTTCAACTTAAATTCTTAAAGATTAACATATTTGAAACTTTTTTGGAGCACTTTATTTTAAATTCTCCTTTTTCTACATATACAACATTTAAAATATCTTACAACACACATAAGGAAAAATGATTATATCAATAAGTTTTTGATTTTGTGTGTTTAAGGGGGAAAAAAAAAGAACAAAACATGAGAATTTGGAAAGTGCTCATCTTATGACTAAAGAAAAGTTTGATGGTAAGAAGGGTAAAGGCACTCCATCTTAGAAGAAATATGCAAAGTTGCCAACAGAAATGCATGTTTCTTCTATCAAAAACATAAACATATAAAAAGGGCTTGTCTTAGTATAAGACATGATTGAAAAAGAAAAATATTCTTATATCCTTAATATGTTATTAATCTTTTTTTAATTAATGTTCCAAGTTATATACAATAGATTGATTTTGGTATTATAATCAATGTTGCCAATATTATGCATGACTTTCTAAACTTAAGGAAGTCAAAGGAAAGTGAGCAAGATAACTATTTAAAAAATCAAATGTGCATTAATATTGAAACTATTGGGAGTTATCGTTTAATTTTAAAATTTGGTTTTGTGTTATACTTGGAAAACACTTTTTATATTCCATTATTTTTAAGAAATTTGGTTTCTATTTCTAAATTAGCATATATAAATTATCTATTTGTCCATGAGAATTACATTTTTAGTATTTTGAATAATAAAAATACTAGTAGTTCTTATTATTTGGTTGAAGATTTGTATAAATTTACATCTCATTTAAGAATGCAATGTTATATTGCATAACAATATTGGTGTGAAAAATGTATTACTAATGAATAATTTGCTTTATTATTAAATAAAAGATTAAGTCACATATAATTTGAAAGAATAAAAAGACTAACAAATAACAAAGTTTTTGCAATTCTCAACTTCATGGATTATGGTACTTGTGTAAATTGCATAATGGGTAAGCAAACCAATAAAAGTATTAAACATGCAAAGAAAAATTTAGAAATTCTTGAAATTGTGTACAAGGATATATGTGGATCATTTTTCAGCTTCATGTTTTCATGGTCAAAGATATTTTATCTTATTATTTGACAACCATACAAGAGTTATGTATATCTACTTATTATTTGATAAAGTTGAAGTATTATATACTTTTAAAACATATAAGATTGAAGTAAAGAAATGGAAGGATAAAAGAATCAAAATTATACGATATGATATAAGTGGAGAATATTATGGAAGGTATATAAACATAGGGCAAATAAAAAGTCCATTTGCAAAGTTCCTTGAATAAAAGGGTATTATTGCACAGTATATTACATTGGGTACACCTTAACAAAATAATATAGCTAAAACAAGGAATCAAACAATTATAGTTACAGTGAGAAGTATGATCAATAATTTTAATCTCCTATTAAGTTTATGAAGTGAAATCTTAAAAATTACAGTGTATGTTTTAAAAAAATTCCCTTAAAGGTTGTCCCTAATGTTGAAAAATTTAAACTATAATAAAACGATACTTTTCTGAATTTTCATTTGCGAAAATTCAATTACCACAATACAGGATCTTTAAGCGAATACTAGCAAATAAACTGTAAGGAATCGACGTACCGTTGTCCATGTCGGTTCCTTCGTCGGAGGTGAAGATCTCTTTACCGATCCGTGTCTGAGAAGATTTCGCCTTTCCTTTCCGGATTCTTTCCTTTCGCGTCTTCCTGCCTTTTCGGTCTCTCTCTCACAATTTTCTTCGATTCCTCCCTTTCCTTTTCTGTTTTCTCTGATGGTTGAGCGAGGGAAAGCTTAACAATTACGTTTATTTCCCTTCCATAATTGTTATCGTTAATTAGGAATTAATATCCTAATTAAATCATTAATTAGGGAATTAATATCCTAATTAAAACATTAATTAGGGAATTAATATCCTAATTAAAACATTACCTTTTCCTTCCGTAACGTTTATTTATCAATTAGGAAATTATCCCTCTTTTCCGATAACAATTATGCTACTCGTAATCGTTATCTTTTTCCTGTAACAATTATCTTTAAATAGGGAGAGTGGAGGGATTTTAAACCCAGTGACCCAAATTGCCATTATGTCCAACCGACTATCATATTGGACCTTTTATATTGGGTCACACTTTAAATAACAAGGGCCACTCATGTTAATTAATTTAACAATCTCCCACTTGGCTCTTGTTATGATTTGATGAATCAACAATAAATAAGTGCACACAATTCTTAAGGATCATCAAACCACAATACTTGATTGAATCAAAATGATTGGATCATGGCGGTCACATGTCCTTTGGCGACATGATTCCTTCCATGTATCACATGATCATTATAATTCATAATAACCTAACTGAGGAACGTTGAAACTTTAATTGTCATTTCCGAACATGCCACTAGTTATCTCACAACTGTAATTGTATACAACCAAATGGAGATAACAGAGCGTAAACAAAACCATGACTTTAATTGAATTCACGAGTGTTACAATAATATGAGCAATACATAATATTGGCTTTCAAGAGAATGCGGACCTATCCAAAATGCCCATCCCTTCAACATGTCTAGTAAATGTTTTCGGTGGCAAACCTTTAGTTAATGGGTCCGCTATCATCAATTCAGTACCAATGTGCTCAATAGACACTCTACGGTTTTGCACTTCTTCCTTAACAGATAGATATTTCAAATCCATATGTTTCGCACCTTTAGAATACCTATCATTCTTAGAGAAGAAAACAGCTGCGGAATTATCACAATAAATTCTTAACGGCTTTTCTATACTGTCGACCAAACCAAGCCTTAAGATAAAATTCCGCGACCATAATGCATGAACAGTAGCCTCAAAGCATGCTACAAATTCAGCTTCCATAGTGGAAGTAGCAATGACAGACTGCTTCCCACTTTTCCAGGAAACTGCTCCTCCAGCTAGGAGGAACACGTAACCAAATGTAGATTTCCTCGAGTCTACGCATCCAGCATAATCTGAATCCGAGTAGCCTACTATCTCAAGATGACTTGATCTTTTATAAGTAAGCATATGATTCTTGGTGCCTTGTAAGTACCTAAGTACTTTCTTTCCAGCTTTCCAATGATCTATTCCAGGATTACCTTGATATCGGCCCAGCATTCCAACAGCGAAACTAATGTCTGGTCGAGTGCATGTTTGAGCATACATCAAACTTCCAACCAATGATGCATAGGGAATGGATTCCATTGATTTTCGTTCCAAATCATTCTTTGGACATTGCAGTTCACTGAACTTATCCCCTTTCTGAATTGGAACTATTCCTGTAGAGCAATTTTCCATTCTAAATCTCTCTAATACTTTATTGATATAGCCTTTCTGAGACAATCCCAACAATCCTTGTGATCTATCACGGAATATCTCTATTCCTATCACATAGGATGCCTCATTCATATCTTTCATTTCAAAAGTTTCAGAGAGAAATTTCTTAACATCATGTAACAAACCCATGTCATTAGCAGCCAATAGGATGTCATCGACATATAGGACTAATATAATGAACTTGCTCCCACTGACCTTCATATAGATACACCGATCAACGGTGTTCTCTACAAAACCATATGACGTAATGGTATTATTAAACTTAATATACCATTGTCGGGAAGCTTGTTTCAGTCCATATATCGATTTCTTTAATTTACACACCAAATTTTCCTGCCCTGTGGATATGAAACCTTCAGGTTGGTCCATATACACTTCCTCTTCTAAGTCTCCATTCAGAAAGGCGGTCTTTACATCCATTTGGTGGAGCTCCAAGTCATATTGAGCCACCAAAGTCATAATGATTCTTAAGGAGTCTTTCTTAGACACTGGAGAGAAAGTCTCCTTATAGTCAATGCCATCCTTTTGAGTGTAACCTTTGGCAACAAGTCTGGCTTTGTACCTTTCGATGTTGCCTTTTGAGTTTCGCTTGGTCTTGAAGACCCACTTACAGCCAACTCGTTTTGATCCTTCAGGCAACTCTACTAGTTCCCAGACTTGATTTACATCCATCGATTTCAACTCTTCCTTCATGGCATTCAACCACTTTTCAGAATCATTACAATCCATGGCTTGTTTAAATGAGACTGGATCTTTATCAATGCTTAATTCTGATTCATGCTCAAGCAAGTAAACCACATAATCATTCGATACAGCTGGCCTTTTTTGTCTTGTAGACCTCCGTAATGCCATATCTTGTGGCATTGCTTGTTCATTCGAAATTTGTACATTGTCACTTGGTTCATCTCTTATGTGCTCACTTTGCGTGTTTCGTGTATCAATTTGTTGTCCTTGCATGTCACGTGACTGTGATGCAACAAAAGGAACAACAACTTGAGTAGAAACACTGGGTGTGGGGATACCAACTTGAGTAGGAGTACTCACTGTGGATCTTTCATTTTGCAATTCTGTAATATCCACCTTTCGTGATTCCCCACTCCCACTGAGCTGACCATTTTCAATGAACCGAGCATTACCAGACTCAACTATTCTAGTACTATGGTTAGGGCAGTAGAACCTGTACCCTTTAGACTTTTCAGGATAGCCAATGAAGTGACCACTGATAGTTCTTGCATCAAGCTTTCCTTCATGTGGATTATAAATCCTTACTTCTGCTGAACAACCCCAAACGTGAAGGTGTCTTAAACTGGGTTTCCTACCTGTCCATAACTCGTAAGGAGTCTTAGGGACAGCCTTACTAGGAACCCTGTTCAGCAGATATGCTGCAGTCCTTAATGCATGCATCCACAAGGATAAAGGTACAGTACTGTAACTCAACATACTCCTAACCATATCCATAAGTGTGCGATTCCGCCTTTCCGCTACACCATTCTGTTGTGGTGTACCAGGCATTGTGTACTGTGCACATATGCCTCGACTTTGAAGAAATTTTGCAAATGGACCAGGACATTGTCCACTTTCATTGAATTTTCCATAGTATTCACCACCCCTGTCTGACTTAATCATTTTTACTTTTCTATCTAACTGCCTTTCCACTTCGTTAATAAACACCTCTAGGGTGTTTACTGACTGGGACTTTTCATGCAGTAGATATAAGTAACAGTACCGTGAGTAGTCATCTATAAATGTGATGAAATATTTCTCACCACCCCACGTGGGAATATTGAAAGGGCCACATATATCGGTGTGTATTAATTCTAAAGGCTCACTACTTCTCATGGCTGGGTTCTTTGATGTGTGTCTTGTTTGTTTTCCTTTTATACAATCAACACACACTTCTCAATCAGCAAAATCCAATTGAGGTAGGATATCACTTTTCACCAACCTCAATATCCTTTCTTTGGATATATGACCCAATCTTTGATGCCATAAGAAAGCAGAACTATCATTATGCATATTACGTTTGTTACCTATACTATGCTCAACAAGAAATAGAGAATTAGCATACATAGCATCAAGATTAAGACGGTACAAATCATCTACCAAACTACCAAATCCATAATAGTACGAATGTCTATACAATGAAAATGCACCGTTTCCAATCTTGAAATTAAATCCTTCTTCATCCAACTTTGCAACAGAAATCAAATTCCTAGCACATTCAGGAACATAGAGACACTTTTCTAGATCCAGGTGACACTTAGTGTCCAAGATCAATCTGTACGTCCCAATTCCCGCTATTCGAGCCTTCATTCTGTTTCCCATGTAAAGGAACTTCTCAGTTCCTCTTATGGGCTGGATTGAAAGGAATCCCTGCATAATATGTGACACATGAGTAGTTGCTCCAGAGTCTAACCACCAAGTATTGTTGGGTACTTCAATTACGTTTGATTCAAAACATACTGATATACAGTACATACCTTTTCTTTTCGAACCAAGCTTTCCTTTTTGGGCAATCCTTCTTGAATTGACCCATCCTTTTACAGAAGAAGCATTTCTGATCCTTTTGGATCTGACCTCCAGTGACTTTTATAGAGGCCTTGTCCTTCTTCTTACCCTTCCGGTATGGTTTAGACTTACTACTGCTAGCCTCATTGCAAACAGTGAGATGAATGGAGTGATCCCTCATCTTCTTTAATCTCCCTTCTTCCTGAACCAGCATGACCTTAATTTCTTGAAAGTTCCATTTCTCTTTAATAGTGTTATAATTCACTTGGAACTGGCCAAATTCAGGAGGCAGTGAGTTGATGATGAATTGAACCAAAAAGGATTCACTCACATCCATTCCCATCGTTCTTAACTTTGCTGCTAGGTTAGCCATACTAGTCACATGATCATGAATGGGCTGTGACCAATCAAATTTCTTGGTCGTCAGCTCACTCATTAGGGTTCCTACGATGGATTTGTCAGCTATGTCTGACTGAGAATATTCTTTAATTCTCACCATAAATTCCCTTGCATATTCGGTCTTAGGCATTGATGGCTTGACATTTTCAGCCATCGTCATTCGCATCAAATTCAGACTCAGCCTATTAGACCGTACCCAAGCCTCATGAAAAGACTTATCGGATTCTGTACTGGTCTCTGTAATGGCTGCAGGCCTTTTATCCGTGATGACCGCTAGGTCTAAGTCCAAAACGCCCAAATGAAACTGAATATGCTCAGACCATTCTGCATAGTTCAGCCCATTGAATTTGATCATTGCATTGCCTAGGGCGAAAACGTTGTTGTAGGCTGCAAACATGATCCAAATTTACACATTAATACTTTGAGCAAACTTTGATGGATTCAGATACATGCATTACAAACTTTGATTATGTATTTAAGTCCACCTTTGGGTGATCCTCAAATACATAACTTTAATCAATAATGATGCTAATTAAATATACTTTAATAGATCAATCAATCATACTAGAGTGAAATATGAATGTTATCTTTGGACATACAATCATGTTTACTCAGTATATCAATCAATCCCCTTTAGTGTTATTAATTATAAGCAATGATCCATCTTTGGATGATCTCCTAGCTTTATAATTAATAACTACAATTGTTCATGTACAACCTTTTATTAGCATCATAAATGAATAATTGAAATTTACGGTTATTCAAAATTTTCAAACCAGGCCACTTTGGTGACTAACAAGTTTTCAAAATTTAATTTTCCATTCTGTGGTAGTTGACACAGCCCAATACCCAGACAACACACTTTTCCCGTAGTCGGCTTATGCCTTACGCCGATAATCACCCGCGATACGAACGACAACCACAAGCGACATAGGGTCCAATGGCCGGCGCACTTTTCCAGCCAACAGTCTCCGGCAGTGTAGGATTCCGGCCGGAGCTCCTCCCACGCCGGCCAACGCTGCCGGCACCGCCCGGATCCCACAGCCGGGCCTCTGCCGTGCCCAGCAGGCCGATCGGGTCCCGGCCACGTGCGCTCGCCGGTGGCCCCTCGGCCCCGGTCGGGTCGCGCTTCTCCGGTGGCCCCTTTGGCCCCGGTCGCGTCGCGCTTCGCCGGTGGCCCCTCGGCCCCGGTCGGGTCGCGCTTCTCCGGTGGCCCCTTCGGCCCCGGTCGCTTCGCGCTTCGCCGGTAGCCCCTTCGGCCCCGGTCGCCTCGCGTTCGTCGGTGGCCCCTTCGGCCCCGGTCGCCTCGCGTTCGTCGGTGGCCCCTTCGGCCCCGGTCGCCTCGCGTTCGTCGATGGCCCGTTCAGCCTCGGTCGGATCGCGCTCGCCAGTGGCCCTTTCGGCCCCGGTCGGATCGGGCTTGCCGGTGGCCCTTTCGGCCCCGGTCGGATCGGGCTGCCGGTGGCCCTTTCGGCCTCGGTGGGGTCGCGCCTCGCCGGTGGCCCTCTCGGCCTCGGTGGGGTCGCGCCTCGCCGGTGGCCCTCTCGGCCTCGGTTGGGACGCGCCTCGCCGGTGGCCCTTTCGGTCTCGGTTGGGACGCGCCTCGCCGGTGGCCCTTTCGGCCCCGGTCAGATCGGGCTTGCCGGTGGCCCTTTCGGCCCCGGTCGGATCGGGCTGCCGGTGGCCCTTTCGGCCTCGGTCGGATCGGGCTGCCGGTGGCCCTTTCGGCCTCGGTCGGGCTTCCCCGGCGATGCGCAGGAACACAGCGCTCACCGGTGGCCCTTTCGGCCTCGGTCGGGTCGGGCTTCCCCGGCAACGCGCAGGAACACAGCGCTCACCGGGGTTCCTTTGGCCGTACCCGAATCGATTTGGGTCCCGGCTGTGTCGACCGCTTTCCTTCGTGCGCCTTTCCGTCCAGCACAACAGGGAAAACGAAAACAACAACGCAGTATTCGCAAAAACAAGCTCTGATACTAATTGTTGAAAAATTTAAACTATAATAAAACGATACTTTTCTGAATTTTCATTTGCGAAAATTCAATTACCACAATACAGAATCTTTAAGCGAATACTAGCAAATAAACTGTAAGGAATCGACGTACCGTTGTCCATGTCGGTTCCTTCGTCGGAGGTGAAGATCTCTTTACCGATCCGTGTCTGAGAAGATTTCGCCTTTCCTTTCCGGATTCTTTCCTTTCGCATCTTCCTGCCTTTTCGGTCTCTCTCTCACAATTTTCTCCGACTCCTCCCTTTCCTTTTCTGTTTTCTCTGATGGTTGAGCGACTCTAGGGAAAGCTTAACAATTACGTTTATTTCCCTTCTATAATTGTTATCGTTAATTAGGAATTAATATCCTAATTAAATCATTAATTAGGGAATTAATATCCTAATTAAAACATTACCTTTTCCTTCCGTAACGTTTATTTATCAACTAGGAAATTATCCCTCTTTTCCGATAACAATTATGCTACCCGTAATCGTTATCTTTTTCCTGTAACAATTATCTTTAAATAGGGAGAGTGGAGGGATTTTAAACCCAGTGACCCAAATTGCCATTATGTCCAACCGACCATCATATTGGACCTTTTATATTGGGTCACACTTTAAATAACAAGGGTCACTCATGTTAATTAATTTAACACCTAAAACTCTTTTTGAGTTATGGAATGAATAGAAACCAAACTTAAGATATATGTATATAAGGGGTTGTCTTATCGAAGTAAGAATTTGTAATCCTTAATTAAAGAAATTAAATCAAAAGACAACTAATTATTGTTTCATTAACTATATGGTAAACTCGAAAGAATATAAATTTTACTATATTTCAAATACATTTAGAATTGTTGAAATTAGAAATGTAAAAATTCTTAAAAACTTTGAGTTTAATAAAAGCAAATTTTCTCGTAAAGTTTAATTTAAAAAAAGTAAAAACTCAGGTAAATACCTTAACAGTTATTTTATTAATTATATGGTAAACTTTATGGAATATAATTTTATTGTCCCTTAAGCACACTTATAATTATTGAAGTTAAGAACATAATATTTTTTAAAAATTTTGAATTTAATTAGACCAACTTTTCTCATAGAGTTCAATTTAAGGAAAGTAAAAATTTAATTAAGTATCTTATAAATTTTAAAAATTTGGTTGTTTAAAAAAAATTACACAATAATGATAACGAAGAATAACCAGTTTAAAATCAAATACCTAATGCAATATAAGTAAATGTGAAAATTGTAGAATGTGAACTACAAAATAAGAATCTATAAAATGAAAACTTAGGAGATACTTAAGAATAAGGAAATATGCAATTCTTGATAATTATGTTTTATATCTTTAAGAGATTGATACTAATCTAAAAAATGACCTCAACATATTTTCACAAACTTTGAAATGTGAAAATCTAAATTATGATTTAATGCCATGAAAAAAGAGATGAAATCTTTAACAAATAGTCAAGTTTGGAACCTTATTAAATTACTAAGAGCTATAGCTATAAGTTGTAAATAAGTTTATAAAACTAAAAGAGGACTCATATGATAATGCTAAAAGATATAAGAATAAATTTTTAGCCAATGGTTTCACTTAAAGGAGATTATTGACTATCATGAAACCTTTTCTTTAATCTCAAAGAAGAGTTTATTCAAAGCGATCATAACTTTAATTATTCATTTTAATTTAGAGTAATATCAAACTGATATGAAAACAACTTTTTAAATATAAATCTTAACGAATTCACTTTTAATAAAGGAAGTTACTTAATATGCATGTTTAAGAAATTCATACATAACCTTAAGCGAACTTCTTGACAATAATATATTCAATTTCATAATATTATAATCTCATATGACTTTAGAAAGAATATTGTGAATTAATATATCTACCTTAAGATTAATGAGAGTAAACATATTATTTTAGTCATGTATGTGGATGATATTTCACATGCACGTAGTTATTTAGGATTATTGTAGGAAACTAAGAAATTTCTTTATCAAGATTTTGAAATAAAAGATATAGGTGAAGATATGTAATTGGTATAGAAATTTACAAAGATAAAAAAGTTTTAAAGAGATTCAAGATATAAAGTTGTTCTTTCATTGTAGCACTTATAATCAAAAGTGATAAATTCAATCATACTTAATGTCTTTAGAATGATTTGAATAAAGAATGATTTTCTGGAGCCATTTCATTTGTGATATACAATTAAAACAAATTAAATGAAGCAAAAAGTTAGGAACACACATAGATTAGACATATACTAATTTTAATTCTTTGTGACAGTGGTCCTACAATTTGATAAATGGTGAACTAATTAGCATTTTTTTTTTTTGATGAATAATGAATAATGGGCGGTAGTTTGACGAATGATGGATTAAATTAGACGTATATTGATTTGAATTATTAGTTACGGTCAATCTATTGTTTGATGAATAGTGAATTAATTAGTACATTTTTTGATGAATAATAAATTAATTTTAATTAATAATTAAAATTTGATAATGTAAGTGCGGTAGGGAATCAAAATCTTAAGTAAAATCCAAAATTTATTGGAATTGTCTCCACTCCACCGAGTTGGCTGTCATGCATGAGTCTTAACAGAGCAGACACGACAGAGGCCAAGCCGACCACAATCTTTAGATATGCAAGGAGGCTCGGCCCGTGGGCCTAATTGGAGGCTGACACACCAGAGAGAGAATGTTATAGATTGGCCCATTTTGGCCCAATCAATATTTGATTTGATACGAGATCCGACTTTCCCAAGGCACATTGAGGTAGGGGTAGAATTAAGGTAACTGCCTGGCCGTCTCTCCTCCTCCTCCTCCTCCTCCCGCCTCCATCCTCCTCCTCCTCTTTCCGCCCCCATCCTCCTCCTCCTCTTCCTCTCCGTGCAAGTGGACACCGAGACAGGCTCCGAGGCTGTCCTCACTTTATTACTCATAAATAATAATTAAACCTAGTAGTAACGAAAATCCAACCAAAAAAAAAAAAAAAAAAAGGAAGACAGAGAGAAGGAGAGCATGTCACTGTCTTCAACACCAGCTCGCCTAACTCTTCTTGTTCTGCTCTCAGCCACCGCCTTCTACTGCTTCTACAAGTCCCGCCGTCTTAAGCTCTCTCTAAACTCCAATGCTAAAACCAACCGCAGTCCCAATCCCAAAGGCAAGCTCTTCTTCGTCTCCCAAACAGGAACCTCCAAAGCCCTGGCTCGCCGCCTCCAAGCTCTCTTAGCCTCCCACGGCATCTCCTTTGACCTCGTCGACCCCAAAGACTACGAGCCCGAGGACCTCTCAAGAGAAACGTTAATCATAATCGTCGCTTCCACTTGGGAGGACGGGAAGCCGCCGCCTAACGCCAAATTCTTAGCCGATTGGCTCGCCGAGAGCGCCGATGATTTTCGAGTCGGCGCTTTGCTGCTTTCTAAATGTAAATTCGCGGTCTTTGGGGTCGGCAGCAGAGCTTACGGCGCAACGTTCAATGCCGTGGCCAAGGAATTTTCGAGGTGGTTGAGAGAATTGGGCGCCACTGAGATTTTGGGGGTTGGGGAGGGTGACGTTGATGGTGGTGAAATTGATGGGGTTTTTGAGGAGTGGAGTGGAAAGCTGGTTAGGGTTTTAGAAGGAGGTTCTTTGGAGAATGGCGGGGTTTTGGGAAATGGAGTTGTTGTTGGTGGTAGTGGTGAGAGTGATAATGAGAGCATTGTTGATGGGTTTGAAAGTGATGATGAGGATGGGAGTAATGGGGTTTTAGACTCTGGAGTTGTAGATGTTGAAGATATTGCTGGTAAAGGGCCGTCGAGGAGATCAGCCTCAGTAGCTGAAACTAATGGGAAAGTGAATGGTCAAAGAGAAATGGTGACTCCAGTGATCCGGGCCAACCTGGAAAAACAGGTATAATTTCTATTCTCTTTTTTCCGTTCTCTTTTCGTTGGAATCTTTTTCTGGTAGTAGATCAGTTGCAACGAATTTAATCAGAACATTGGAAAATCGTTCCTTGGTAGCTGAGTAGGTCAACTCACTTGAGTGTTTAAGCTCAAAAAATTCTTTTATTGCGGAACCACAGCAGATCACATAAGTAATAGTTGCAAAGTTTGCCAGCGAGTTGAACGCAGAACCTGCCGGTTCTTAATGTCAGATAGTTCCTCTTTAACATACAGATTCATTAGAAGCAATTTGCCAGTGCCCCGAGTACGTCTTCTGGAGTCCATCTAATTAACTTGATAATGACTTGTGTCAAATTGGCTTTTCCTATTATAATTCATGGGTGTTAGAGTTTGTGGAGCTTCTGACATGAGGAGAATAAGTATGATCAGCTCTATTTGTTTAAATAAATTATCTAATTCTGGTATCTTAATGTGCCTTGTTCACAAATTTGTTATGATTAACTCTTTGACATATGATCTTTCATCTCATTCCGCTTCAGCTTGTGTTACACTCTTGTTATCTTGTCTCAGTTTAATTTTATCATTTAATTGGCTCATATCAAATCTTGACTTTAATTTTGCAGGGATACAAAATTATTGGTTCACATAGTGGTGTTAAAATTTGTAGATGGACCAAATCACAACTGAGAGGCCGAGGGGGTTGCTACAAGCATTCATTTTACGGCATAGAAAGTCATAGGTGATTTAAGTGTTTCTTTTTTCTTTTTCTTCTACAGCTAATTAATTTCCAATTGTTTTAGCTACTCCTTTCACTGCAATTGATGTCTGAACTGAATCTAAACATGAAAATGAGAAGTAAAGAAAGCAAATGGACTGGGGTGTGTTGTGCTTTGGGAAAAAAAAAAAAAAAAACAGAAATTTAGATTGCAGCATATTACTTGTCAAAGAAGTGATGTCTTTGGGCACTGCCATCTCATCTTTGGTTCCAATTCTTTTGTCCCAAGTTATTTATTAGTCGTAAATTCTGAATCTGCAACAGAGATGGCACCATCTATTGGGTGCCTCTTATGTGCTTCATTTGTAAGTGTAGGTTCAGTGTATAATATTTTTAGCTGTCCTTGCTTTTTTCTCACCATCTTACTGCTGCACATATATGCCCCTTTAACTGTCATTCTATTGCTGCATCCAATAATTTATTAGTAAAAGTGATGTTTCATATGTTCATTTGGATTCTTGTTGTCATAATAGTTCATGATATTAATCTGGTAATTCTCATGCATTGCTTTTGATAGAAAACTCTAATTGCATTAGTAAATTACTCCTCATTTACCTCATCTGGTAATATTAATTTATTATTATTATTTTTTAAAATCTTAAATGGAACAGGTGCATGGAGGCAACCCCTAGTTTGGCATGTGCTAACAAATGTGTTTTCTGTTGGAGGCATCACACAAACCCTGTAGGAAAGAACTGGCAGTGGAAGATGGATGATCCTCTAGAAATTGTGTATTCTGCACTAGACCAGCATACAAAGATGATCAAGCAAATGAAAGGGGTTCCTGGTAAATATTGTATAATTGTAGTTGCTGAATGATCCCTCAAGGTTCTTGGTTTTGTCCTATATTGACTGTGTATGCATTTTCTTCCTAACAAGAGCATACAGGTTATAAAATTCTCATGTTTCCATGTATAATGATGTTCCGTGGACATTGTTCATATTGAAACTTATTATACAAACCAGTGATTTTCTCTTTGCCATGAAACTTCATGCTGAATTCATATATATATATGTGTGTGTGTGTCATGAGTTGTAGACAGTGAGGAATTGTAATATGGGGGCCTGGTTTAGTATGCAACATGAGCTAATCCACTGGATTGACTGAGAAAATTCTATTATCATAGGTGTTACACCGGAGCGATTGAATGAAGGTCTCTCTCCCAGGCATTGTGCTCTATCTCTTGTTGGTGAACCTATTATGTATCCAGAGATTAATGTACTTGTGAATGAGCTGCACCAAAGGCGAATATCCACTTTTCTAGTAACAAATGCGCAGTTCCCTGAAAAAATTCAAATGCTAAAGCCTGTAACTCAGGTTTGAAGGCTCTCAATTAATCCTATTTGAAAGAAGAATCTGGCAGCAAAAGATCCATAGCCCTGCTTATTAATACAGTAAAGTTAATTTTCACAAGGTTTCTTTGATATATGTAGTTATATGTCAGTGTAGATGCTGCAACAAAGGAAAGCTTGAAGGCAATAGATAGGCCACTGTTTGGAGACTTTTGGGAACGTTTTACCGTGAGTATTTCCTGTGGTAACATTTCTTTTCCAAGCCAAATAAATCAGCTAGTTAGTAATAGATTATAAATTCCTCTATCAGCCTTGTTACAACTGCTTCTTGTGCTACTTGGAGAATAAATGGTCCATTGGTTGGGTTAAATTTGAGCTCTAGTCCTGAATGTTTAATAGGTTCTCACTGACATTTATCGCTGAGGGCTTTTGTATTTTATATGGGTGTTTCTTACAATGTAGACCAATTGACAGCTATCTTAATGGTACATTTGGCCACTAATCCAATTTTAACTCATGCTTGACTCACCTTCATGGCATGTTTTCAAAATGTTGCCAGGAATCCTTGCAAGCTCTTAAGGAGAAACAGCAACGGACTGTTTATCGCTTGACACTGGTGAAAGGGTGGAATACGGAGGATGTAGATGCTTATTTCAATCTCTTCAGTATTGGGAAGCCTGATTTTGTTGAAATCAAAGGCGTTACGTACTGTGGATCGTAAGTGTACTCGTGCCATCAGGTATTATCATCTGTAATCATGTGTTTATTTATCCTTGTTTACTCATACAGGTCTGCTACATCAAAGTTGACAATGGAGAATGTACCATGGCATTCTGATGTCAGAGATTTTTCAGAGGCTTTGGCTTTAAAAAGCAATGGAGAATATGAGGTTGCTTGTGAGCATGTCCACTCATGTTGTGTACTCCTGGCAAAAACTGAAAAGTTCAAGGTGAATGGCCAATGGTTCACATGGATAGATTACGAAAAATTCCATGATCTGGTTAGCAACGGTTCCGTCATCTCTTTTCTCCAATACCTTTGATGGTTCTCCACTGATATAAATGAAATATTTTGATCAATTTCTTCTCTTGGGTGAAATTTCAGGTTGCTACCGGAAAACCTTTCAACAGCACTGATTACATGGCTGCCACACCATCCTGGGCTGTTTATGGAGCAGAAGAAGGTGGATTTGATCCTAATCATTCCAGATATAAGAAGGAGAGGCGCCATAAATCAAGCCACTAACCAACCAGGTTAGACGCTTGAATCGGTTTGGTTGTTGGAGTTTACACTTTGTTTTTTTCTTCCTTTGGGTCTCTTCGTCGTAGCACTGGGTACCCTTGGTAAAACATTTTTGCTTTGCATGACTTTAGTGGGGCAACAGTCAGCAGTCAGCAAAGGGAGTCTTCATCCTTGTTAGGCTTTATATAGTTGAAAAGAGCAAGTGGGCTGTAGTTACGGAGTTCTTGGTCGATTTCTCTCACTCCCTTCTTGTATGACAAGTTTGAACAGAAGTTCTCACAAATTTTTTCTATTTTCAAGGATGTAGTTACAAATTTTTTTCTCTCACTCCATTTGTTTTGATGGAGGCATTGCGCGGTCTTCTACGCTGGTGTTTGCATGAATGTCTTAAGCTAGCCACAAAGTTCCACAGGTGGTCATAAACTGAGAGAAGTATGACTGCGTGGTGTCTGTCTAACCCTTCTGCCCAATGTTCTACTTCAAGGTAGAGGAAACCCCTATGGGGAATTCTGAACTCTTAGCTTGTCAATTAATGACGGGAAGAAACGTAAGGGAAAGCAATTATATTTGTCATTATGGATTCGTTAGACATTTGATTGAAATTCCTCTTTTATCTCATAAAGAGAAGTGGCATTCTATGTTGGTTACTAATCATATTTGCATGTGAGGATTAATCTAATTGGATGTACCTGTAGTCAAATCCAATTGGGGATTAGGAAGTGATCTTCTTATTATTCGTCTGTAATTTGAAGCAGGTTTCCTAATTTGGATGCCAACCCAGTAGCCAATTACGAGTCAATTTTAACCAGCTGTGACGTAAGTAACTTGATAGTCTTAACATATGCATTATTTTATTTTATTTTATTTATTCTTTGGTTGCACCTTAAGCCTGTCCTGTGCAACGAAGATACCAGGCATGGTTGTTCTGTTCTACTTTCCAGTCCTTGAGGATTGGGAAGAGGAAACAAAAAGTGCGACTCTCCCGGCTGTTACCCTTTCGCCGCCATGTTTACTCCCGTTGGACGTACCAAAAGAACGAACAAAAATAAAAAAACAGAGAAAAGAAAAACCAATAAAGAGCAGGAGACACTTCTCCTACTGTCTTCCCGGGATAGAGTGTAAACCATAGGAGTAGGCGCCCCCCCCCCCCCAACGCCCCCCGTCCCAGTCAAAGTCGCAAATGACCCCATTACACCGTTGTCCATGCCATCTCACGGACCAGATGGCTGAGGCGGGTCGTGATGATTAGTAGTAGTACTGTTGCAAATGATTCCCTCGACACACACCTCTCTCCGCGATTGACATGCGCCGGCAATGTGTTGAGAGGCTTGCAGGTCTCGGGTCACTGTCAAGAAGAAGAAAAAAAAAAAGAAAAAGGGTTATCCAGCTCAAAAGATTTAAACTATTGGGTGAATCATAAAAAAAAGTTATACATTAAATTTTCACATCCTCTTTCATAGAAAAAAAATGTTAAAATAAAAATGTGAATGAAGTATAGATTCTCTTTATTTTAATAAATATACAAATCAAAACACCTTCTTTAAACTATTAAATAAGGTTAAAAAAAAATTATAGTTTAAACTCTATTACTCACCGTACTGTACTTCGGGGTGTCTGCCCGTTGGAAAGATTGCTGACTCAAGAACACATTCGTACTTGAGCCTCTTCATCTAGTGGGTTAATGAGCACGACCTCGGAGACTTGCACGTCGAAGCCAAAAGGGTAGGCCACTCCTAAAATGTCAACATTTAGGAGTTGTTCATCTCGCGGCGGAAAAAATCACGAAGTCTCCCCGATCCAATTCATATGTCTGCATGAACCATGATTTAATGATAAGAAACATGATTAAAGGATGATAGCAATACATGGAGAGCAAACAACACAGATGAGCCTGTGATGATCAACTTTCTTGAAGCACGTTTTGCTTGTACACAAACTGGGATTTTTGGTTGCGGCTACAAGATGATGATGATGATGATAAGCACAAGCAACAAAGCAATCAACAAGAGCCCAAAAGCTCAATTCTTTTTCTAGTTAATTAATTAGCTGCTCTTTCTGGGTTCGCTTTTTCTCCTTCTGCTTTTCCTTGGGGACTCCTTTTCC
Source organism: Bruguiera gymnorhiza (assembly GCA_020883675.1). Taxonomy (NCBI): domain Eukaryota; kingdom Viridiplantae; phylum Streptophyta; class Magnoliopsida; order Malpighiales; family Rhizophoraceae; genus Bruguiera; species Bruguiera gymnorhiza. Next base: position 3,665,987 of record JAIRCJ010001051.1, on the reverse strand, counting down.
GTGGACTTTCCCTCTATTTCCTTCTTTTTAGCTTGCGTAGCCGATGGCCCCTCTGCTCGTACCTGTGGCTCTTGCTGCTTTGCCTCTTCTTCGCTGGTTTTAACCTTCTTTAACTGACTCCCAAGAACTTCTCCCGCTGCTGCTGCTGCTGGTTCTTGTATTTCATCTTCTCTTTCAGTCTTTTCGATTTCGATGATCTTGCGTGGCCTGCCTCTCTTCCGAGGATTCTGAGGCCGGGGCTCTTCTCCCGTGGTTGAAGCTTCTGCTATTGCTACCGATGAGAGTTCCTTTGTCTTTTGAGGTTTCTTCTTGCCCATCAGTAAGCTCTCTCTGCAGATAATACTATCGGCTTTGTCTTGCAATTTAATTAAAAATACCGCGAACCCAATTACACGAAACCAAGAAAAAAAAAGTCAAATCTTGATGGAGCTTTTCACGTTCTCTTCTTCCCCTTCTGCCTCTTTCTTAAATCAAAAGATACCTAGCTCTCTCTCTCCCTCCCTCCCTCTCTCTCTCTCTCTCTCTCTGTCTCTCTCGGGCACAATTATGGATATTATAATACAAAATTATAAGAACTCCGTTACAGGGACGCGCATCCATAGCTGCGCAATTCAACCCGTGCCATGTGGCGTGCCTTGCTAGGAGTAAAAGCATAATTTAATTTAAAAAAAGGAAATGAAAATGAATTAATCTAAAAATTGGGAATAATAATGCTGAAATTCAAAATTTCAACTTTTGAAATTAGTGAGTAGCGGCTAGAGATCTTCTAATAATGGAGGAGGAATAAAAAATTTTGATGGTTAAGATCATTAATTCGAAAATTTGATTGTGCAATAAGCTAAACTTATTGTGGGCTGCAAGAAATGCTTTTTCTTTTTTTAATTTTTATTTTTTAGGTTATAAGGTGTAGAGGAAGTTATTGGAAAGAGATTTGTGTAGATTGAGTGTAGCAAACAACAAAAGTAGGGGAATACAATTTCCTTTTGATGGTGTCTTCTGAGTTCTTTTTTTGATGTTATAAGTTTTACCTTTTTTGTTTGTTTTGTTGTGATAGATAAAGTACAGACGTAATTGACTATCAACTGGAGTTGTTGTAACTAGTTTGAGAAGGCAGTAAAATCTGGAGAGTCCTGTATATATTGATCAAATGTATGTGCTTAATTTAAGTCGATATTTTTTTTCAACTTTTATATTATGAAGATTTGTGCTCAATGATGCTGTAAAGCCTTTATGTTTTTAATGTACTGGTTAAAAAATCTGACATTATTGACGATTGAATGCATTGCCAAGAAAAAAACATTGCCTTCTTGGTGCAATATCTGATTCGTTGCTTAGATTATTTAGGAGCATTGACTACATTATGAGTTTTATATTTCTTTTTTGCTTTGGTTGATGAGGCATGAATCCTCAACCCTTGAGTGTAGGTAAATGAGGGGGTTATGGTTTAAAGGGTTGCCTAATATGTCCATCACCTTCAAAATATATTTGAAGCCATTTATGATGACTTTAGGGTTTAATTGTGCGAATGAATATGAGGATGGTGATTGGTAAATAACGTTTGGATAGGTCAGTGTAGTTAAGAATCTTTATGAGGTATAAACAATTTGGTTTACCTGCTGAGTGCTTATGAGTACTCATGACTCATGAGGATGCTGCTTCAACTTATTTGTGGAAGAGGAAGTTATACTCTGTTAATACAATGTCTTATGATTATCTTATCTTACAAAGAAGGTGTGCATTTGCAGGGATTTCACCCTTATTTAATTATACTCTAGATGCTCAAACCAGTAGCAATAATCACCAATCAAGAACTTGGGGTTACTTATTCCTATGGTCACGAGGGTTACGGGTAAAGTAAATGAAATAAGAGAAATAAATAATATAAACGGATGTTACTAAGCGCATGCATTGTCTTATGTAAATGTCCCTTATTTGTTAATCGAGAATGGAAGATGAAGATGATTCATTCAAGGAAAACGGATAAAAAAAAAAGGACACCATGCAAAATGCTTGAATTTGTGGTGGTGACTAAATTGCAAATAGCATAATTAGTTCAATACATAGAAGCTACCTTATAGTATCACAAAGTGTATTTGGTATGATTTCAATTAATGGGTAAAGGTGGCTTTGTTTGATTTGTTAGGTTTTGGTTGGTGAAGCACTTATTTTTTGTATTTAGTGATTTATAGAAATATTCATAGAGTTAACAGGTATGTTAAGTATTGGTAGAATGATTTCAATATATAGTTGTAAAGTGTTGAGAGGGGTTGGTTTATTGTATTAATATGACAAATCTCAATGCAACAATCGAATACTTGGATCGTGGGAATTCTATCCGGATTAATATGGGGTAAAGAGGTCGACCTAAAAAGCTAACCCAATGACACCGGTAAAAGATAAGAGAGTGGCACAGGTTGTAGATTAAGATGGAATTGATGAAAATGCACAAAAAAAAAAAAAAAAAAAAAGACTAGAGTGTCAGGATATACTCTTGTTAGATAATAGTTTGTGGTGCATATATGTTACAATATTTGATAAGGAAAAATATGTACTAGTATAAAGTAAAGTGACAAGCTGAATGAATGTATTTATGAGATAAAGGAAACAATAGTTCGAAGAAAATGGTATCGTACACGGAAGGCAAAGTGCAAGCTTGGCTAATGTAAGTTATTTGCCACTTATTGTTGTATTGTAGAATGATATGCATTATTGTGTTGACATTATTGCTAGGATGTAGTAGATTTTTTGAAAAATAAATTATAATCAATTTGTTGTGGATGTAATGTGAATAGAATGAGACTAGTGCAGCTTGGGAAAGGCTTGAGGAGGAAGAGAGACAATGCCCAAGGAAGCATCAAAGGGGAGCAAGGAGGAAAATGTTGTGTTAAAAAGGAAACTGGTAAGTTATAAAAATGACTGACTTAGTTTCTTAAGACAGTTGAAATAGTCTTTGGGGTCAAGTTTACTAATATCTACACGGTATGATGATTTGCAGGCTCTGTTCTTAATGTGTTGTTCCTCACAAACGATGATTCAGTTTGTTAATGAAATAAGGGAACAAAAACATTTGATGGGTTGGACAGAGGAGATGGGTTTTCATGGGTTTGTGGAGATGAAATGTGACTTGCCACCAAGGCCTATAGTCAGTGCTCTAGTACCAAATTTTGATTTGGGAATCTGCACTCCATTTGCACAAGAATGACGAAATGTGATAAGTGCTCAAAATATGCACAGAATAATGTGTGTACCAATTGGTCCAGTGCCAGTGCCAGAGGGAGGTGATGCTGTGGAAGAATTGTTTAAGACATTTGGAAAGAGGGCAAATTAGAAAACACTTGAGGAGAAGATGCAGGCACCACCAAATGCAGTCACACTTAAGCAAGCATTCTTGTTGTTAGTTCTGAGTTCGTTGTTATGTCCGGCATCATTGAATAGACCATCCATAAGTTTGTATAATGGGGTAGTGGAGGTAGGTGCAGTGAGCACCTATAATTGGCCAGAGTATGCATTGTAGAGGTTATATAGCGAGATTAACGAATTCAAGTTGGGGAAAGGGAAGTGCACAATGGAGGCAGAGAAAAGGTGCATTGGTTGATGCCTGCTATTTTTGATAGTATATCTAAATTTCCACATAAATTTATTTTGTTTAGTCTTTATTGCTATTCAATTATGCGTAATAAATAAAGGAAAGTGTAGTACAAAGGGGGTGCTAGTATTGAATTTTAGAAATTTTTGCAGTTATTTTACTTTCAAATTTGCCCCCACAATTGGGAGAGAGGCTGCTCGAATGAAGGAAATGCATTAGTCTACTGGATGATCGAGGGTGTTCGTGTTGTATTATCTCATAGAGGTGATAAAGTACTCGTGTTGATGCATCTGTTGGAGTCAACAATGTGGTGAACTTTACCATGGTTGGTTTGGTCATGTCAAATATACTTGATTGACATCAAGTAGCCAAAAAAAAGAAAAGGATACCGGTGGTCATGAAAAAGTGGATGAAGTTGATGTTGGAGACCAAGGATCGATGAAGTCGAGGGCACATCATTAGATGTTTTTAATGGTCCATATGTGCCTTTAAGGGAGTGAAAACTGTTAAATAGTTTTGTTTTACATTCATGTGTAATGCATCTCATTTCAAATAACTATTATACAGATGTGATAGTTATTGATTTATTGAAAGGGTTAATGGTTTGTTGAATTACAAGCCGTATAGTGAGAAGGAGGAGTGCCCAAATTCAAGCATTATAGGAAATAAGTGCAGGGGATACCATTATGGTTTCTCCAAGCACGCTAGAGAGGGCACAGGCCAATACCACATTTGCTGGTAAAGAAATGGTAATTGAACAAATTCATCCAAGTGGGATTAGAGTTTGAATTATAGATGCTCAAGATGGTGACAGCAACAATGTCTCTGTTGACGAATGGACAAGGGGATCACAATCAACAATTAAGGCAGCCAAATCAAGACGGAAAAGGAAATTAGCGAATGGGAAGTCTTCAATTGCTGATAGAAAAAGTGAGTTCCAGTCGATGATGAAAGCTTGCATGACATTGGCAATGGTGATGGCGTAAATAAACCAACCAAGGTTGAAGAAATGGGACAGTAAAGGGCAAGTATGTGAGGATGGAGTTATTCGTGGCAATGATGATGGGTTAAAGAGCTGAAATTGTCTCCTGAAGAGAACAGAAGCCTTAGTAAGTTAAACTTACCAAAAGCCATATTTTCACCGTAATGCTCGCTGCATTTGAGTACGGAAGATGATGTTATAGTTTTCTTGCTGTGAGGTACCTGATTGTATAGTATGTAAATGAGTTTTTGGGAAGCGATGGAAAAGTGTCAATGGTCATGAAGTGCTAGAATCTAGTGCCAGAGAAGGCAATGTCAATAATTCAGTCTCAGTAGATAGTGATTTGGGCGAACAAGCAAATATAGTTGACAAAAATGGAGGTGTCCATGCTGAGCAAGGCAAGGTTGCATTAAGTACCTGTACGTGAAGTCAGGGCTAACGAGGTGCAAGTATCTGCTGGAGGTTAAATGCTTGAGAGTAAGATCAATGGAAACTGTCAATTGACATTGTGAGTCTTCTAGCTGCAATACATATAAGTTCTTGTATTGTTATGCGTTTACTTCCTTTGCTGGCATTGTATTGTTATGTGGATAAGTATTCAGGTTTTGCCTATTTAAGGAAAACACTATGGCAGAATGCACCTTGTGCAGTCCAGTCATATCGGATATGTTGGTGGTGAATCAATTCAATGACAGATTGGACATTGGTGTATCACAAACATTGGCACAACCTGACGTCGAAGCAACGAGGATGATGATGTTGCCCCCTTTAAGGTAGCAGGGTGAACAGTTGCTTAAAGATATTGAATGCGATTTGAACGCTGAGACTGAAGAAGGGAATCTTGAAGAAAGCGGCGGCGGCAGTGTAAAGGAATGAGCAGAGAGAGAGGGAGAGCAACGGGCACAAGGGTCATCGATCGCAATCTGTGAGGTTGAGAGTATCGACGTAGAACCAGACCTTATAATTGATCATCTTTTAATTTGCTTGTGTTTATAACTTCTTTCCTTTTGTCCTTAAAAGAAAAGAGAAGAAAAAAAACATTCCAATTGATCTATAGAGACATGTTGTGTTCCCTTTTTTTTTTTTTTTCTAGGTTTAATCGCTAATTAAGTTAACAAATTACTTCTTTTTTTTAATGTATTTTGAAAATAAATATTGGAATTTACGCCATACTTTGGTTTTGAATGTGGACGTGCATGATCTGTGGATCTTGAGAGGAGATGTCGAGGGCTGTGCTCTTCGATCATTGCATCTTATATACTACTTCCATTTGGTTCGCCCTGGACATCATACAACTAGGATTGTCAGATGATTTTTGTAAGGGTCTGACCGTTGCAGTATACAAATCTTCCTTTTATATCTACATATAAAAATTAGGATCTTTGGCTTGTTGAACTTTCTCTAAGAGTCTTTCGCTATTTACGCTTCCTTTCACTTCTTGCTCAACGAAAAAAAAAACATAGAAACTTCCTTCTATGTCTGCATAAACAAATCGGGATCACTTGAAACATTTAGCTTGCTAACAATTGGAAGCATCCGAGTTTGTTCCACTTCCAAGAAATAGGAATACCCCAAGAGCGACAGTTGATCCAACAAATTGGAATTATTCAGTGAACTTTTTTGAAACTTGAAATATCCTGACCATCTCTATTAAAAATATCAGGTTATGACCACACAGTATTTGGAAAACAAAAATGGCAGCTATTGTGGCAAATACAATAATCACTGCTTGCAATACCTTTTTCATTAGGCTCGTTCCATAGTTCGCAGTGAAGAACCCCGTTACGAGGTATTTTTCACAATTGACCACATTAGGCCAAATTATTCCCTTTTCATATAACCAATTAGTTAAAAATTATTGTATGAGTCTCACAAGGTAACTGTAACAACAACACTGAATTTTGTTTCGCATAGTTTCATATACAAACACATTAGAGACAATGGTCACTCATCAGGCAAATGAGAGATGTTAACAAAATCCTCTCAACTTAAAATGACATAATCACATTGCCAAAAGTGTTCTTTACACCTATGAACTAAGTTGTCGTATGGTATAGCTAAATAAAAAATAATAATAATAAAATGGTAGTGCGCATACCAAAAAAGCCCAATAGCAACTACTAAGCTGAACTGCAATACTTTGCTATTCAAAGCAATGTATACCAAAAGTATTCAAGTTAATTCTATGCTGGATCTATCAATGAAAAGCTTAAAGAACATAAGAAAAAAAGCTCCATCCCCATACTTGTCAAGTATATGCAATGCTGGACGACAGTGTGCAAGAAAATCCCGCGGACGGTGTGCAAGAAATCATTTCAGGAAAGGCTGGCCTATCGGCGGCATCAATTACTAAAAACAATTATAGCCGAAGGAGACTCTTTTGCAAACCTAAGCAGTAAATCCTGCACTTCAAATGAAGTTTCAAGAGAAACTCAACTAATTCGATGACATATTAAAAAAGAGAAAGGGAGGAGTAAATAATTTGTAAACTCAGTATTTTAAAATTTTAAATTTAAATATAACATTAAAATTACAAATTTATTATTTATTTAAATTATATTCGAATTTTTTTCTAATTTTAAACTCTCACATTTTCATAACAAGTAATATTAAAAGTGATAGTTCAACCCCAATAAATGGTACCAAAGGGACGAATATGAACAACAAATATTTCTTATGACAATATGTAAATATGTAAAGTGGTAGCTTTGGAATAAGAGTGGTAATACGTGTATATTTGAATGTAACTTTTGCATTATTAACAGACGCACACTTTAGATCAGACAAAGTAAAGTTGGCTCATGAACAGATTTGGTAGATCAATAATGGACTCTTTGTGCCTTCAAGGAGAGTAATCTTAATGTAAAAGAGACTTGCACACTTGAGAGAGAGATTATTAGGATTTTAAGTATAAGTGTATGAGTTATGTGATTAAAAAATTTCATATTAAAAAAGAGAAAAAGAAGTAAGTAATATATAAGTATAAAAGACTCATAAACCTAATATTTTAAAATTTTTGGTTAAGATATAGTGTCAAATTCATGAGTTTGTTACTTATTTAAACCCCGCTCAAATTTCTTCCTAATTTGATATCCTACTAAACTTAAATGATTGAACGTAGCTTATTGTATAGTTACAAGCAATTTCATATATAGTAAAGCTACCTCTGTCATAACACTTCAATTCTAAAGCCAAATCCTTATGGTATATAACTTAGCAAGCAAAAGCATCTGCCTCAAATGATGACAACATCTAATTGATAAGTAATAGGCCGAAACTTTTTATACAATTTCATGGATTCCTATTCAAAACATAATAGAGATAGGAAACAAGTTCATCATATATCCCTCCATTACACTATAAAGGATCTATAATAACAGTTAAAAATCAATATTTAAGGTCGTTAAACCATTGCTCAAGATCTAAGGTAGTAGTTTCTCAAGCATTGCTTTTGATAGACACTGCAATAGCCTTTATGCAATAGTTTTAAAGGTTATTGGCACAAAAAAATAAAAAAAACATTATATTAAAAGTTTAACCCAGTGGTTCTTGGCTTCAATAGTAGTGATTTTTCATAATTTTATGTAGCACTTCATAATTGCATAGGTTGTAGTTTTAGGTCATAAATGTAATAGTTTTAAGATTTAAAAGTAACAATTTTTAAATTTGAAAGCAGTGGTTGGGAAACCAAAAGGCAATAGTTTTGAGTAATAAAGGCAATGATTTTGAAACTTAAAAACAACAATTTTGAAATATAAATGTAGTGGTTTTTAGTATTAAAGGCATCAGTATTGAAATTCAAAGACAACAATTTTTATTTCCAAAAGTAATAGTTATGTAACCTAAAGGCAATGACATTGAGACTTAAAGACAACAATTTTGAGGTATAAAGGCAGTATTTTTGTAGTTTAAAGGCAATAATTTTTAGAATAAAAAGTAGGTTTTTGAGACCTAATGATAGTAGTTATGTTTCCTGTAAACAACAGTTTTTAGACTTAAAGACAACAATTTTGTATTTTAAAGGAAACGGTTGAATTATAAAACAATAGCTTTGAAACCTAAAAAAGTATTTTAAAACCTAATGGCATATCATTGGCATTTAATTTTTGAAATAATAACTATTTTTTCCATTCACCAATCATCTAAATAAATATAAAAAGTTTTCAAGTATAAAATCTATAAAATCAATATTATCGTATGCACATATTTAATATAGTTAACAAGAAAATCAATTAATTAAATAAGAGGTTTAGTCCATAAAATATTTGCTTAATAAGTATTAAGTATCATCAACATTTTCATTATCCTATACAAAAGAAAACAATTGAGTGATTATATTAAAGATGTACACCTTCTAAATATTAAAGATATGAAGATATGAGTTTGAACAATTAAAGGTATAACCAGCCAATAAAAATTGTGTGTAAATAGGATTTATATGTCAAGTAAACAAATAACATGTCTTTGGACATATCTGGTTCTATGAACTAAGTGCATTGTTGGAAGATTGACGATTTTTTAGTTGTTTATACAAACATGAAGCACTAAAATAGTCTCTAAGCTAACTAACCATTGGAAAAAATATAGTTGACATGTTGGCATTGATGTTCAACTTAGGATTAAGTTATTGTAAGCCTAAAAGAATCATATTGAAGATTTCTTCTGTCATTGCAAATTTTTAAGCTTTCAACCTCTTTTTCATTTCAAGTTTCAATTTCTTTTGCACTTCATTTTTCATATTTTGTTGGATTAATTGCATAAAATTTGTAAACACTCTCACAGTATCCTAAAAAACATTCTTTCCCTTTAAGGAAGTAGGGCTAGCACCTATCCCATGAAGTCCTACCCGTATAGGATGCTTTTACCCCATGACTAAAACAAAAGGATCAATTGTTTGGTTGCTAACTCCTTGGCTTTTCAACTGAATCTCCTTTATTTTAGTTTAAACATAACAATAATATGTAGTTCAAGACTATCAAAGTATAAAAATTGATTTTGTACTAAAAAAAACTTAATACTTACAATTTTTTGACTTGTAGTCTTTGTAAATTCCTTGTATACTTTGCTAGTTTTTTTTTTTTTTTTGTGCAGGTAATCTTAAACATGTCCATTTGACAAGATGACTCCTTATTGGGACACATATTTTTCTATGAATAATTGGAAATTGACAATAATCACCTAAATAGCTCAAACAAATCAATTAAAGTAAACTGCATGAAAGAAACATGGCTTTAAGTTTCAAAATTTGAAATTTTCTAGTAAATCAAATTTAGGAAAATAAAATACGTTATTTATAATAACATGTATATTCTTACCATTTACTCTTGAATGAGTGAAAAGCTCTTTCAACCTAATGTATACATATCTATTTGCTTTCATTGATTCGTTATGTTGGTTGTTGTCATTGCCTATGTATACATATATAGAAGAATACAATTAAAATTATTTCTTATGTAGAAAAAGTAGCAAATTCATTATATGCATGCTTTGGTTAGAATAAACCTATGATTTTTTAAGTTTTAATATATGAGTAGACTAAGAAATTGCTCCATGGGTATATTTTTTAGACAATACTTTAGTTTAACTTTATTAATTTTGTATTTAGTGAAGTGCTTTCTCTTTAACTAGCATATATAGAATCTCTAACTTGTCATAATTTTTGTCAATATCTATTTTCTCCCTTATTCAAGAACCAAATATTTCTTCTATAATACTTAAAGTATAATTTATAAGCTAGAAATATATTATAAATAGGCAACTTGTGTAAAGAAAAAAAAATCATGATATTTCCTGCACAAACTTCTATATTTTATCCTTATTGTTCCTTAGTATCTTATGCTAACTCTTCATGTTCAATGGTGCCCCATTTGGATTTCTAGCCAAGGTGCCAAAAAAATTGTTGAATTCATTTAGTATCTTCTTATCAAGACCAATGAATTATTTATTAGTATTCAAAAATATAGGTTTATGATCTTTGATACTTCTTATGTATACCTGACTCATTATTGTAGGTTCTAACCTTTTTTTTTTTGCCTTAAAATAATGGCAAGATATTAAAAATAATTTCAATAACCAACAAAAGTAACTTGATATAAAATGCATTGAAATCAACCAAGTTAATACCTTTATTAATCCCTTATTGTACTAGTTATTGTACTTAATGTTGCATTGGTTGTTGGTCTCTTGCATTAAATAAACCTTGTCTCTTAGACATTGAATCTTGATTTATTCTATAAGATCCTGATTGATTGTCAAAGACTAAAAAAAAAAAAACAAAAAAAAAACAAAATATGAACAAACTTAATAAAGACAAAATAAATGTAAAAGACTAATATAATATTGATTTTCTTCTTATTGATTAAATGGCTAATAGTAAGTATTATGCATATCTTTATTAGAGACTAAAAACTCTAAGTGTGAAATTTTTTATATAGTTTGGCTATCTAAAATAAATGAGGTTTCAGTTTGTCATTACTGCCTATTTCTTATTCTTGAACCCTCTTCCTCTTCAAGACTCCTATCTTTACTCGATTGTTGCCTTTTTGTCAAAATTTAAGACATTAAGTTTGTCATTATTGCTGGATTATACCTTCTTTTTTATTTCCCATAAGTTTTCAGCCCTTTCATATTATCCTTCTCTAAGATAGAAAAATTAAAGATGTTAATTCTATATATAAAAGTTGAATATTTACTAAACATTTAAAATAAAAAAGTTAGAAATAATTTTGTTGTAATATCCTAATAAACTAATAATATAAATTTATTTTTAATCATTTGCATCCATCTAATCTTATAAAGTGGCATCAAAATCTGAATCTTTATTAAACTAATCATCATTTTTAAATTGTATAATGTTTGTTTGTAGGTCTAGTCTAGTACTTAGCATGTTTTCTCTTATGCAAGTGGTTTATTCACCTTCTATATGAGATCCTAAGGCTCTCCCTAAAATAAGTTCTATAAATGTCCATTACCTTTTTCAACAATGTCATATAAATCTCAAGGAATTCGTCTCATTATATAATAACAACCTTTCTTAATTGGATCTTAAACATAAAAAATTTGATGGACTTGACTAACTAGTTCAAAAGAATCATTTAAATAACACAATTTGGTTGCATTAACACATATAATCCTATAATCATCTTTCTTGACATGAAACCAATCACATCTAAAAAAAAATACATCACATTGACCTTAATAGTCTAACTTTATAATTTTTGTGATTGCCCTATAATAGGTAACATCTAGCAAGGTAGGATTTTAATTCTTAGAACTTGCAAAACTATTTGTCAAAGCATTCAGATACACACCATTATTTTGTATTATGCACCTTGCATCACATTCCTTAGTGCAGAATCTATACCCATTAATAAAATATCCATCATAGCATGTGATTACTAAATTTAAACCATTATATAATCATCTAATATAAGTAAGAATTTACTTATTTTTGACTTTATTTTGAAACCAAATCGCAAAATCTTGACTATGATTTTGTACTTTTTCCTACTTATTACTTTGGCATCCATTAATCAATTTCTTGTGTTTTCTATAATAAGCAATTCCATTTGATTATTAAGATATTCAATTTCAATAATAATACAAGATAATGATGGGTAAAAATTGGTGAAAGTATTGGCTTACTCAATATAATCTTCAACTTCTCCATCTCTATAAATTGAATAGTACATATCCATGTGCTTACTTTAAAGAAAGACTATCCAAGGTCAAAGCCTTGCCCTTTTTATTCCTTTTACCTTTAATTGCATGATGTTTAAGAGGAAAAAGTGGTATTTTTTCAAACTTGACACTTTCACATTGTTTAGTGTACTTTGTAAATAGATTTTTCACCTTTATAATGCAAATATCTTGAGTGAGAAACTAGGCATTCTTTAACCAAATACCCCTTTACCATTGAACCTTTTAGATGAATTATATTTCATACATATTCTTTTAACTTACATAAGTATCTTTTAATGTCAAACATCCAATGATAATGCATAAGCCCCCCTAATCTAATTTCATTAACCAAAGAGAACAAGTACAGAAGTGTCATAAGTTGCTTATTGTATCTATTAGCCACTAGATCAAACATTATGTAGTCTATAAACCTATTGTCTAGTTTTATGCATTTATTGAAAGAAGCTCATTTTAAAGCAGCTAAAAAAGTTCTTAAATACATTAAAGGTACCTCAATGCTAAGAAACATGTTTAAAGGCAACATAGAATTGAACCTAATAGCATTCATAGATAATGACAGGGTAGAGTCACTTGATGATATGAAAAGTACCTCTAAGTATATGTTTTCCTTGGGTTCAAGTATGTTTAATTGGATTTCTAAAAGTAACTAACTGTAACTCAATTCATTACAAAAGTTGAGTGCACAGTAACAATCTTTACAATAAACCTAGTCATATAGATTATGAAGGTATTAGCTAATTTAAAACTAGAGCAAACTTAAGCTACTCAAATTTTCCAATGATAATGAGTTCATTATTACTATTTTAAGAAATTTAGTTTTGCATGGGAAGACAAAAAACTTTAAAATTAAGTTATATTTCATTAAAAAAACTCGTGAAAGTGAAGAAGTTAAACTAGTTTATTGTAGCTTTAAGAATTAGATTGTAGACATTTTAACCAAAAGGTTACGCGGGTAAAAGTTTGAAGAGCTAAAGTCTGCTTTAAGCATGTAAAATTATAACACCGAAGAGTAGACAAGTTCATTATGATGTTACCATTTTGCAACCTTGAAGAGCAAGTTATTGTCTTTTGTTCAAACTTACCACTAAAGTTTGAAATTCTATTATGACAGATGAAAATTGAGTAATATAGCTATTGTTGGTGCTTTGGTTCAAGTTCCAACAATCTTAGTGCCAATTTCAAATTAAACCTTGCTTTTTATTTAAGTTAGCAAGCATTTTATATTAAGTTCAATTTTTTTATTATACCTTTTTAATTTGAATTTGAATTTTAAATTGTAAAAAGTTATATTATTGTAACAACTACTCATTTGAATTTTGTAACTTGTATATTTCATATATAATAAAATTAAAGTGTAACGAAAGACAAGCTAGCCATCTTTTTGATACTATCAGTCTTTTTTTTTTATTTTTCTTTTTTTGGTTCATTTTGTGGTTAGTATTCCATGCTGTTGTGATTAATACCAATAAGAAACTCAAGAGGATTTCAACTTGAAATCAACAATTTGTTACGCATCCTATTTTTTAATGATTATCTGGCTCCAAAAAGATCAATAGCTATAATGAATACAGTCTTAATCTAAATCTCATATTTTTTTAGTTGGTCTTCAGTAATGTTTCTACCAAATCTGGTTATAATAAGCATCTAGAAAATGCTATGTAGAACTTTATGCATCATCTCTTTGCCATTAGGTGCTAGTTACTACCAGCCTCATCTATTGCAAATGTACTTCCTTTGGCTTTGACATATAGATCTGTCGGCTGTAACATGTGTATGGTATGTTGAATCTGCACTTCAAAGTCCAAGTCCACTCTTTAACATTCCTGTTTCATCTTCAGTGTTTGAAGTCTTAAACTTGTATAGTGATTTGAGCTTCTTGTTGTTCTTCTGTTTTTTAATAAATATTTTTTCATCATCATGACTTTTTTTTAATAAATGGTTTTTTTTTCCTCCCAAATTGGAGTTTTTTTTTTTTAAGTTAAACACGATTCTTCTCCACTGGGTTTTTCTACTTGACCTTTATAATTGTACTTCTCCACGGGGACTTGCTGCTTGAACCGTCTAATGGGGTGCTGCCCTTATGCAGTGGATATGTCTTCTGCTTGGGAATTGTAACGGGATTCTACACTTCTCAACTCGGCCGTTTTCACTATGGGCCTTCTAATGGGAGTCCACTGGGACTTTTTTTAAATTTGGCCTTCTATTGCAAGTGCGGGTTCATTTGTTGCGATAGTTGTGAGAAATACCCATCTAGTTATAGTATCAATCTTGATGATTGCTGCTGATTTGGTCCCTCAAGATCAATGCCCTTTGAATCACATCTTAGATTTTGAAGGCTCTCATATATTGTGGAATTTTTGGGGCTTTGATACCAATGTTGGGTTTTGGAAACGTGTTGACATTGCCAGGGAGAGAGGGTGATAAGCTTTCACTCAAGTGTTTAGTTTGTTGTTATTATTATTTTTTCTTTTTTAAAGCAAAGATCACATCATATCAGATTATAAATTTATAATAGAGATATCTCTTCCAATTTTCATAATTCCGACGCCCTTTACATATAATAAGAATTTGAGACTTTTCAATAATTGTAGTCTATGGTCTAGACCACTGAAACCACAAACATGTCCCCAATGGGACCATGTGATGTACATTCAAGGGTATTTCCTCTAGTTGTTAAGATGAATCTTTTGTCAACGGTTTCAATGGAGCAAAATCAAGAGACAACATTTATGACAAATTTTGGTCAAATTTAAAACTTTATAATCTTGATTTTAATAGTATAAATTACAATTAATTAAATGTATATAATGAGAAAATACACTTAATTTTTTTTTGTAGATATTAAAAGTAAATTTTGAATTAAAAATAATAACATTTAGTTTGATATGTCATATTTTTTTTAGTACTAACGTATTCTATGTACAATATGTCCCTAAAAAATGTATTTCAAATATAATCCTAGAGATTTGGTCAAAAATTCTAATATAAAGAGTACAATCTTAGAGATCTTTGTAACGAATCTACTTGATCACTAGTTGCAACTGTCACTTGGTTGGCTACTCGGACATCAACATGCGAACATTGACTGCTGTATTGTATATAGATTTATTTGTTGCAGTAGATAGATCTTCAGTTCTGCCCACCTAAAAAATTAAAATGACACATGCCTTAACAAAGCAGTGGTTATAACGCTTCCTTTGAGAATAAAATAAAAACAAAGGATATTTGGTATATAACTAATAACATGCATCAATGATGCATATGGTTTATAGTTTTAGACACTCGGTTAAATGTAGCAGTATTTCATCTTTCAATTTAAAAATAACCTCCCTGCATAATTTGAAACATAAAGCTGGACAAAGAAAGATACTACAAAACTAATTTCCTGAAGTCCCTTTACACAGATCATCAATCTGGAATGAAGATTTGCATCCTGCAACAGATGGATCTATAAGCTATCCAACAGTAAATATTACCAAGCTGATATCCATGTTAAATCTGTTGGACTGACAACAACAGTAGAAGATCTAGAAGAACAATTGCAAAGATCTCCCCAATCAATAATAATTATAGTCCCGAGAAAAATGCAGCTGATTGATATTGAAAATATTCTCGATCATTATCCAGTAGCTTGAGGATTATTCGCCTTGTACGGATGACTTATTCCTGCAACTTGTGTATAATTAAAATTCGTATTTTGTTTTCGAGATTCGATGTCACATTTTATATTTTCAATATCTTCAATTCATTGGTCGCTGCCCATTTATGTTCATGTCACGAGGATTCATAGTTAGAATTTACGTGTATGCGACATATGCTGTGGAATGTAATGCTTGTGCGGGAGGCAGCTCACTGAGATTGTAGTCTAACAATAGCGTGCTTCAAAAAACCATGCATTCAAAGAGATGTGTATTGCCTATAAGACTTTACAAAGGGTTCCGAGGTCTCGACATAGGACTTGGGGACTTCAAATTGTAGGAAGCACACGTTGTCTATTTTTTGGTTTTTAGGAGCAACTAGGAAGCAAATAGTGCAGTTGACGTACAGATGCTGAGATCCTTGTACCTTGAGACCTCTGTATCTTTTTAATTGATTTTCTAGATCCTCTGTTGCAGCTGTTAGTCCACTTGACTTAACTTGGAAGTAGAGATTTTTTCTTCGAATGTTTACAGATCCATTAGATTGCAGCAGAAGGATATTTAGTTAAAGACATTTGGTCTCTGTACATGATCTTTACCTAGTATGTGTGTTCTTTACGATATTTCCCTTCTTGGGACACGCATTCTCTCGTCTATACATTGTCATTAACATCGACTAGTACAAATCCACAACGAGTTCCCATCAATGTAAAGAACTTGAAACAATACCTAATTGTGTCAATATCCACGAGATGATGTTATAATGAATCACAATTCACAAAGAGCAAAGAGATCCTATTATATCAACAGAGATCAATGTCCTACAATCGTATCAAAACAAGGTATGAATGATCAAGTTAATTGGCGAACATGTTATGACGACTGCTACTAAAATTCTTTCAGTCAATAAGATTGTTACGTGTTTGGTTTTGTTTAATTGTTGTTGTTTGTCCTACCAGACTAGCTTACTATCTCATGACCTTAGCAAGCATGATCAATGCATACTGTTGAATTATCTTGATTTTTAGGATCTGATTATCGAGAATATTTAATCCTAATTTTCTGGTCCTAATTATTAAGAAATAATAGGAAATGATTTATCAGTGTTCCCTTAATTTGTGAGATTATAACTTATCAGTATCCTTGATTTGTGGGATTATAACTATATTTTTATATTTTACAAATTTGTATTTTTTCTTAATTAGTATTCATAGAAGCCCTATAAATAGCTTTGTAATCATAGTACAAAAATATCAAAAGTTATCACAATTCTTTTCTCTAAATTTTTTATGGTATCAAAGCCTTAGACTCATTCCTCTGGGATAGTGTTGCAGTGCATCCTTCATTGATGCGATAATCTTCCAATCACAGCTTTCATTGCTGAGTTTGTCTTTATCCTTAACAATCTGATTGCAACTATTATTATTGTAATCTCTTTAGCTATATTTTTTCTTCTCTCGCTTCTAAACTTGTCCCAATTCTTGCCCTAAAACCTAATTCACTTGCAGCCTTTATTGTTTCTATTTTTTGTCCTTCCTTTCCAAGTACTTTCTTTGTACTTGGAATTATCCATGTCTGAGACAAAATTGATTGGAAATACTTTGAGTCAAAATGAGGAGCCTAACACCAATCATATGACCGGAGATCTACAAAATATGAGAGTAACTTATAGGTTGAATGAAAAGAATTATCTCAAATGGTCTCAATTCGTCAAGACCTATTTAAGGGTAAAGGAAAACTCAGTCATCTTCTCGGAACAGGTCCAACACCAAAAGATCCCACAGTCAACGCATGGGATAACGCAGATTCAATGATCATGTCATGCCTTTGGGATTCAATGGATCTAACCATAAGTGATACATGTATGTTTCTCAAAACTGCGAAGGAGATTTGGGAATCTATTCACAGGACTTATTCAAAGGCTCGAGATGCAACACAAGTATATGAAATCAAGGTAAAGACAAATGCAACAAAACAAGGGAGCAAAATGGTGACGGAATATGCCAATTCCCTTCAAAATCTATGGCAAGAACTTGATCATTATCGAGTATTTGAGATGAAGTGTGTGGATGATGCTACAACTCTAAAAACCTTTATTGAAAAGGATCAAGTATATGATTTCCTGGCAGGTCTTAATTCTGAATTTGACCAAGTTAGGATTCAAATACTTAGGAAGGAAGAAATCCCTTCTTTGGAAGAGACAATCTCTCTAATTCGGGCAGAAGAAAGTCGACAGAGAGTAATGTTAGAGCCTCAAGCTATGGAAGGCTCAGCATTAGTAACTCGCAATGTGTTAACACAAGAAAAAGGAAAGGTGGATACTTTGAGGCCTACATGGAGGGATAATCGAGACAGTTTATGGTGTACCCACTGTGAAAAGCCAAGACATACAAAGGAACGTTGCTGAAAGTTGAATGGAAAACTAGGAACCTTAAGCCGAGAGTGGGGAAATAAAGGAGGACAGCCAACGCTCTAGGCTCATTTAGTTGAACACACCAGCCAACAAATCAGTCACAGTGAAGGACAGGTGAAAGAATCCTTCAGCAATGAGGAAATTGAAAGAATTAAAGGGCTCTTAGGGTCTCTTGATAAACCCTCTAGTGCATGTTCCTTAGCACTCTCAAGTAAGTCTCCATTCTCTTTTAGTCTAAATGCCTCAGAAAAACTCTCAAGTGAAGCTTGGATAATAGACTCAAGTGTCACTAATCACATGACTCACACTGCACATTTTTTTATTACCTACACCCCATGTCCAAAGAATAGAAAAATAGTAGTGGCTGATGGCTCTATGGCTACTGTTGCAGGAGTTGGTGATATCTATATTACACCTATTCTCACTCTAAAAGATGTTCTCCATGTGCCGAAACTATCAGTCAACTTAGTCTCCATACAAAGGCTCACCAATGACCTCAAATGTTATGTAATGTTTTACCCTACCTACTGTGTTTTTCAGGAACAGGATTCGGAGAGGAAGATTGGACTTGCTAAGGAAAGGAATGAATTGTATTATCTTGAGACGCCAAGTATTTCAAAGAAAGTCATGAACAATTCACCTTTATCATTTCTTAGTACTTCAAATAAAGATGTCATTTGGCTTTACCATTTTCATTTTGGGCATCCATCTTTCCGTGTCTTAAATATCATGTTTCCTTCTTTGTTTAAAGGATTAGATATGAGTCAATTCCAATGTAATACTTGTGAATTTGCTAAGCACACCCGTATATCTTTTCCTATAAATAACAAAAGAAGTTCTCATCCTTTTGATTTGATTCACAGTGACATTTGGGGACCCTCAACAATTCCAAATATCTCAGGGGCTCGATGGTTTGTTTCTTTAATTGATAATTGCACTAAGGTCACATGGATATTTTTACTCAAATACAAATCTGATGTAAATAGTATTATTCCTAATTTTAATTCTATGGTTCAAAATCAATTTGGAGTTAAAATTAAGCGCTTTAGATCAGATAATGCTAGAGACTACTTTAATCAGACTTTATCAAGATACTTCCAAAAGGAAGGGATCATCTATTAGTCATTCTGTGTAAACACACCACAGCAAAATGGGGTGGCTGAAAGAAAAAATGGTCATTTGCTCAACACTACTCGAGCATTATTGTTTCATGGAAATGTCCCTAAGTCTTATTGAGGGGAAGCTATCCTTACATCTACATACATGATTAATAGATTGCCATCAAGAGTATTAGATTTCAAAACTCCTATGACAGTTTTTTCTAGCTTTTATCCCCATTTCAGGATAACAAATAATCTCATACCTAGAATCTTCGGTTGCACCTCATTTGTACATGTTCATAATTAGCGAAGGGAAAAACTAGATCCTAGAGCAATCAAATGTGTCTTTCTTGGTTACTCCTCTACACAAAAGGGGTATAAATGTTATCATCCTCCCTCTCGAAAGACCTATATATCAGTCAATGTTATATTTGTAGAAAATAAACCTTACTTTCCACAGTCTTATCTTCAAAGGGAGAAGTCATTAATTGAAGATAAAAACTTTAATGACCTTAATCTTGACTTACCTCATAATAATCTTCAAATCCAGGCTCCCACTTCTATTCAACCAATTCTTGATCAATCAACTTCTGACCAATTAGCCTCTAACTCTGATCAACGGGCCCCTCATAAATCAGTTTTTGATGAATCAGTTCGTGCTACTTCAATCCCGGACTCACTCTCTACAATTGAGCCTATTTTGGAACAAGAGTCCACTCACATATCTCCCTATATTTATGACTTTATGAGATTTCCTTAGGTATACTCAAGAAATACAGCAATTCCAGACCAAACACAAGTTCAAGATTCCCATCTGGGTTTTGCAAATGAATTTCCAGTAAGTTCCGACTCTCCTTTGCATAAACCATCAATTGATATGCTAGAAAATGACTCACATCTTCCCATTGTTGTTAGAAAAGGTACTAGAGAGTGCACAAAGCAACCTTTATATCCACTATCTCACTATGTGTCACTTGACCACCTATCACCATCTCATAAAAATTTCATTGTGAGTCTAAACACTTTTTCTATTCCAAGTACTTTACCTGAGGCATTGTCTAAAGAAGAATGGAGAAATGAAATGAGAGAAGAAATGAACGCACTAGAAAAAAACCAGACTTAGGAGATTGTCGAAAAGCCTAAGGGAAAGAATCTTGTGGGCTGCAAATGGGTTTTTACCTTGAAATATAAAGTTGATGGTTCTCTTGAAAGATATAAAGCACGATTGGTGACAAAGGGTTATACTCAAACTTATGGAGTAGATTATCAAGAGACATTTGCTCCGGTGGCAAAGATGAACACTGTGAGGATTTTACTATCATTAGCAGCTCATTTTAATTGGCAACTTTCAACAATATGATGTGAAGAATGCATTCTTACATGGAGACCTAGAAGAGGAGATTTACATGAGTATTCCACTAGGATTTGAAGGAGAAAAGACAACAAATAAAGCATGTAGATTACGAAAAGCACTATATGGGCTCAAGCAATCACTTAGAGCCTGGTTTGGGAGATTTTCCAGAGTTATGAAAGCTTCAAGCCACAAATAAAGCCAAGGTGATCATACCCTCTTCATTAAGCATTCAACAAGAGGGAGAGTGACAACACTTCTAGTGTACGTTGATGATATTATTGTCACAGGGGATGAGGATGAGGAGAAACAATAGCTAAAATAATGTTTGATTAAAGAGTTTGAAATAAAAGAGCTAGAAAGACTCAAATATTTTCTTGGCATTGAAGTTTCTTACTCTAGACAAGGAATTTTTGTCTCACAACAGAAGTATGTGACTGATCTCTTGAAGGAAACTAGAAAACTTAGTTGTAAACTAGTAGCTACACCTATTAAGCCTAATAGAAAGCTTGGGGATACAAAGGAAGAACCTGCTGTAGATCGAGAAATGTATCAAAAATTAGTCAGGAAACTCATCTATTTGGCTCATACTAGGCCTGATATTGCCTATTCAGTAAGTGTGATTAGTCAATTTATGCATGACCCAAGAGAATCACACTTACAAGCCGTTAATCGAGTGCTCCATTATTTAAAAGGAAGTCTCGGAAAAGGAGTCCTATTCAGAAGAAATCAAAAACTAGTGCTGCAAGCTTATATTGATGCTGACTATGCAGGATCCATGGTGGATAGAAGGTCAACATCTGGTTATTGCACTTTTCTTGGTGGAAATTTAGTGACTTGGCAGAGTAAAAAACAGAATGTAGTTGCCAGATCAAGTGCCGAATCAGAATTTCGAGCAATGGCCCAAGGAATATGTGAGCTATTATGGCTTAAAATCATCTTAGAAGACTTGAAAATCAAGTGGGAGGGTCCTATGAAACTGTATTGTGACAATAAATCAGCAATTAATATCACTCATAATCCCGTACAGCATAATAAGACGAAACATATTGAAATTGATAGGCATTTCATCAAAGAAAAGATAGAAAAAGGGTTGATCTGAATGTCCTACATACCTTCCAGAGATCAACTAACTAATATGCTAACCAAAGGACTTAATAGCGAGATCTTTCAAGAAATAATCTCCAAGCTGGGAATGGAAGACATCTATTCCTCAGCTTTCCATTTCCAGCTTGAGGGGAAGTTTTGAATTATCTTAATTTTTAGGATTTGATTATTGGGAATATTTAATCTTGATTTTTTGGTCTTAATTATTAGGAAATAACTATAAATGATTAATTAGAAAATGATTTATCAGTATCCCTTAATTTGTGGGATTATAACTTATCAGTATCCCTTGATTTGTGGGATTATAATTATATTTTACAAATCTGTATTTTTTCTTAATTAGTATTCATAGAAGTTCTATAAATAACTTTGTAATCATAGTACAAAAATATCAAAAGTTATCACAATTCTTTTCTCTAAATTCTTCACATACCCATCAAGGCTATAGGAGGGTGATCACTAAGGCTATAAACATGTAGCCATATTATTTGACATGTAAGAGTCCATAAAAGTGGAGAGTATTGTCTTTTTTTTTTTTTTTTGAAAAAAAAAAGGAAAAAGGGAAAACAACGGAAAGTTATGCATTCTAGTTACTGTCTTTAACGTTCCAGTCATTAGGCGTAAGGATATTACAACAAGTGCATGTCTTTATTACCCCCATTACAAAGATCACCGTTTTACTTGGAAGAAGCCACAAAATAAAAGTTCTTAAATAGCCTCACATGTAGACGTACACGCTCCACGTTAATAACAATACACAAATCCTGATTATCAGTTTATGCGTATATAATGTTTTCTGCGGTCTACCCTCCATATTGTCAACTTCAAGCTTCAGTAGCATAATCTGATTCACCGAGTCCAATTCCTTATTATTAGTGTCAGCATCCATCCATTATTGGAAGGTGGTTGTTTTCGGCAGTTTTTTCAAATTCACATATTAGTTTTCCACTTGCCTCCTCTGTGATGTAATTACACTTTTGGTTCGACCACACAAATCACTATCTTCCCATAAGAATATTCTTTAAGCACACGCCCAAAACAAATCACACAATAACACAACCCCAAATATCATACTAAAATGTCAAAATTTATCAAAAACCACATTCAGAGTAATTTTGAGCAGATAACGTGAATTAACTGCTGATTTTTCCAAATACGCAAATGGACATCGAGACATTACCTGGTAATTAGGGCACAACCAGAACCTGATCAGCCACAAACATAGACAAAAAATCTAGTTGATCAAAACACGCGCAATCCACTTTTAAGTTTCAGCTGGACGAGCAAAATACAGTACTCCAATTGGAAGCTTCCCGTAAGTAAAGCAGAGAGTTCTATTTAAGTTTATACTGATATTTGAAGTCTAGACGCAAAGAATCTAAGATATGCCACTTCTAAACAGACAGATGTAGTAGCTTAGGATAAGTTACCTCTGCAACGCACAGGGTCCCAGTGGAAAACAAATGCAACAAGAACCCCATAAAAAAGGCAAACAAAAGGATCTATATAAGATATTCGAGCTACATTTGACGTCTACAGGTGGGCAAAGTAACTTGCGCGACAAGAATATATGGTTGCCGGTTTACATCTTGTTAAAGTTTATGATATTTACTCATTGCCTCTTCTAGTGCAACTGTTAGCCCATCTGATTAGACCTGAACATTAGCCTGCTGGGATCGTCTATTTAATTACACTGCGATCCTTCTATTACAACTAACAGTCCATTAGTCGGGCTTCGTGACATTCAAACTTTAGGATTTATGTTATTTGATCTTTAGAATCTATGATCTTTGTAAATGATTCTGGTTCTTTCATATTTATGCTTTCTGTGATCTGTGTAATGCTTTGTTGGATCTCTACGAGCTGTGGGATGGATTAGTTTGTCTATTTATATATATATATATATATACTAATTAATAATAATGAAAAACGATGAGCTTCAGGTGTTATTGCCTTTGTCAGCGTAAGAACGCAAGATGCGAGACTCACATGGTAGAAAAATAGAGACTTTGTTAATAAGTTAAGTAGCGAAATATATAAGAGTTTTTAAACTTGTACAATACTTGAGTGTTTTTGTTTTATTAATTTATGTCATAATAAAAAAAATTAAAATTAGCACTAAAAATGGTAATTTAATAAAAAAATTTAAAAGATAACGAACACCCAAGAGTGGGCAAAAGTCTCATAAACTACCTAGACATAACAGTAACTGGTATATTGTAATGTTGTCGACCTCTTTTGTATCTAACCCTAATTTTTAAGATACCTTCTCTTGTGAGTTCTTTAGATGTAATAATACCCATCACATATTAAACCACCCTAATATCTTTTCATCAGTTAGAAATGCTAGTTTTGACTCACAGATTTTAAGATGATAAAATAAAATTATTCACCAAAAAAGAGCAGATATAAAATAAAATAATCAATTCATTCACTATTACTCAGATATGTGATCAATTAAAACCCTTGCCTCCATGTTTCATAGTATAATCAATTATTTAAATCCCAGTCTCCTTATAAGCAATATGTAGAAAATCCTCCTGCATAGAAAACAAAGGAAAATTAAAATTAAAAATAGGAATTAGCACCAATAAAATTTGTGAAATAGAAAGGGAAGGAACCTAGAGATAAGTACCTAAAGCTTTTTGCAGTCGTGGTCCAAGGCTCAAAGCACATGATAAAATAAATGGGTATTTGCACGTGTCTAAAACTAGTTTTCCTAGAAATATTAGTAGTATTAAAATTATGAAAAAATCAATAAAATATTTATATCTTGAAATTTATTTAATTTTAAGAATATTTAAATATTTGATTTAAAATTTTAATTTTCTTAATTAGATTCTCACAATTTGTAATTTTTTATAGTAACTCAATAATTGATATGTCTTTTCTCTCAATATTTTAATAAAATTAAAAATTAAAAATATATCTAATTTAATTAATGTATTCAATTACTATTTAAAATATATTATAATTTATCTAATTTATATTAAAAAATTTTCATAAATGTTTGATATTCGCATGTTACAAGTACTTATAATTAAAGAAAATAAAAAAAATTTAAGAAAAGAAAACATATTTTTAAATTTCCCTTTTTATTTTTTTATAGAAAAATATACTTTCAAATTTATTTTTTCTTAAAAAATACTCATAACTAAAATTTTTTCATTTCATTTTTATTTATTAACAAAAAATTATTTTCAAATTTATTTTTTTATCTTTTTTAAAAAAAACACAAATGATTTAAATCTCTTTTTATTTTATATTTAAATAAAATACAAAAAATATTTTTCTTACTAAGTATGATAAAAATTCACATCACATAGGCTTAATACTACTATATTACTATTACTAAAATTGAAAAAAAAAAGTCAATAATTTTGAATAATTTTTTGAGAAAGAAAAATTAAGTGGCAATTTTTTCTTAATTTAAAATTTTTTTTACTGGATTCTTCTAGTTTGTAATGTTTGAAAATAACTTAAGGGTTAATTTATTATTTTTTAATATTTTAATAAAATTAAGATTTTAATATCTATTAAATTCTTATTTTTTGCATTATAACCTTGAAAAACTTATATTACAAATAGTATAATTAAAAAAAAAATTAGTCAAATACAATTTTATCTAGTTAGTAAATTATTATAAAAAATTTTGCATAATGAAATAAAATAAAAAATTTACAAGAATAATAATTATAACTAGAAATTAATTTTGCATAATAAAGTCCATTCAATCACTCAAACTTAATCATTTTAATTTTAAAATAATAATATTTAGAAGATAAAATTTAATTAAGAGAGAGAAATAAAAAAAACTATTACAAAATACAATTACTCCTTTATTTCCTTTCTTTGTTTTTATAAAAAGGAATAAAAATTAAAAAAATTTCTCTTAAATTCATTTTTTTAAAAGAAACTACACTCAACTTCTCTTATTTTTTTCAAATTAATAAAAAATACTTATAATTTTAATTTCTATTATTATTTAACTATTTGGTAGATTTTTTTCAAATTTAGTAATATTAATAAATTTCATTTATTGTGGAAATATTAATAAATTTATTTTTTAAAGAATCTTAAATTAAGAAGAATAACAATTATAATTAAAAACATAAATTTAGTCTATTGCTCAATTTAAATTTTATTTAATTTTTTCAATACAAATAAAAAATTTAAAAATTTTCAAATTAACTAGAGTACAAATTATAATCAATGATAAAATTAATTTTAATTTTACTAAATTACTTTTTCTCAACTCTAAATTAAATATAAATTAGTTTAATTAATTGTTCTCAATAGCATAACTTGAATTTTTTTAATTAAACACCTAAATCTAGTGTGTGTGTGTGTGTGTTTAAAAAAAATACAAGTTTGCCTTGCAATCCCAATATTGTGTCTCCGTTGATTTCCATTGCCCATCCAATCTTCTGTTTGCTCTTTCCTAAAGGACTTTCATCCTTTGGATTTGGATGGACGAAGAAGGATGTAAAAAATTAACAAATTGCTGTTGCTATTTTGCGAGCAAGCAACAATCTTGTGAATTTTTATGTTTTTTAGGCCGACACTCATATTCACAATTTTTTTTTTAAATGAACATAGATTGATGGATATATGTGATGTGAATCTTGTTATAGATTACGAAGATAATTATCAAATAATAAGTATTAAAAATAAAAATTTTAAAAATTAAATTTTCAAAATAAATCAATTATTTATTCTATATAATTATAAAAATTAATTTATTATTTAAATATTATTGATATTTTTTCTTTCAACCTTCCACGTGAATTGTCCTAAATTAATATCATTTAAATGTTTAGGCTTTATCTGTGATTCATATAAACAATTGAAAATAACTCCTTAAATTCCTTTAGAGAAGGAAAAAGGTAGTAGCCACATTTTTTAGGAGCTTGATTGAGAAATATTTGTAAGAATTTTAACTTTAAATTCTAATAAGGAGACATATATCAATTTCTTATAAATTATATATTAATTTTTACACTTTTAAATATTTTATATTTGATTTCAAAAAATTTTGTAAATATTTTAATCAAATTTAACTCGATTTTTGTTTTATGTTTTTATATGTATAACTTATTTAGATTCTAAAATATTTGTAATAAATACAAATTATAATTTTAAAAAATCAAATAAATATAACTCTTTTAATTTGTTATTAATTTATATTCAAAAATTATAATTAACATTTAATCACCATCAACTAAATATTACAATTACTAAAAAATAGTTAAAATATCATTTTAATGTATGCTTTCGTAGTATAATTTAATTATTCTATCATATTAATATTTTAGTTATATATATATATATATATATATAATATGATATTAATAATTACTTTATTTTATTGAATCATTTTTGTTTTTAAACATATTTAAATCATTAATTCAATAAATAAGATTATAATTCTTTATGAATATTTATTTTATTTTGTCAAATAAAATTTCTTAATTATTATTCATTAAAAATATTAGAATATTTTTCATAATTGTTTCAATGTGATGAATCTTTTATTATATCCATATAGTTTAAGTATAACGCAGGTTCTCATAAACAATCATTAATTATAATGGTTTAATAATAATTTATATGTAAAATATTTTGATGATTTTAAATTTAAAAATCATTTATATGACCATTACATGAGTAATTTTATACACATATTAGTAATATTTTATTTAAAAATTCTTAAAGTGAGTTAATATAATAGATTTATTCATCTAATAATATCAACAAATTTATTTAATTATTATCATATTTTAATTTATGAGATTAGTTTTTCTATAAAAAAAAATTATAACAAATATTAGTCCCACGATTGTTTAATTTTGATAATATATTAATTAGGACTATTTAATAATAATAATAATAATAATTTGATATTATACATGTTTATATATATATATATATATATTAATTATAACTATTTTTTAGAGTATTTTAATTCCAAAGAGCTTATTTTTAAAATTTATTAATAATACTATCATATAAAAAAAGAATATTAAAAAATATTTTTTATTAATAAAATTATATGCATAAAATATTGAACTATATATATACAAGTGAAAACAACTAACACATAACACATATACTATGAGGAAATATGCTAAAAAATCTACGCCAAATACGCAAATGAAACAGCATAACCATCTTTTCAGTAGTGTTCTTGCTGCGGCGAAGTGCTCTTTGCTTTCCCTTTGTGCAATCTTTCCATGATTTTGTTAAGAGGGGTATTCTATCGAGACGGCCCCAAACTTTCAGGCTGGATGGCCCAAATATCCAAAAAGGAGCACCAAACTCTAATGCTGCTGCATAGCCCACACACTGCTTTAAACAGCAACCGTGTTAAGGAGTAGGAGCAGGGGGAGACAGGCAACGTCTCTTTCAGAGGCCTCCTCTTCTCTTTCTCCGTCCGTCACCCATAGTTCCACAACTAGATAAGAACAAGATTTTTCTTACGAGTGAAAAAGGTAAAAGGAAGGACAATGTCAAACGTGACATGTGGTGGCTGACATTATTTTTCATTAGTTAGAAAGCCTGGAGCCACTAGTTGCGTATTGGAAATCGATTGAAACTCCCCCACCACCACCACCACCACCACCCCCAACCCAGAGATGCTGGAAAAGCGATGTTTGGATGTCGACTGGGTCCCAACAAAATTCGGCCGTAATAGATTTGTCCATTGAATGAATATGCGGTTCCCAGAGATTTTCTTGGACAAGTGTGTAAATGTAACGTTCCTCTCTATTAGTCCTGAACGCCCCGCGCAAAGGGTGAGAGGCAGAGACAGAGACAGGGAGCTGGGTGGGTTGGGGGGGATGAGAAATAGGTTTTGGACGGCTGTGTGACGTGTCGGTCATTTGCCATAGCCGGCAATATTCTACCTCTTCTTCTTCTTCTTCTTCTTTTGGTTAAGCAGAGAAGATAGTTGGAATTTGGAAGAGTTTGTATGTATGTAAATTCTTCAAACTGATCTCTCTCTCTCTCTCCCTCTGTCTTACTTGGGATATTGTGAATTCAACAGATGAATTGACTCTCGGGCTGGCTGTAGTGTAGATACTCTGTTTTGCTGGTAGGTAGATTCCTCTGTTTCAAAATTCTCTGTTTTTCCCCTGCTCTGATGTAAGGCCAATTCTGAACAAAAATTGTTTCTTGTTTTTCCTCTGAATTTCCATCTGTTGTTTCTTTTCCTTGGGAAGGTCTTAAATACCGGTTGTTTTCAGTGTTATACACCTCTGGATGGAGTTTATTTTGCCTTTCATTTTCCTTTTTAATTTTTCCCCCCTTTTTTGGGTTCCCAGAATAGACATTACAGCGTGTGGGTGCGTTTCGTTTCATTGTGTAGGTGCCTAAGTGGGTCTTATAGATTTAACAGTTGGACTACTTCTCTCGTGTCTGTTATGATTTTTTCTCCCCTCTTTTTCCTTATTTCAAGGCTTTCAGTTTCCTAAATATTAGGTCTCCTCTTCAGTTTGCATGCACATGACTTGACCATTTTTGGGTTTCTGGGGTTTTCTCTTTTCTTCTAGCATAATATCCTAAAACGAAAATCTCTTCTTTTCACTGTTGGGTATATAATGAATACCAATTGGTGTGCTTGATTTTGGCACAGGTCCTTTCTGGGTGTCTGAGGTCAACAAGATGTATGGTTCTCTGAATGTCATCCTTTGGATTCAAATTTGGAGGTTTCGCTGATTGTTAAGCTCCCGGATGATCATGGAGGGTCCTTATGAAGCAGCCAGTAATGGGGTGGAAGCAGCAAATTCCAATCTTCAGATTATTAGATATTCTCCATTTAAACCCTGCGTCACCAAATTTTCGTCACCTTGGTTTAATTTGAGAGTATTTTACGTCAAGATCAGTAATTTCCAGGTGGATGGATCGACTGCAGAATTTCTTACTCTCAATCATATTCCTCTGAGCCCTGACACCCTTTTGGAAGTTAATGGCAATAGATGTAGCATGTATTCTGATGGTGCCTCTTCACTTCTTAGAAGGGACCGGGTGGATAAAAAATCCGAGGAATCCACATTTGTAAGCACAGACAGTATCAGAACAACTGGGAGTGTGAAATTTGAGGTCTTTGATAAAGATTATCTCATTCTGTCAGGAGTCTTGGAAGTGTCTTGCAAGAATGGTTTTACTGGGGAATCAGAAGGCAATGTCAAGCGGTGGAGCATGAGTTGTGAATCAGAGATCACTGCTGGTACTGGATTCTTTAAAGGAAAACAGATTTCCAGTCCTGAATTTGCAGTACCGACCATTGAGGTTTTTGTCACAGGCTGCTTCTCAGGCACACCCATTATATTAACCGAGACTTTGCAGCTTAGTGGTCGCAAGAAGCACAACAGAAAGAGCAAGTTGGATGCAATTCCAGAAGACGAGACGACTGAATTTCTCAAAAAAGTGTCATCTGGAGATGATCTTAAGGTAACACATTCAAGGATTTTGGCAATATATAATTTTTTAATATACAATATATGGATATTGTATTAGGCAGGGCTTTTGTTTTTCCATATTAATTTCATGTTTCATGTGGCATATTCTTTGCAGTTAGGGGCATTCATTAGTTTATTATCAAGTGACAAATGTAAATTTCGTTTGAGTTATCTTTTTTCTTGTGATGAAAAATCTTTAATAAATTTTATGTTGGTGTAACAAATACAAATTTAAACAAGAAGGTACTACACAGCTTGTATAAAATATTAAAGATTATTTTTATCTAACATTATATATCCTACATAAAAATTATGTAATTCTAAGTCATAGGATTTGAAGGTACCGTGAGATGCACCTGATTTTGAGGTTATAATCTGCTTCCTGTCTTGAAGCATGTTTCTTGCGTACAAGGACCCATACAAGGGTCCGCAGTCGGTAGGCAAACAGAAACTTGTCGTAGAATGTGACAATGGGTATAGGCAGAGCACAGTTTCAAGTGATGAGATAGGACTCAATTGCTCCTTCGTTTTCCCTTGCACTGCTTTCAGTATTCTGCCTCTTGAGTTAAGCTAATTGGTTTTGAACCATGTTACTAATCTTCTGGATTGAAACGCAACTTTTTAATGGCATTAGTGATGTTTTGGGTTGAAACACAACAAAGTATGCTTAAAATTGTATAAAAAGTGCCAGCAGCACTGATTTTTCCTTGATCTTGCACTGGCCTTTTAATAATTTGCTACAGCATTGGATGGGATTTAGCCCTTCACAGAATATGGTGCCATTGTTCCCTTAACTAAATAAGGTTGCAAATGGTTACTCTCTTTCCTCATTGTCTCTTTAGACGATGCTGTAACTTTCAAGGGCATCCTTCTTGATGTCTTCGGAGTTTGGAGTATGATATGTCCTTATGCTGCCTGATGCTGATATATTAAAGAGATATGTTGCATCAATTGGCATGTTCTGTGGGCAGTTCGGTAGTTCCCATATTTTAATTTCATATTTTTGTGCCTTCTTATTCTCTTTTTTCCTTTTCTTTTTCCATCTTTCGTTGTATACTGTATAGTTCTTTCTGTGCCTCACTTGTAGCATTTTTCCAATTTTAACTAGCAGATGGCAGAATACACAAGTTACAAGCTGGAGAATGAAGAAGATTACAGTAACGCGTGCTGGAGGATGAAGGAATATTTGGATGGGGAGGACGGCGAACTGTCATGGTTTAATGCAGGGGTCAGGGTTGGTGTTGGGATTGGGCTCGGCATTTGTCTTGGAATTGGCATAGGAGTTGGATTGCTGGTTCGCACATATCAAGCAACCACTGGAAACTTCAAAAGACGGCTAGTGTGATTACTCTTACATGAACTGCTATGCTATCAGTTCCTCAAAATCCTGAGGCAGCTAACTCCCTCGTGTTTACAAAATTTATTTGACTGCAAGATTTGACTTTGTTGGTTCTCTATGTAGCCGACAATCATTGGCATTTTTTTTCGGTGTGTTTCTCCCGCTGAACTTCTAGTGTGATATCGGGTTTGTTTAGAAGGGTTTGAATATAATTTCTTCCTGCTAAATGGGAAGGGATGAGTGTCTTTCACGTTGGTGATATGTGTAAGCTCGTAGATTTGTATCTTCCTGTAAGTAAATAAAAATCTTGTCTTACCAAGCCTGAGATGCCCTGTGAGTCTCTTTACAGTGAAACTAGGATTTGACCAGCCGAATTACTCTTTTTCCTCCTTTGCGATGCTCCAGAATGAATCTGGATTCAATTTTACTCGGGAAAATTTGGCTTTGCCATGGCTAACTAGGGAGAGCAATATTTTGATGCTGAAAATGTATATGTTCCTGCCAAGTGAGACAATAGATGCACAAAGTTTGACACTAGATGCGAGTTTTCTTTGTCAAGAGATCAGTCATGTTAGCTTGTATTTAGTTGCTATCTTATCTATTTTTTGTGGTATAGTTGAACTTTTATGAGATTGTTGTATTTACTGCACTGCACAATTCCATGATAGTGAGATTCAATTTTATCATTCATTTCTGCATGGTATCAGAGCACACCATAGAAAATACCTCCTCCTCTAATACACAAACTGTCATGGCAGCCCCTAGTCTCTCATCCTTCTCCACTTACCATCCTTTCTCTGTTGAACTCACAAACAGGTACTATTTGGCTTGAAAAACACAATTCCTTCCTCTACTAAATTATCAAAACCTGATGGGATTTATTGATGGCTCCAATCTTCCTTCACCAAAGACAATTGCCACTATTTCTACACTTCTTGATATTAAACCAAATCTAGGGTATCAAAGTTGGTTTCAAAAGGACCGGACACTTCTCTTCTGGTTACTTTCATCACTATCTGAGTTTTCTCATGTATCGCAAGAAGTCTGGAATACTTCGGCCTCTACCTTTAGCCTTAATTCTCAAAATTGGCAACTTCAATTGTACATGAGAACTCAAGAAACATGACTTGGAGTGTTTCTCAATATCTTCAAAAGGCGAAATCCTTGGCTGATGAGTTGGCTGCAGCAGGTCGCTCTATGACACATGCATAATTCAATGCAATAATTTATCGTAATATTGGCAACGAATTTCATGCAATCATAGATGCTCTTAATCTTGGGCATGAACCTATTTCATTTAGTGAACTTCACAGCCAGATGCGAGCTCATGAGATCCTTCTCAAAAGTGATCATGGCAGCCCTCTTACTTAATAGGCAAGCTACTGCTTCTCATCTTCCACCAGACACTAGTGCCGCTCCATTTGCTTCCAATGCCTCCACATCCTCCGGCCCTTTCTCGATCAAACTACCAACCTCGCCGGTTCAAGCGCCCATGCTAAATATGTGGTTTGAGAAACCTTACTGTTGATCATTGCCGTGCCGTCAACATTATGAACGGCATTCTTTCTCTAGTCCATAAGCAAATGTCTCTTATTTAGGCACACCACAAACCTCCAACTTTCGCCAAGGTGAACAAATTTTTCCATGGCTGGTAGATACGGGTGCCTGACTTTGTCTAGCCTTCATATTTCCAAAGATTACTAGGATAAGGGCCAATTAAAGGTTGGTCATAGTCAAGGTTTTCCTATATCTCGTCAAGTGCCGTTGATACTTCATCCCTTGTCTTCAATCTGAATTCCTGGTGCGAGACATGGGTGCCTTAAACTATTTCCTCGGCATTGAGGTGACTTCTCTTCCTAATGGCGTTCTCTTGAGCCAACAGAAGTATCTCACCGATTCGTTGCATAAAACTGGGATGCAAAATGCCAAGCACTGTCTGACTCCAATGGCAACAAGACCTCCTCTTTCTAAACACAATGACGCCTAATTACATGATGGTGCGTTATATCGTTAAGTTGTAGGTATTAAACAATTATACGAATACTTATAATTTTATTAATATGATATCATATCATTAAAAATTATATATAATAGTATAAATATTATATTTTTATATAATAATAAATATTTAATTTTATATGAATAATAAAATTATATTAAACTAATTTTAATTAATTACAAATTTAAATTAACTCTAATATATCTTTTAATTCTAATTTAGTGATACTTTCAATTTCAACATTTACTTTAACTTGATTTTGTGAGAATATCAATTACTTAATTTTTAAATTTATAACTATTGAAAATATAATTAATAAAATAATATAATACTATAATAAAAATAAATTAATAAAAAAACATTATATCTAAAGTATGATAGACACTATTTTTAAGGATAATTTTTGCCCTTGTAGATAAGTTATTTTAGTGCAATAAGTTATAATAGTTATTTTCATAAGATATAATAAATATTTTCAATAATATATAATTCAAATAATGAGATAATATAAATAACTCAATTTTTTAATTAACCTAACAGTGAGTTACGAAGTATTGAAAAAATAGTGTATATTTTTTTCCTATATCCTTTTTATTACGAATAAGAGGAAAAAACTAATTTATGTTATTAATAACTTAATAATATTAAATATAAATTGTAATAGTAATAAATAATTAATATTATTATAATTCATAATAATTAATATTATTATAATTCATAAAGTATAATAACGAATACATAACGGTTAATTCAATGGTCATATAATGACTACTCAACTAAGTTTAAAACATGACAATTAGTTTTTAAAAATATAATAATTTATAATAACAATAAACCTATTAAATCTCCTTTTTACCAACTTGATCACTTAGAAATAAAAATGAGTATTAATATATTTAAGAAAATACAATATTAAGCCCAAATCTATCATTTTAAATGCATACATTATAGACTTTTTAAAATCCTTAATCATTATAAGATTATTGCTTATAAAGATTAAGTTATAACAAAAACTCATCTTTTACAATAACATTAAGATATAAATAAATATTAGTGGCAATATCAACTTAAAATATCTAGTTTTTTGTTAAAGGGGATTTAAGAATAAGTGTACCCCTCTTATTAATAATTAAAAGATAATTATTATCTAATTATATTTTGTATATTTTTTTAAAAATTAGTCCAAGCTAAGTAACTTGTTTGTCATATTTAGCATATAAAATATATCTAAAATGTAATTATAATTTTTATTTTTTAACTTAATAAGAATTTGACCTTTCTTATTACTAAAATACTACTATCATTAGTAAACTTGACTATAAAGTGAATTAACTCATCAAATCAATAAATAACTCTTTTTTTCCACACAAATAATTGGTACACTCAATATTAAGAAACTAGGTATTGTAATTTGGCATTTTAACGACTGTGATAACCATCATAAGGACTTAATTTTCATCATTTGCATCTCCTTCTTGTGCATAATAAGCTATTTGATTATTCTTCTTAAACCTATACTTATTAGTATAATGGTCATACTTATGTTATAAATAACACTTAACATTGGATTTGTCATACCTTCTTCTATCATGGCCTCGACCTTAATCTTTATAAGTATGGTCTGATCTCCTTTAATCATTGTATTGATTAGCTCTCTCTCCATAATTATTGTAGTAACCTCCTTAACTTTGATTATTATTGTAGTTACTACCATATTCTCATCCTCTGTCATGAAAGGAATTTTACTTTTACTTTGATTGATTAATTTAATTGCATTTGGTAGGAGCCTAACTTTAGAGTACTTGCTCTATTAGCCTTTCAATGTGCTTCTCATTCATGTGTTATCCATGAGCTTGCAATGTGTTTGTTAATACATCAACTAACATCTAACACAAATCATATACTTCTTTTATTGCAACCATGATATGCTTATATCATAGTATGGGTGTTCACAAGTTTTTTTCAACTTTCACCTAATTATTTAGTTGCTCTTCATAGATTTTCACTTGATTTATCAGGGTAAGTACTCTACCTATATAAATTGAAACAATTTATAGAACTTTCATTCACAAAAACTCAAACTAATATTGTAAGATTTAAAATTTTACCTTTTTAATTTTATTTGCACCTTAAAATGATATCATTAAAATATTTCATATTTATTTTGATGAGGTTACTCTTACAATATTTTTAAAAATATTATCATTCACCCTCTTATAAATGAAATAGAGTGTCTTTTATATTTCTTCTATTACTCTTTATAAGTAATTTTTTGTATTTTTATTATAAATTTTGTAACTTTATTCTCTACAATAATCAGCAATTTATTATAATTAAATAATAATTTTATGCACGCACGGTTCGATTGTAATTTTTTTCATTTGAAATGAGAATTAAAATTGGAATCGTGCTGTTGATATTGAAATTTATGATTTTTCTAATTAACTTCCAACTTTATTTTTTTTGTTCCGACTCTTTTTTTTTTCCCTTAATATTCACTATCGGCATTCAAAATAGTACCTACCGGCGATGTGATATGGTGCTAGTGACGGAGGGAATTGGCAAAAGTGCAGCGGGCATTGGTGAGCTCATTGGATAGAGAGATCGGCACACAGTGAGCTAATGTTAACAGGAACAAAGTTAGGAGGGGTTGGCAAGTTTGTCTCTTTTCCGGCGTTGTTTCGACGCGTCGATGGTGTGAGAGTGTAGATTGGTGACTGGTGAGTCAGATAACAAGGGTATCATGCTTCGACAATGGCCAGATAAGGCGCGTTCGACGATGGAAGACAACACCTGAATGTTTGATTTTCTTCAGATTTGCCTTGTTCCAATGACTTTTCTGGGTGCATGGGGGCCGAATTCGGGCTGGTCAGCATTCAATGGTATAGAAGATGATCTCCGATGATAAAACAATGACTTTTGGCAAAGCGTAGTGGTTGGCAGCGGAGCTCCAGTGATGGCAGTGACAGCTCTAATGACTTTTGTAATTCTGACAACTTCTTTAATGGCTTCGACGAGACCTATACGCTTCTTTTTTATTTGGATCAAAAGCCCGCTCTCGTAGTACTATTAGATACCACACTTATAATTTTATTAATACAATAAAATATTATATAATAATTAAAAAATATACATAATAATATAAATATTATATTTTTATATGATAATAAATATTTAATTTTATTTAAATAATAAAATTAAATTCAATTAAACTAATTTATACTAAAATTCTAATTAACTTATAATTTAGATTAATTTTAATAGTAAGGGCACTCCTGTATGAAACCATGAGAAGGCCATACATAACATTCACTGTGAATAAACTTTATTAGTTCATGTACGCAGTAACGCGTACATTGCATTATATCTATAAAACAGTTTCTCATAGCTGGTTCTTTTATGAAAGATTCTAACTATTCTTTACATTACTTATATGATAATGATTGGGGTGGTTTTATTGATCATCGTCATTCAACCACTCACTATGTTATCTATCTTAGTCATTCTCTTGTCTCTTAGATGATTAAGAAATAACCTACTTTTGCAAGATCATTTGGAAAGAGTGAATGCAAGGCTCTAGCTAACACAACTGCTAAGCTTTTATAGTTGCAATTCTTATTTTCTAAATTAAGCATTCTTTGTTCTTCCGCTACATTATGATGTGATAATTTGGGTGCCATTTATCTTATGTATGACCCCATATTTCATGTTTGCACTATGTATATCGAGTTATATTATCATTTTGTTTGCAAGCAACTTGTTTGAGGTGTTGTTAAAGTGTGTTTTATCTCTAGTTTAGAGTAAATAGCATATATTTTCACCAAGCCGCTTGGTGTTTGACGTTTTGAATTTGTTTGTAGTAAGCTACGTCTATTCCTTTGACCGCCACCAACTGGTGCATCGGGCAGGTGTGTCAAGAAACCTGTCATGTTAGTTTTGTATTTAAATGCTATCTTATTGATTTGTTGTGATTTAATGAAACCTTTGTCAAGTTATTGTAATACCCTTGTTAGATATTTACTACATTGTATAATTCAATGATACTGAGATTCAATTTTATCATTCATTTCTACATCCATCTTTAACCTGACTAATTGAGACTTGGACTACGTAGTCTCTTGATGAAAATTCGTCACAATCATTCTCTAGTGAAATTGGAGAAGCAGTTTAAATTTAGAGTTTGTTTGTAAAAATTTTTTAAGTAAATATTTTTCATTAACAGATTATTTTTTATTAGTAAACAAACAAACCCTTAGTACTTTACCAGGTATCATAATTTCATTTGGCATACTTAAGCCATCGCCAAAATGTTAATTACGTCCCAAACTTAGGCCAAAGCAAAACTTGATTGGTAATTATGCCTCTTTAAGAAGATGAGAGATCAATGGCCAGTGGTTTACATACCACCTACAGGAAAATATAGTCTATGTTTCCTACTCAGTGCAACAAAGCTGCATCCTGTTATTATTCCAAGATTGCCTACGGCTTCGTTAGCCAAGTTCAGTGCATAGTCTCATTTGCTAGCGAAGCGCCCCTTTGGAGGGTTCAGAAGATCTGTATTTTGTTGCTAGCATACATTAGGTTTTAGAGACTAGCTGGCTGAGGGTGCTAGGCCAATTGTCTCTGGAGTAACCTCTGCTCCATGTCCGTGATGCCCGTTACTACTTTGTTGAAGCTTATCAAATCCCCAAAATGAGGCCGCCTTAACATCATCCTGGACCATTAATCTTGAGAACTCTTCATGATCATACTTCAGTATGGCTCTTCCTCCAAATTCAGTAGGCAGATTTTCATCGTCGAAGTATGACCTCATGAGCTGCACGCTATCATCATTCTTGGGGTATACAAATTTCACCTTTTGGAAGGTTTTGGGATCCAAGAAGTACTTGACAACCTGCATTTTATTGGATCAGAACATGATAGTAGACAGTAAGATTGCTGTTTGAGAGAAAGGAGAAAATGGTCAAAACAACATCCACGATAGGGGACATTTGAACCGTCTCAAGTCCCTCTCAGAAAGTAAATTCATGCAACATTGACTATGTTCTTAATCCAACTGAAAAACAATGGAAAATCTCTGTATAGTAAACACTGTAGTTGCAGCTACCAACAGTGTTTGCAGTCCAGCAGAAACTGATTTTTTCAGCAACTAACAATGTTTATGAAATAACACTAGTCAATCATCAGTTCTTCTGTAGCCATAAAAGGTGAGCTAGGTGAAGGCTAAACACAAAAGGGGAAACGAGGCTGCTGCAGCCCAACTAGATAAAGCATATTAGAGGAGGCTGCTGCAGCCCAACTAGATAAAGCATATTAGAGGATGCCAAAAGGACATAAGAAGGGAGGCATCCAGCTTCAAGGACCTAATGGCAAGTATCATTGAATTAAATGTAGCCTCTATAGCGGCCATTTCCATTAAGAAGACAAGATATTGCTTCTATACAGGGGCTCAAGACAGCAGAAAAGATGGTCTGGAAATCAGCTTTGGAGGTCTTCATGTGAGGGATTACTAACAAACATTTTAAGAACTACTAAGGGAAGCAAAATCCAAACCTTCCAAAATGCTTCAAATATCCGAGGAGGGTTGTACAGAAATGCTATGGCCAACCTCTCAGGATAGTGGTTTTGTAATATGTTAACTGTCTCACGGGCTGTTTTGATAGGAACACAGTTGGCTAGAGACCAGCCAGTGAAGTCTATCAACCATGACATTTGTTCTTGACCCTCAGGAAGATTAAGGATAGCATTCTCTATAAGATACACCAGATGTCGGAGTTGACTGTCTAGTGATTTTGTATTCTGCAGAGGTTTCAGTGGTGTTAGTTCTCCAACTAATACAAGCTTATAGAACATGAGGTGTGAACTATTATTATTCAATTACAAAACCTGCATTCCTGGTCTCAGTATTAGAACAGTCCTCCCTTGGCGGTCATGGAAATTTGCTCTGTAAACTTTTCCAGTCTCACCCTCAATTGCCACTTCATGCTGTATGTACACAGGGAAACTTTTACACACCAAGCACAGAGAAAATGATGTTCTCATTACATATTGTCAGTATCATGAGGAAAATTTTCATCCAACTTACCCAGGAGATTTCCTCAGGCTTAAAGGTTGATCTCCATTGAAGTGTCTCCTCCAACATTTTCTTTGATTTTTCTACATTCCAGTTTCGAGCTTCCAGGTATCTTCTGAAGCATGGATCAGCGCAATATTGTAAACTCCTTCCAGACAGTGGTCCAATAGCAGCCTTAAGTTCTTTGATCTGGATGTATGATAATCACATTATCCATGCAGATTGTCTCAGCGTTGCAGAATCAAGGGAGGTGATGAGTTCAACATGACTAAAACTACAGTATCATATTAAAACAATATGGTGAGGAGGCAGCATCACTACAAAGCCATCCAAATTAATTATTACCTTAGATTCACGCTGCATTGAATCATTCTCCTGGCCATGATGGGAATTATTCCAACGGCGAAACATAATGACCTGATCTTGCAACCAAGTTCAACACATTGAATGTATTGGAAGAAGAGAAAGCCGAATAATTCACATAAAATGCAATAGGCAAGTTCTAGTTCAAGTATCACGAGAGCTATCTGAACCAGCATTTAAATGATTTGCAAACGACTAATGTGCACATAAAAGTCAGCATGTATCTCACTTAATCACATGTAATACTGGGCCCAAAATAATATAATGAAGGCGGATCAATTGCCTTCCAAGAGCGAAGGATGAGATTCGGCCTATGGCTATAAATAAAATAAAATAAAATAAAAAGGAGGGGTCCTTTGTTGCAAGCAGTGTGAGATAATTATAATTATCCAGACCAGGGAGAGACAGAATCAAGAAACACAGAAGAACGTTCCCATGAATAACGAAAGCCGATCCATCCATCGTCTTTGTGGGCCATGTGGGCACACCCACGTATCCTACCACTACCAGAATATGATTTCATGATAACACAACCGATGAAGAAATGGAAAAAACCACACAGCCCATATGTAATTTGTTCATGGTGATAGAAAAAAGCAGGACTGATGATTCAACCCCAATTTCTAAGTCTTTTTTTTGTTTGTCATTTTTATTGACGGAAGCCCAATTCGCAGTCATCGAAAGGAGTGATCAGTCAAAACAATTGGCCTTCTCTGGTGGCCGGTGCTTCCCAGGAGAAAGAGGAGCAGGAAAAGAGAAGCTCGAGGAGAAAAAGGAGTGATTTTCCATGAAATCAGCAGAAAAAACAGAGAGAGAGAGAGAGAGAGACACACACACACACACATACACAAAGAAATCACATTCATTCAGTGTGAGGTAACAGCTTGACGTACCTGCTTAAGCCTATGGAGGAGAGACGGAGACAGTGAGAGAGGAAGCGGCTCCGGCTGTACTTGAGTTAGATCCCACCCTCAACCAGGAAGAACAAGTTGACTTCCTTGTTTTGAGGAAGAGAGAGAGAGAGAGAGAGCGAGAGAGACGCTTATTGGTTCGAGGACTTAGATTTTTATTTTAAAAATTTTTAATTTTAATTTTTTATATAGATTATAAAATTTTAAAAATAAAAAAATTATTTAAGATTAAAAATAAAAATTAATAATTAAAAAAAAAAAACAGGTAGAGACAGAGACAGAGACATAGACAGAGACAGACGTTGTGAAAAGAAAACATGGAAGTCCTACGAGCGCTCTGCTGCTGAGTTATAACTTTCTTGTCTTGTCGTCTTTGTTCTGCTTAGTGCGTTTGTAATTGTTGTACGCACCGAGCTGGGGGTGCGGGGCCCACCCCCCTATGGGGGGTTCTGGAAACGCGCATGCCGTTATCCGTTCTCCAAACTTAACGGAACCCCCCTTGCCCCCCCCAGCAACCTGTCCAGACTCGTACTATTAGAGGGTTTTTTTTTTTTTTTTGTTTTTTTTCTTTCTCTTCCTTTTAATGTTCATTGAAAGCAAAGAGACCATTTTGTGAATTTGTGGAAAATTCCACAATTCACCTGTAACTTATACTTGTAATTAATAACATGGTGTCCTCAATACTCCTTTTGTTTTTTTTATATTGATCGATATATAATTGAAAGAAGCAATAAAGGATATGCGACTAAAAAGTCAAATTTCTGGATATTTATCCAAAAAAAATTCTTTGAAAATAAAATTCCTACACTGAGTTATTATTAAAAGTGAAAATAATTTATGAAATAAAACTGAATTGTCTTCACTCATTATTTGGTGGAGTTCTAATAGAGAAAAATAACATGAGTTTTCACCCATAAATAAATAAATAAAAACACACGAATACATGTGTCCATGAATTATGAATGGAAGGAACAACTCGGTAGTTTTCATTTTTTAATTTCCCGTGGAAAAGTCGAAGATTTCATATGGCGGGATCATCGTGCGGCACAGGGCGTCCAAAACTGAACAAAGAATAATAGACCACAGGGGTGGGGTCAATTGCCGTATGGTTTGTGGAGCGGACTTTCTCGCCCTCCCCGACTCTTGACCTTCTGGAAGCAGCCCTAATAAAATAAAATTCCACCACAGACCCCTCCCCCCGCAATTGCGGTTGGTAAAAATTATTACAAAAAAAACAAAAAAAAAAAAGAAAGAAAAAGGGAGGTTAGGTTGCTGGAGGATTATTGGCTTTCTCTTAATACAGTGAATTATAGGGATTGCAATTTTATCTGTTCTTCACTGTCATCCTTCTGTCTCCACTTCGTTGTAAGTTCTAATTATATACTGACCGATTATAGATATTCAATTAAATACTTGCGATAGTTTCAACTAATTCCACCTAACCTATCTTCATCATCTACGTGACATACCTATATAAATATATGTATATTCTATTTCTATAACAAAGATATATTTCTATTTTTATTTTAAGTTATTTTAAATATTTTTAATAACATATCATTATTATTATTATTTTGCTTCATATGAAGATTTTACCCATAGTTTTCTCAATTATTGCTCATTATACTCTCTCAATAATTTTTCCATTAGGTCTTTTCTTTTTGTGTAATGTTACTCTTATTTTATTTCAGTTATTTGTTTCTTCTCAAAATATAGTTTATTAGAATATATAATATTTATATTTATATGATTTATAATCTTCTCTTTCTATTCGATATGAAATATAAGAGTCGAATTATATTTAATCTGTTTGTATTCGAGGCATACCCATTCGTGATATTCTCTCTTACCGAATATATTCTCTCTCACCGAATTTATTAATGTTCTCGTAGGGAATCAGGACTCTCCTCCCTACTTTCATATGAAGTGCTTGACAAGAAATATCAAAGTCGGTATTGGGTCAATTCTAATACTATTTGTAATGGGATCATTACATTCTCTCCAAAAAACAATATATTGGAGTGTATAGTTCTCACATTTATATAATTTAGAATTCTCATTTCCTATTCAATGTGAAATGTGAGTCATATTATACCTAACTCGTTATATTTGAGACATACCCGTCCATCTGTGATATATCTCTCACTAAAAATTTCTCTCCTAAAGGAAATTATGAAAAATCGATTCTTGCCAATATTTAGAAAGACTTATTATTGACACAAGCATACCTAAGCCAGGGCCTTTTTAATTTTCTTTTAAATCTTTCATGGCAGAACCATGACACTCACGAGTATTGCAATAGTCCACCGACTCTTTATGCTTTTGAAGCCACAGAGGGGAAAACGAGGGTTGCTTTTCTATTGGATTAGGATGTCTCCTCTCATTTTGTTAATTCACATTCTTTTTACCTTCCATTTATCACTTCTCTTGCCCCCACTTCAAGTATTTTCTCACCGCCCGATTCATCTAGGTAATCTCTTTCTACCGCTTTGTCTCCATATTTCTTTTTCTTGTTTTCCTTTTTTTTTTTGTGCTTATTTGATTGTAGGATATATGGGATTTATAGTTTCATGATTGCGTGATTAAAATATTAGATTGAGAGCAAATAAGGACCTTTTTTTTTAGGTGTGGTGATCAACGGTAGGTATATTTAAGGGAATTTGAATAAAAGTTTTTGCCTATAAATTTTTGGTTTCTGGGTATAGCCATTTTGGGAAGAAATTACGACTATTTTCAACAAAAATTTACGTAAAGATTGTGTTTTTAATGCTTTTAAAATTGTCGATTAATCTAACTCATCCTAATAGGCAAATTTCCTCTGCCTTGCAACTGTGAATTGGGTTTAAGACACTTATATTACCAACTGATGTGCATGCATTTCTTTCTTCATCTAGAATTGTATATTATAAAGTTGTTTTTTTTAACATTTTAATTATAATTGAATTTATTCTAACATTTTAATGAAATTAGAAAATAATATAAATGTTTTAAACAATACCGAGTAAAACGCAAGAGAGTAAACTGGTTTTAGAATGTTAGACGGATACAAACCTTCTACTGTTTTTGGGAAATTGAGTGGCCGTGAATCCAAACCTATCAAGGATGAAATTTAAGACAAAATCATCCACGACGTTCCTTGCGAATTAAAGAACTCTTAACAAAATTTCACAAATAAACAATTATAGTCCTTGTATTCATAACCATCGACAATAGACAATGGATGTAAGATTCAAATATTTTGCATAATGGTTTTCTAAGTTGTAGAATTTTCGTTGCAGATGTTAGTGTGCCTCTTTTCTTTTTTTTTTTTTTTTCATTTGCATGAGAAGATAGTTTTCTAATATTTTGTTTAAAACAAAATATTACTTTTTGTAAAATTCAATTCAATTCAATTCATTTACTTTTTTTTTGTCTGATATTATCATTTTTTAGTTACAAGCATTCAATTGAATTTTCATATGGTAGAATTAGTAATTCTTTTCAAAATATGTGAGAATTTGAACATTTCAAATACAATAAAACAAAATAATTCAATATACTTTATTTATTTAAGAAT
Source organism: Bruguiera gymnorhiza (assembly GCA_020883675.1). Classification (NCBI taxonomy): domain Eukaryota; kingdom Viridiplantae; phylum Streptophyta; class Magnoliopsida; order Malpighiales; family Rhizophoraceae; genus Bruguiera; species Bruguiera gymnorhiza. The sequence goes on along the minus strand of JAIRCJ010001051.1, from coordinate 3,621,409 downwards.
TCATACCAAATAAGATATTAAAACTAAAATTTAATTACTAAACTAGTTGGATTGGATTATATCCTTACAATTGAATTGCAAAAAAATGATATGCTATAAGTTGAACAAAACAATTGTTTATGAGAAAGTAGAAGAAGCTTGGAGATAGGAGAGGCTAGAGAGAAAAAAGTAAAAAAGGTTGCACAAATAAACAATCATAGTCCTTGTACTGATAACTAACACCTATAGATAATGGACATAGGAGGCCTATGCATTTGACATTTTTATATATTGATTATCTAAGTAGTTGAATTTGTGTTACATATGTTAGTGTGATTTTCTTTTTTAAATTACGTGTTACGGACGAATTATATCACAGATAATAATAAATTATATTACAAATGATTTAATTACGATCTAGATCTAATTCTAATATATGATAGAAAAAAAAAATTTAATTATATAAATATAAATACTATATACCAATAAGTTATTTTTTAAGAAAAAAAATAATGATTCCGGAAATGCAAACGATTAGCTTTCTTTGAATCTACTCAGCAAGTGACTTGGAATAAGAAAACACCTTCACTTGAAAATACAATTGGATTAATATCTAGCCAGAGGTTTGAAAGAAAATTCTTTTTCCCTGATAAATTTTTTATTTCTGTACAGACGAATCACAGAATGAGTGCATCATTGCTTAGATCTGAAAATTGACCATGGATATTTATATGTGAAGTTGTCCACTCGGGGCCTTTCTTTATTGCCCCGGAAATATCAGAGAATGGCAGATTTAGACTCGTGTAAAGTTGATTAACGTGCATTGTTATCTTCTGATATCATCTGTTGGGACGGACCATCAATTATTTGATAAGAAGGGTCCCAGTGGATTCAAACCACTATCCTCCCAGGCCCTGAGAGCTTGACTGCTCTTACCGTACTGAGTGAATGGATGCACTTCATTTCCTGCCACTCAAAATGCGAAGAGGACCCCTTTTGCTGGGCTAGGCTTTTCAAGCTCAAAAATGACTTTGCCAATTTCTTTTTTTGGTTTTTGTTACTTTTGCTTGGCCACAGAGAGAATTCGGAACCACGTTTTTACCGAACCGCCAATTATTATTGGAATAATCTTAACACCCCCAGTACCAACGACGATGGTGGCAGCCAACCTCACCTTCCATAATCAAATGGTTTTGTTAATTTCCATGAAAACAGCATAATCTTGAAAAGCAAAGGAGACACTATCCTATGATTTAGAACCATACCTTTTTTTGTTTCCAGAAGTTATGGCAAAATGGACACACCATAACGAACGATGGGGACTTAAAACAACACTGCAACTTTTGGCCTTCGTCTTACCATCACGACGCCAAGATGGAAGTAAAGGACCGACAAATTTGTCAAAAATGCCACACAATGGCATTTCACCATTAGAACCCAGTTGGAATTCATTACCAAGCTGCAACATGAGAAAACCAGTTCATCAGAAAGAAATAGCATCGACTACCAAAGCATCATCTCTTCACATATGTAAAATAGCAAAGGAAAATAACCTCCGTTACGCCAGTGTATCAGCAAATGAAGTTATATGAAAAGAAGAAAAAAAAAACACCTCCGTTACTATTGATAAAGCTGGGAAGCGCCATACACAATCACCATTAAAATGTGGATCTGAATTACTATGCAATAAAGATCAGAGAAAATGGATCAAAGATTCCACAACTTAAGAGCATATAAAAAAACTTCCACAAATGTAGCTCTTTGCAAACTGCCAAAAAGTTGCGCAACAAACATCCAATTTCGGGAGACTCTAGATGGTAAATAGCCCAATAATCTGAAACAAACAAGGCTTCTACCCAAGGTTTATACACTAAGGAAATACTTAATGTCTCCAACATAGCATTTGTATCCTTGCAGCTTAGGGAGCTCAACCATGAGGGTAGAACACTCACCTATGATTATTAGCTTATGTACAAAAGGACACTGGAGACCTTAGTAGTTGCATAATTCTTGCAGCTCATTAACCATGTAGCTCTTTATGGATAAATAAAAGTATTCATAAAGGGGTCTTCATAGTCTTGATGTTTGGTATTGGCAAATTCTAACAAGACCCTTTGCAAAAGGAATTAGTTTGATTTCAGATGGTTAGGAAACCATTACTCCACACAAGCAATTACACTAATGGAATATTGTGTTACGACTCATTACTAGCTAAAAGAATAACCTTTCCAATATTCCATTGATCCAGCTCTCCAAAGCCCCTTTTGGTGCCCTTATGTTGTTCTAAAAGAAACATGATGGCTTCTTGTGGATGTATGTGGATTATAGGGTCTTGAACAAGGTCACGGTGAAGAACAAGTATCTTATCCCATTGATTGTAAACTTGTTCGATCGACTAGTGAAAGCCTCCTACTTCACAAAGTTAGACTTGCGGTCGGGGTATTGGCAAGTTAGGATTGCAGAAGGAGATGAAGGGAAGATCACGTGCATCACACACTACGGCTTCTACGAATTCCTAGTGATGTCCTTTGGTTTGACTAATGCCCTTACTACTTTTTGCAATTTGATGATGTGTTTCATGATTTCATTGATCGCTTTGTGGTAGTATACTTGAATGATATTGTTGTGTATAATAAATCCCTTAAGGATCACTTGACTTACTTTAAGTTAATGTTTTCTCGATTAAAGGAACACTAATTGTGTGTGAAAAAGGAAAAGTGTGAGCTTGCCCAACAGGAAATTGGGTTCCTCGAGCATAAGGTCAGTCAAGGACGTGTGAGAATAGATGAAGGAAAGGTTCAAGCCATTGTAGAATGGTCACCTCCTATCAAAGTATTGGAATTGTGGTCCTTTCTTGGCTTGTCTAACTATTACAGGAAGTTTGTACAGGGTTACTCCAAAAAGGTGACCTCTCTTCTCGACCTACTCAAGAAAGACCAACCTCGGAGGTAAAGAATGCCTCGCTAATCATGATTGACTTGGCAGCCAAGTCATGCAGCCTATATGTATGTGTGTAAGGTGTCTGCCAAGAGATACCAAGGATACTAGTATATATCCAGACACGAGAGAGAGAAAGTGTAGAGAGAGAAACAATTGTAAGTCTTGACAGTTATTTGTACTTGCGTTAAGTAGTAAAGGTAGGGAGGGTTTCCTATAAATGTGCTGTTGTCTGTGTGTGTGTGAGTTTGGCTGAAACTAAGTGGGTGACTTAGTGCCTTCATAAGGCCAAAAATTTGTATAGGACGATTGACCCTATGACAATTGGTATTAGAACAAGTTCGATTCATGGCTGGAGGATCGCGGCTTGATGCAATTTGTGAGCAGGTGTCCTCAAGAAGGCCATAGGTAGCCAATTCAGTGGTGCTGCTGAGTCATTGAGAGGAATAAAGGTCTTTGAACCTAAGGCCTTTGAGGGGGAATGAGATGCCAAAGCTATCGAGAATTTCTTCTAGGACATGAAGCAGTATTTCATAGTTGTAAGGGTAAGAAGAAAAGGTGACCCTTACCATCATAAATCTAGCTAAGGATGCCAAATTGTGGTGGCGAAAAAGGCTAGATGACAATGTGAGTGTTGGCCGACCTCGGATAGAGACGTGGGAAAGGCTGAAGAAGAAGTTGAAGGATCAGTTCCTTCCCTATAACACATTATAGGTTGTATGGGACTCTCTAAAGAAACTAAAGCATAGTGGCATAATGTGGAACTATGTGAAGGAATTCAGTTCCTTGATGTTGGACATCCGCAATATGTCAGATGAAGACAAGCTCTTCAACTTCCTTTCATGTCTCCAACTGTGGGCTCAAATTAAGTTTCGCCAACAGGGTGTCAAAGATTTGTTGTCTATCATGACTGCTGCAGATGCGTTGATTGATTTCTGACTCAACAAATCCACGAATGGCGATGCTAGGGGAAAGTAGCAGCAGTAGCAACCCACAAACAAAGGGAAAAAGAAGGAGGGCAAGAGGAAGGAAAAACAATATGACTGTAGCAAGGACAAAGGCAAAGTTGTCTTTCGGGACCAAGGTAAAGGCAAGTTTACTTCTGATTGTTTTATCTGTAATGGCCCTCACCATGCTAAGGAATGCTCGAAGAGGGAAAAGTTGACTGCTATGGTTATCAAGAAGGGGGAAGATGTGTTGGACCCTCTCATGTTAATCCTTTGCAATTGGTGAATGTGGTTTAAGGGGAACATTCACCATAGGTCGCCTTAATGTATGTGAAGATTAGGCTTGACAATCAAGAATTGATGGTAATGGTAGACATTAGTGCCACCCACAACTTTGTTGCTGAACGAATGGTGGAGTCGTTAGGCTTGAAGGTCACGAAGAGTGGCAATTGAATCAAAGCAGTCAATTTAACAACCCATGAGGTACTTGGCATGGCCAAAGGTGTAAAGGTAACTATTGATAGTTGGAGTGACAACCTTAACTTTACAATTATTAGATGACTTCAATATCATATTGGGTGTTGAGTTCTTTACATATATAAAGGTTACTTTACTGTCATATTTAGGTGGGTTAATGATCATGCATGAAAACCATCCATGCTTTATTACGGATGAAATAACTTCTCCAACTGGTGCTAAAAGGAAGTTGGGTGGTATGATTTTAGCGATGCAAGTCAAGCATGGCTTAAAGAGAGGAGAAACCACCTACTTAGCGGCCTTGATTGAAGTTAAGAAGGGGACAACCATTAAGGAGTCTGATAGTGTTGTTGAGTTATTGGGAGACTATACAAACGTGACGTCTTTAGAGCTGCCAAAGTGTTTTCCCCTAAGGCGTGCCCAGGACCACCAAATTGATTTAATTCCAAGTTCCAAACCTTCGACTCAGGCCCCTTACCATATAAGTCCAATGGAGTTAACCGAATTGAGGAAACAACTGTCAGAGTTGTGGGATGTAGGCCTGATCTAGCCCTCCAAAGTCCCTTTCAGTGCCTCTGTATTATTCCAAAAGAAGCATGATGGCTCCTTGCAAATATGTATGGACTATAGGGCCTTGAACAAGGTCACGGTGAAGAACAAGTATCCTATCCCATTGATTGTAGACTTATTTGATTGGTTAGTGAAAGCCTCATACTTCACAAAGTTAGACTTGTAGTTAAGGTATTAGCAAGTTAGGATTGTAAAAGGAGATGAATGGAAAACCACGTGCATCACACACTATGACTCATACGAATTCCTGGTGATGCCTTTCAGTTTGACTAATGTCCCTACTACTTTTTGCAATTTGATGAATGATGTGTTTCATGATTTCATTAATCGCCTTGTTGTAGTGTACTTAGATGATATTATTGTGTATAGTGAATCCTTTAAGGATCACTTGACTCATCTTAGGCTAGTGTTTTCTTGGTTAAGGGAACACTAATTGTATGTGAAAAAGGAAAAGTGTGAGTTTGCTCGGTAGGAAATTGGGTTCCTCGGGCATAAGGTCAGCCAAGGACGTGTGAAAATGGATGAATGAAAGGTTCGAGCCATTGTAGAATGGTCACCTCCCACTAAAGTATCAAAATTGTAGTCCTTTTTTAACTTGTCTAATTATTACAAGAAGTTTGTGTAGAGTTACTCCAAAAAGATGACCTCTCTTACTGACCTACTCAAAAAAGACTGACCTTGAAGGTGGGGCAGGGAGTGCCAAGAAGCCTTTGACAAGTTGAAGGTAGTGGTATCCACGGAGCCGGTACTACGGTTACCTAACTTTGAAATGCCTTTCGAAGTCCTTACTGATACCTTCAACAAGGCCATTGATGATGTAATAAACCGAGAAAGGCACCTCATTGCCTACGAGGGTCAAAAATTGAAAAAAGCAGAACAATGGTACTCAGCCCATGAGAAAGAGATGCTTGCGGTGGTGCATTACCTTTGCTTTTGACAAGTGTACTTATTAGGTGCCAAGTTTGTTATTCGGACGGATAACGTGGCCAACACCTTTTCCCAAGCCCTAAATAAGCTCTCCACAAGACAAGCCCAATGGCAAGAGCTCTTAGCGGAGTACAATTTTGTATGAGAATACAAGCCAAGAAGATATAATCAAGTTGCAGATGCTCTAAGTTGTCAAGTGCGAGAAGTGGTTGTTGCCTTCACCACCAAGGTACAAAATGACTTGTTAGACCGAATCAAGGCATAAACGCCGCATGATAACCATTATCAAAAGCTCGTGTAGCAAGTGAATGAGGGCGTGGTGAGACGATACTAGCTCGATGACGGACTGTTACACGCGAAGGGTAACAAGTTATACGTTCCCAAAGGTATAGGCTTTAGAAGAGAGATCTTGCAAGAGTGTCACGACTCCCAATGGGCTGGTTATCCAAGTATAGAGCGAATGACAGTCTTACTAGCTCGTAATTACTATTGGCCAAAGATGGAAGATGACATTAGGGCGTACGTAAAAACGTGTGTTGTCTGTCGACAGGACAAGGTTGAGAGACAAAAGAAAGTGGGGTTATTACAACCATTACCCATTCCAACGAAACTTTGAGTGTCAGTTTTACTAGACTTCATTTGTGGGTTTCTAAAAGTTGATGGCAAAGATTTTGTCATAATGGTGGTTGATCAGTTCTTAAAGTATATTGTGTTCATTCCAGCCCCATCTTCATGTCAAGCAGAGATGACTGCTAAATTATTCTACAAATAGATGGTTAAGTACTTTGGTTTGTCGGAAGATATCGTGAGCGATCGAAATCCTTACTTCATAAGTAAGTTTTGGACAACTTTGTTTAACATGATGGGATCAAAGTTAAAGTTTTCCACTGTCAACCATCCTTAAATAGATGTCCAGACAGAGCGGATTAATGGCTTATTGAAGGATTATCTTTGGCATCACATGACTGCAAGCCAACGGAATTGGCTAAAGTTACTGGATTCGGTGTAGTTTTGTTACAATTTTCACCGTGCATCATCAATAAGGATAAGTCCCTTTGAGCTGGTGATAGGGCATCAGCCCCTTACTCCAAATGAGATAGCACAGACAAGCCCTAGAGGGAAGTGTCCAGCAGCCTACCGGTATGCTCATTCAAAACAGAAGTTGTTCAATGAGGCCCATGACAACTTAAATAAAGTAGCTTGATGCATAAAGAAGTATGTGGATAAGGAAAGGCGAGGCCTTGAGTTCCAAGTTGGGGACAAAGTTCTACTCAAACTGATTCCTCAAATATGGAAGAAGATTAGCAGCAAGACGATGCATCGCGGATTGATTCCCAAGTATGATGGCCCATTCACGGTGGTGAAGAAAGTTGGCAACGTTGCTTATCGATTACAATTTCCAGAAAGGTTGAAGGTCCATCCAACCTTCCATGTGAGCTTCTTAAGACCCTTTCATGAGGAATATGGGGTTAAACCTCCAAGGGGGCAGATAAGGTGTGCTCCCTTAACCATTTAAGTAGAGTTCTAGCGTCAAGTAGAGAAGATTCTGGACCATAGGACGCAAGGACAAAGCAAGAAGAATCGCCGGGTGGAATACTTAGTGAACTGGAAAAATGCTCCAGACAGCAAGGCTAGTTGGGAGAGGGATGTGATGTTATGGTAGTTTGAGAAGCAGATCCATGATTACCAATCAACCCTATTATTGGGTGCATGGGAAACACCTTGCCGATGATGTCACCTATCTCTTTGCTGCCCAGCTTATGTGTTAGCCCAGACCCTTGCCTGTGCACTAGCCTCATATGTTGTGGGCCTGGACCCCTGCCCATGCACCAGTATTATATGGGACTCCGGTTAGCCACTTTTCCCTTCGGCTAACTCTTAAGGGAGACATACACACCCCTTTATAGAGCATGTATCTAGCCAAAGATGTTAAACTGTGGTGGCGACGATGCAAGTGCTGGCCAACCTCAGATAGAGATGTGGGAAAGCCTAAAAAAGGAGTTGAAAGATCAATTCCTTCCCTACAACACATCAGTAAGTTTGGCATCATGTGCCTTCTAACTCGGCGAAGTCGAGTGGTATGATTTCAACAATGTAGGTCGAGCATGACTTGAAGAGAGGAGAAACTACCTACCTAACGGCCTTGATTAAAGTCAAGGAGGGAACAATTATAGAGGTGCTTGACAGTGTTGTTGAGTTGTTAGGAGACTATACAAACTTGATGTCTTTGGAGTTGCCAAAGTGTCTTCCACCAAGGTATGCCCAAGACCACCAAATTAATTTAATTCCAGGTTCTAGACCTCCGGCTCAGGCCCTTTACCATATGAGTCTAATGAAGTTAATCGAATTAAGGAAGTAGTTGTTGGAGTTATTGGATACAGGCCTGATTCAGCCTTCCAAAACCCTTTTTGGTGCCCTCGTATTGTTCCAAAAGAAGCATGATGACTCCTTGTGGATGTGTGTGGAATGATTGGCCCCGTGATAATTTGTATTAAAGTAAGTTCAATCAATGGCTGGAGGATCGAGACTTGATGCAGTTCATAAGCGGGTGTCAAGGATTGAGAAGGCATTCGGTGATGCCTCGAAGGAACAGACTCTCTTGGTCTTGGCAAGGATAGACGAATTGGAGAAATCAGTGAGTTTCCTGCAAACTCGTTATGATAATCTTGATGGCACTTGGGTGCAATCCTTTGGTGACATGAAGCAAGATGTTGTTGTCCTAAAGAAGGCCATAGGCAACCAACCTAGTGGTACTGTTGAGTCATCCAAGAAGATGAAGGTTCTTGAGTCTAAGGCTTTTTAGGGAGAATGAGATGCCAAAGCAATCGAGAACTTCTTATGGTACATGGAGTAATTCTTCATGGCAGCAAAGGTACTTGAAGAGGAAAAGGTGACCCTTACTAGCATGTATCTGGCCGAAGACGCCAAACTATGGTGGCAAATGAGACTTGATGATGAAATTAGTTTGGGTAAGCCCCAAATTGAGGCATGGGACGTGTTGAAAAAGGAATTGAATGATCAATTTCTGCCTTGCAATACGTCATGGGTTGTAAGGGAGTTACTGAAGAGATTGGGGTATAGTGACATGGTTCATGACTATATCAAGGAATTCAGCTCCTTGTTGTTGGACATTCGAAACATGTCAGACGAGGATAAGCTGTTCAATTTTGTGTTAGAACTCCAACTTTGGACGTAAATCAAGCTTTGGAGGCGAGGTGTGAAGGACTTTCCCTCCGTGATTGTTGCTGCTAATGGTTTGGTGGATTTCCGAATCAACTCTGCGGATTCTTCAAATGGCAAACTATCCAAGGAGAAGGGCAAGAAGAAGAAGGAAGACTTTCGGGAATGCAAGTAAAAAGATGACAATAAGGGGAAAGGTAAAGTTGTTGTTTTAAACCAAGGTAAAAGCAAATTAAACTTAGATTATTTCATTTGTAGTGGTCTGCACAGGGCAAGAGAGTGCCCACAGAAGGAGAAATTGAGTGCCTTGGTGGCTAAACAAGGGGACAATGATGGCAATAACAATCCTTCTCAAGTCAATCCTCTACAATTGATCAATGTCGTGCATGCAGAATGTGTTTCATCAATCGGTTGATGTTTGTCAAAATTGGGTTAGAAAGGCAAGAGCTATTGGTCATGGTGGATTTTGGTGCAATCCAAAGTTTCATTACGGAAAAGGTGGTGGGCTCACTTGGGTTGAAGGTGAGCAAGAGTGGCACCCGTGTGAAGGTAGTCGACTTAGTGGCACACAATGTTCTGAGAATGACAAAAGGAGTTAAGGTAACTCTAGGTCAATGGATTGATAAATTCGATTTCTCCATAATGGCATTGGATGATTTTGATGTGATCATAAGAATGAATCTATTTGTGCAAGTGGGGATTGCACTGATACCCTATTTAGGCAAGTTGCTAATCATGGATGAGAGGCAATTATGTTTTGTTGTTAGTGAGAAGGGTCATCTTACTAGTAAGGGTGGGAAAACTTGTGTCGTGCTGTCTACCTTGTAGGTGCAGCAAAGAACAAGAGAGGAAAATGTGAAATACTTGGCAGCATTAAGGGTTGTTAAACCTTAAGTAGCACGTCACAAATCACAAGCCAATTTTACGCAATTGGGGAAAGGAGCAGCCAGTGTTGAACAACCATGCTAGTTTAATCACTTGATAGGGCCCAAAATGGCAAGAACAAGGTGAGCAAGGCTGTGGGAGAGGGTAGAGTGCTACATTACAGGTTGTTTCTAAGGTATGAGCATAACCTTGGAAGAGTTGATGACAAGGGTTACACTACTTATAAGTGACAGTAACCAGTTAAGAGGAGTTCTACCCCAAGAGGCAAGGTTAGCGGAAAGTTGGGGTTACAAAAATGAGGAGGCTGGTTTACTCCACTAACGAGGACGTTGACTTTAACGGGTAGAAGCCCCTAAGTCCCCTAATAAAGAAATACAAGTATTGGCAATACCTTATGTCAGTGCTTGGCTTGGAGTCAGCGTGAGCGGGCACGTCGAAAGAAATAAGGCTGTTGTGGTGGGTTAATGTGCAAGGTAGTAAAGTTGGGAGAGGTAAGGTGCAGGCTTTGGCATTAGCACCAAACGAGGATGCACATGTTGTGGCCAAGGGGCAACGGGTTAGGGCATTGGCGCGAAGGAGAAAAGTGTTAGATCTCCGGTTGGGTGGCAGGTTGTGTTAACAGGCTGCCAATTAAGGGAGTGATCACTCAAGTACTCCAAGATGTCTTCCTATTAAAACGCCAAATTCCTTAATGCTCTATAAGAGGGGTATGCATGTCTCCTTTAAGAGATTAGCCAAGAAGAGTTGGCTACCAGGAACCTGCATAACAACACATAAGATTGGCGCATGGACAGGGGTCCAGGCTAGCAATACACAGGACTGGCACACGAACAGGAGTCCGAGCCAGTAATGCAGGAGACTAGCACATGAGTAAGGGTTTGGGCCAACACACGAGCTGGATAGCAGAAAGACAGGTGGCAGTGTGGGCAAAGTTCTTGGCCATATACCATGAAATGTGGAGTTCATGGAAACATGAGGAAAAACCACTAAACTTTTACAATCCTATTTGTAGAGAGTATAAGAAAGGGATAATTGCATGGGTCTAATGTGCTGGCAATCTCTCCTTGAGGCAAGGAGAATGTGGCAGGTAGCAGAGGAAGGTTGAACTAGTCCAATGTGAGGTGGCAGGCTCTCCTTGAATGTAAATCTATATTCGGTCTAATTTGTAAGAAGTAGCAGGGAATGCCCCATTAAGCATGACTAACTTGGCAGTCAAGTCATGCAGTCTACATAAATGTACGTAAGGTATCGGCTAAGGGAGATATCTAGCAGTAGAATACTAAAGGCTAGATATATAAGAGAGAGAGTAAGTATAAAGAGAGAAACACTTGTAAATTTCAATAGTCCTTTGTATTTTGGATAAAGTAATAAAAGTTGAGAGGATTTCTCGTAAGTATACTATTGTCTTTTTGCATGTATGAGTTGATTGAGGTTAAGTGGGCTATTTAGCATCATTACGAGACTAAAAATTTGTGTGGAATAGTTGACCCCATGACAAAAATCAGCATGGCATATTACACCAATGGAATAGACAACACAAGCAATTACACCAATGGAATATTGTAGCGCATGACTACAAGCAGATTAGCAGCATTAATCAGACTAAAGCCATAAAGCAGACATGCATAAGCTCACCTGTTGCCCGTCGGTAAACCACCAACCGCACCGCAGTGGGCAGCGATTTAGCCACAGTGAACAAGGCCAACCATCAATGACCCCCTGATGGCATCAAATGGTTTGGCTAACAGAGCTAAACACCTTCTCTCGATCCACTCTTCAAACATCTTACAGATAAATGGCACATGCTATATAGACACGGGGACAAGTGGATTACAGCACCATAATTCACTCGTCATAGCCAAAGCTATGCATCATACAAACTGATAATTTCATCCCTGCCCCCGACACAGTTTTCATAACCGTGAAGGATATGGATCTAGCAGGAGTAAACGTGTAATTATGAAATTACTTGCAAGATAAAATATCTTAGACAGAACATACGCAAAATAGACATAATCATTATCCAATACCAATCGAGAATAATGCATAAAATGCAACAGTAGCTTGTTGTTGGGAAGAATATAGAAAAACGCAAGTGATACCAGAAATATAGCTCATGCTTCTCGGAAATAAAGAGACACCATAATATTTGCTAGAATTTCTTAACTCGATCACGCTCAGCAATTTTTATCAAAAATGAGCTTGCTATTTTCCATAAATTATGAACCAGATTAAAGCATAGACTTCAACTGAACATCATTAAATGATCTCCTTTAGAAATGAACAGGTTGCTGTCTTCCGAAAGATAATTAAAATCGACCAAATAATAAACGCAAATCAATGAGGTGAATATGTGACTAAAACTTGTAAAAATTAGGGGCAACATCTAATAGTCATAAATCATCAATAATGCGCCAAGTTTGACGAGGAACTTGGAATTCTCAGTGTGAATGAATGACATCAAGTTCCCAACTGCAAATAACAATGTTTCAGTGTAGCGATAACTACTAAATGCAGGTAAGTAACAAATAGGACAAGGCAAGCAAATTGTGTCAATAATTTTGCAACAGTATGATGAGAATACCCAGACGGGTGCAAGTGTGTGTGATGTTATCCTCTGCACCAAATTTTAAATTCTTCAAGTGAACAACAATGAAGGAGAAATCCCAGATATTGCAATGATAGGTATGTTTAAAATTGTACCTCTTTGGTTGAATTCACGAAGACTAGTTTGATGTTCAGTATGGAGATAAGCTGTCTGCCTTGATTGCAGGCAATGCATGACTTGGTTGCCATCGGCAAGAAAGTTAAAAGCATGGAAGTAGAAGACGAGAAGAAAAGGCAGGACGCTACACATAGAGGAAGAGAGCGGGGCAAAAGTATATATATATATATCCCGTTTCATCTCCCACCTCAAAACTCCCCAAGAAAAGTGTTCTATCAGTTTTTTTGTTTTTTTTTAGACCTGCCATACAAGCATACTTGTAACGTCCGCACTTGAAACCCTAACTTCTTGTAGTGATCTGAGCGCAGATTGTTGTTTTCTAGCAGTAGTCACTCTACCTAATTTCTCCTGAGTTAAAGTGATACTATTATTACTTAATCATATGAACTCACTTCAGATATCATGCATTTTAACTTGTATTTTGAACTCAACAAAAACATTTACAGTAAAATACTTATTTTCTCACTTCTCAGTATATCTTACATTGATTCTGGGTTGAGACAAGTGAGTCTCCTACTTACTTAACAAAATTTGTCTTCAAGTTCCAGAACACACTAGTTGTCTACATAATTACTATTGACCTCTTAAAAAGTCACACAAGTAGTCAAACCCTTAGTCGTTACTATCTTTCCTACTTACCATATACCCTTTATAATTTACATTATTTATAAGGTCCTCCACATGCACACGTCCTAAAATGCGTGAGAACCATCTGCTATATGTTCTATCACAAGGATCGCGATTATCAGATCAACATTGATATCAGTGACTATTATTTTAGCTGCTCGTGCGTTAGACTGCACTGCATACGCTAGATCCATCACCTGTCATTACAAGCTGGTGAGTTTCAAACTCGGTAAGTAAAATCATGCATGATACGCTTTGACAATGATGATATCATGGGATGCTCTTTTCAAGCAAAAAATTCTTTTTAGTTGTTAGGTATATCCTTGGATCATTAGCATTTAATTTAGTCCACATCGCAATGGGTATATCTTCTTCAGTCCACATCATGATGGATACATTTACTTGTTCCACATCGTGCTGGTTATGCCATGTCCCTATGAAAACGATCCACACAACATGCATGCCTGAAGAACTCTTCTATTCTTTACTTGTATTGTGATTCATGCTCATGATCATGGTATGCATCAAATGTCATTGCCTCATTGGTTAAGCATCCAATCATGAGAATATACTTTAGTAATCATCAATTAGCACTTTTTTAACATTATCATGTATCAACTTGTAATGACAATTGATTCTACTTACCTCAATCCTCACTAAATGATATGTATATCTTTAGTTGAGATGGTGATATATTCTGATCATAGAACATCAAATTGAAAATATCTATTTCTTAAATCTAATCATACCAATCTAAAATAAACAACCTTAATATATATATATATATACACTCCTAATTATGTTGTTTAGTTCAACTAATTAAAAAAGTAGACTAATTAACACAATATAAAATGTGATTCCATTCAAGTTTCTCATCACATCCTATAAGACTAATAAGAACATTATTTTATAGCTAAACTTCATTTAATCTTATTGCTAAAGCTGATCAAATATATGCACCCAATCCAATTTTAGAATCAACAAACAAAGACATAATTTCTTGTTTGTATTCCATCTCCCCCCCCCTAAAATGCCACCATACACATCATTTTAGACTTTAACTTCAATAGAAATTGAAATAAAATCACACCAAACCATAGTTCTCCTTCATAGTTGAATAATATTTAATTAGGGTTTCTAGTGTTCTCTTTTTGTCTAATCATTCTAGACATAATTCTATCATGTCAATCTATTATCCAATGCATTACTAAAGTGAGAGAAAACTTGAAAGATAAAGAAACTCACCTTGCAAGTTTTGGCTAGCAACTTTCTCTCTCTAAGCTTAATTTGAGTAACTTTTTAAGTGTTCCATAAGTTGACATATATTTATAGGATGAAGGGATTGGGGTAGACATTTGCTTGCCATATGAATAAGTAACTCATTAGAGGCAAGCAATCCTTTAATGAAGTCCATCGCTATATGTCTCTACGCTTGATTTGGTATCAAAAGTGACTAGAGGAATCTTGGATAAAGGCTATTTTTTGTCTTACAGTGTTAACATACTTTACATGTTCATAGCCACTGTTACATTGACTTCTTCATGTTAAGTCAATAGAAGTGTTACTTTAATTTTGAATAAGAAGTGTGTACCCTAAAATGTCCCCTAATTATAGAATCATGCATAATTTTAATCAACAACACTTGTAGATTGCTTTTACTTCCAACATTAATTCAGTCTTTGTGACACAAAATTCTTTAAGAATAGCTTTACTTGGAATCAATAGAGTTTTATTGTATGGTCTCTTAAGTCATTATAAGAATGAGCTTGTTCCTATTGTTTTTTATCTCTATCATCCACAACGGCACGATAGTTTAGATGACATAGCAATCTCCTTTAGATTATCAATCGAGAGCATTTGTTGTTATATTTTCAATACCTTTTTTTTGTACTATATGACATAATTAAGCCTCAATAGTTTTATAATCCCTTTTTATTGCATGTAAGTCTTTAACTTTTGCTAAAAGAGATGTTTTATGTACTCATGGTCAGTCTTGATGACAAAACATTGTCCCCCAAGATAGCGTTGCCACTTTGTTATCGTATCACTACTACCTACCAAAAATTCCTTTTAATAGATAGGGAGCTCCTTAATCTGTATATTAAATGATATATTCAAGTAAGCAAAGGATGACCATCTTGCATAAGTACTACTCCTATATTGATATTGCAAGCATTAGTCTTTATAGCAAATGCCTTCTGAAAATTCAAAAAAGCTAAGACAAATGCTTAACACATTGCCTCCTTCAAGGCCTTGAATGCTAGCTACGCTTCCTTGTTCCACCACAAATTATCCTTGGTTAGTAATTCCATTAAAGGCTTGCTCACAATTCTATAGTTCTTGATAAATTTCAATAATAACTTGTCAACCCAAGAAATTCGTGCAAGTTTTTGATAGAGGTTGGGAGTGGTTAAGTTTTTATTGCTTCAATTTTGGCAAGGTCAGTAGATGCCTTTTTTTATGAAAATAATGTGATTTAGATACTCAATTTTAGTTTGTCCAAATGAGCACTTTGACAACTTGGCCTATAATTAGTGCTATCATATAACTTTTAGGACCTCCTTTATATGTTGA
The DNA here is from genome assembly GCA_020883675.1 of Bruguiera gymnorhiza. Lineage (NCBI taxonomy): Eukaryota > Viridiplantae > Streptophyta > Magnoliopsida > Malpighiales > Rhizophoraceae > Bruguiera > Bruguiera gymnorhiza. The sequence goes on along the minus strand of JAIRCJ010001051.1, from coordinate 3,605,581 downwards.
ACATGTTCTTCCAAACTAGAGTTATAAATTAGAATATCATCAAAAAATACTAGTACATACTTCCATAATAAAGGGGCAAAGATCTAGGTTATCAATTTGACAACTTGGCATATAATTAGTGCTATCATATAACTTTTAAGACCCCCTTTATATGTTGAACATGTTCTTCCAAACTGGAGTTATAAATTAGGATATCATCAAAAAATACTAGTACATACTTCTGTAATAAGGGGGCAAAGATCTAGGTTATTAGGGATTAAAATGTAGCATGTGTGTTTATTAAACCAAATGACATTACTTGGAATTTGTAGTGCCTTTGGTGTATGTAAAATATTATACAATTGGACATTCTCTGTTTCGTATCTACTCCACTTCTAACATTTCCTGCACATATTTCTTTATCCTTACCTTCAAGTAATTAGTATATTTGTATAGTTGGACATTCATCAATGGTGCCACATTAACAAATAAAATTTGGTGGTAATGATCATGTTGTGAGGGAAGTGACTACAACTCTTTAAAGACATCTTAGAATTTATTAAGTACGGGCTAAAGGCCCATCAATATGCTAACTATTAATGTTATTGTTAATAGGAAGCAAAATTAGGCCTATAATCTTAAGCCTCCTTTCTTAAGTATTCCTTGCAACTTTTTCTTAGCAATAAGAAATGGGCTTAAGTTTTGGGTTTACCAAGATAACTCCATTTTTTGCTTATTATGTTTAATGAAAATGCCTTATCTTCTTCAAATATGGTATTAATGGGTTAAAAATACTTATTCAATCCACTCCCAAAATAACATCAAAGGCACAAAGGGAAATTAGACGCATCTCTATCATATAGGTATAGCCTTGTATCTTCCATTTAAATTCTAGGGACTTCTTCAAGTAATTGATCTTTTCATCATTGTCCACCCATCACCATCATGGGTACCATCATCTAAATTGGACACTCTAATTTCAATGTCTTCTTAAAATTGAGAAAGTTATGGGTACTACTGATGTTAATTAAATTGACTAGCAATTTGTACCCCATATATCCCAACAACTACAAGATTGTACCTATAACTCCTTGTAATTGCATTTATTGAAATCTCTTCAGATACTTCCTCTATTGATTCACTGAAAATAAGGTGTTTTATTAAGGGTTATCCTTTCTCGACCTCTTTTTTGCCTTCTATAAGAAGGAGTTATTTCTTCTGACACTGATGCCTTCAAGTGCACTTGTCCTCAAAGTAGTAATAAACACCAAATCATTTCACTATCACAATTTCTTATTGGGTTTGGCTGGAATCTTAGGGACTGAAGCCAACACCTTGGGTGAAGTTTAAAAGGGTAAACTGGCCATGTTAGTTATTTTACTTGGTTTTCCCTTCCTCCACGAAGCCTATATTACTACCTTCTGGATACAAAGAATGCATTAGACAATGAGGGATTTCCTGTTAATAGTAATGACTTTAGGTTTTTAAACTATTCTCAGTAATCTTGAACTGTCTGTCTACTGAACCTTATAAAATTCCTTAATCATGTCTAACTATAAGAAATCTCTAAATCATCAACAAAGGCCACTCTCAAATAAAGACCACGTACTATAGGGCTTAGTAATGACCCAGTCTTGGAACCACTCATCCACTTTTCTATCATAGTACACTACCATCGTCTCTATTCTATCTTCATTCATAATATTGTAATAACAATAATACTAGTTGCATTTCCTTAACTAGTATTGTAAATTATGTCCTTTGAAGAACATGAGCTTAATTTTTAATGGTTTGGGTGACTAAGTCCTATTTCTCGAGTTGGTTTGGACTCTCATGGAACTACTTTATCCTAAATTCAGAGGATAACTCTTGGGCAAAGGCAAGATTCCTCATAAAGTGGTTACTAATAGAACATTTGTAACCATTCCTTTGTCTTTAAAGTTAAAGGAGTTTCGAGAGGCAAACATATCCATAAGCTACTTCATGGATGCTCGTATCTCTATGCAAAAACTCTCTATTGCTTGCATTTGTACTAGAATAGCCAAGACTTGCATTTATGCTAGTAACAACTCTAATAGTTGCATCTTTTCTAAGATTGCCTATAATTGGTAATTGTGTTTTCAAACTTATTCATCCAAGGTTTAGAGATGGGTATTTTTAGCCATAGAGAAGTTACAATTTTTTTGTTAGAGTAAAGAGAAGAATACTTTGGATGGGTACTTTGATAACAAATGTCAAAACTTAAAGTTGAAAAGACAAAAAGATATATAAAGTAATAAAAGGATAATTAAAGAAAAAAAAAGAGAGAAAAATAAAAATAAGGATAGAGAAAAAGAATAAAAAAGAGCAAAGAATTGGGAATTAGCTTTTCATTGATAATCCATAACCGGTTTCCATACAGTAGCCCACTATAAATATTAGTAGTCAAGTCTTTTGCTGATTCCTACTTCTAGAAACAAAAAGGAAATACGAAATAAAAAGCACCATTGTCCTGGTGGTAATTGCTCCTATTTCATTGGGCTGCCTTACTGAGTTGGGCCTAGTCCGATAGGGCTTGGGTCCTAACATGGCTTAAGCTGAAAACTAAGAAAAACTTCCTTTTTTTTTTCCTATTTTTATAAATGCTCGTTTAGCCTTTTGTATAGGACAGAGAGAGACCATGTAAAAGCCTCCCTCTTTCGATTTTAAAAATAAAGATAAAAAATTATCAAAATATTTATTAGTTAGGATAAATGGACATAAGTGTAAATATCTTTTTTTTAAAAAAAAATTTCTTACTACATCTAAACAAAAAAAAATATATTTTCTATTCATTTCTTTTTTCACCCATTTTTAACCTATCCAAGCAACTATTTAAAAACTTTGTATTTTGCTTTGTTCTCTTTCTCACAACTATCTTTCACATACAAGCAAAGCATTAGATTATTTGAACGTTGGAACAAGAGGTGTGGGTCTAAGAGTCTGACCCAACTTCAATATGTTTCAAAGAACTAAGAAGCACCGTAAAAACATCTCGTAAAGGATTTTGTATGATGGGTTTAATTACGTTGCGGATAGCTTTAGCTAAGTTGAAATTTGGGAGGAAGCATCATGCTATATGCTTTAAAACGGCTCAAACTGTTGGCAACTAATCTGCAACTACCTTATTACCTTGGATGGTTTTGAGATGGTTTACGGATTAGTTGCAGATTAAATTTTTAAATTGTTCAAATTAATACATCGAACACCCTTAGCTTTTACTCATTTTATTAGTAGAAAAAGTCCATTAGCTTTTTTCTTTTTCCTTTTTTCTTTGTTAAGAAAGCCGTTCTAATTATACAAACTATGATGATAAATGATTTAAACATATTTTTCTGAGAAACTATCCATCGCATTAATTTTTAAAAATGATCCGTATCACTTTAGAGCTTGGGTTACACTAACCTCATTAGCCACAAGCCCCACATCTGCGAACTCCGTTAACTCTTCCGGAAGAGACAGGTTTTGCCTGTCTGGTGGTCCTTTGTGCTAGTAGGACCGACTCCTTTCGTCAGAGTGATGCCAATGGGTTCAATTTTGCAACGTTGCATATATAGCTCCAAACATACGCAGATTGCCCATGAAAAATATTCACTTTTGCTGTGAGACTCGGAGAGTCCACTCTTGTCTTAGCTACTCCTTATATTTATTACTCCATCCACCCAAACATGTATACGCCAACTTCATGAGTGCATATGCCAAGTTTTTAGCATTTCCGTTGTCAAAAAAATAAAAAAGAAATGCTTTTCCTACTTCAAGTTGTAAAAATATAGCAGCCACATAAGATTGGATATGCTGCCATTCCATCCATACAGCACTGCTACTCGAAGGCATCAAAGAGTTCACTTGGACAAACCGAATAAAGAAGGAAAAAGAAATGAAAAGTGGAAAAAGGAAAAAAGATGGCAGCACCAAACGGAAAAGGAAAAAGAGATGACAGGAAGGGACTTGGAAGAGAAGCCGTCTATCAAACTTATGCCATTTGCTTGGATTAGAATCAAAGTCAGGATACTCAAAAAGCTGAATGACCCTGTGGAGAGGAAGGTGGAGAGAGTGAGTGAGCAAAACATTCACGACAACCTTTCACGGTAAATATTCAAAACTTTATTCTGTCACCTTGGACTAAACTTCCCACCTCACCCAACCTTGAAAGAAACACTCCAACCAGAAAAGGAAGCAGAGCCGTTCTCTTATCAATGAGAAAAGGCACCCCGAATGCGAAATGAATACTCATTACACCTTTTCTGTTTTTTTTTTTTTAAGTTGAAGAGTAAGTGAAACTTGAACTCAGTTCTGGATCCCCATTTGGCAATAGTCATGGCGAAGAGATCAGATTTTGCACAGAAGCTGTTAGATGATCTCAGGTTGCGGAAGCAAAGAATGGCCGCTTCTCAAAGATCGAATGGTTCAAAACCAGTTGCTGGAGGTAAGCAGATATTTCAAATTTCATGTTGTACATACACATAATTCAAAACCAATGGTCTATACTTGTTTTGTTCTCCCAAAATAAAATGCATCTTCAAGAAGAACAAGCAAGTTTTATAGAACCTTTGAAGTCACAGACCAGATATATCAAAGCCTTTAAAGTACTAACGTACACATGAAGAAGTATGTCTTTATCCCTCACAAAACTCAGGGCCTGAGACATTTGTTTTTCTTTCCCTGTTATAGAACGCCAATGGCAAGAAGAGCAATTCCTACCCGAGATTGCTGTCACGCCTTTGCATGAAAATTTCATTTTAGTCAAAATCATCCTTTCATAGCAAAAACATGAGATACTCCTCATTTTAATGACAAAAAACAGTAATAACAATGAGCAAATGAACCAGTCTTATAGTGTGTGTGTGTGTGTGTGTGTGTGTGTGTGTGTGTGTGTATATATAGCTTTACTTGTGATGCTGCTTATCATGAGGCTTAGTCATTCATAAATCTGATTCTGCAATCAAAAAAAGAGGCAGAAATTTGATGAGAGAATAAGAAATCTTTGATAGTGCATTGTCTGTTGGCATCATATGAATTGCACAAGGACTGGTATTTCCCCTAAAGGGTACTTTCTATACCATAAATCCCTTCCCTGCCCATCTGGTGTATTCAAACTCAAGACCCTCAATTTACAAGTCCAAGTTCTTAACCATAGGGCGAGGCATAAGGGCAGAATTTATAATAAATTGAAAGCCAAAAAAAAAAAAAAAAAAGCCGATGTAAATATTGTTACCTAACAAAATTATTACTGTAGCATTATATTGGATGGCAGAATTTCGGGAAACATTTCTTGGCTGAAGTATAACTATTTTCTCTCTATGGTATGTGTATGCAGATGCATATGCTCATTCCATACAAATTTATAGAGGATCCAAGGAAATGAAAACACATCAAAAAGTAAGTATCATGGCTGAAACTGACTACGGTTGGAGTAAATCTCAGAAACTTAATTTACTTATTGTGTTTCATTTCCACAGATTGACACTAAAACTGGAAGCATGCAAAATAGATCTAGTAGAGGCAATAGATCACTTTCTATTGGAGAAGCTTCAAAGGAGATTACTCCATTTGGGAAAGACAGAAGCTCGCAGCAATTAGGAGATCTTTCCATGGCACTAGCTTTTGCCCTTGAGAATGGTGGAAAACTCCAACGAATGGATTCCTCGGGCAGCAATTCAATGCTTGGTTACCTGCAACAGATCAGCAGAAGATCAGTGGATTTGGGCAAGATGGAAAGAACCAATGTTCAGAGGCATCACCCATCAACTGGCAGTTTCCCTGCCCTCTCTCATCTTCATATTAGAGAAATATCAAAAGGAGCACAAAAATTAAATCAGATACTGCAAGCTTTCTCAAATGGTCTTAGATTTGATAGCTATTCAATAGAGATCGGAAAGGAGTTATTAAAAGGAGCCAGGGATTTAGAAGAGTCCTTGTGTGTGCTAGTAAACATGCAAGAAGCTTCAGGGTACATGATCAGGCCCCAGAGCAAAAGCAGGATCACATTGCTTGATGATGACGAAAATGATGATGAAAACATCGCCAAAACAGATGAGCATAAACAACTTGATAGGCCAAGATTCTCCTTTGACAAGCCCCAAAAAATTTCTCATTACGTCCAGGAAGTTGCAAGGACTGATCTCCAGCAAAGGCTAATGGCCCTGACTTATCCATCAGAAGCTATGAATTTCAGCCATGATTTAAGCACCTCAGACTCAGTTTCTCAGAAGAGATCAACCAGCTATTGCCCTGATGGAAGAATTCATGCAGCATCCTCAGAACAGAAGACTCATTCAAGTTCATCAAAATCCAAACCAGAAAAGGGGAGAATTCCAAATGTCATTGCAAAGCTAATGGGGCTGGAAGATCTCCCAGAAAATAAAGACACAAAAACCATCAGAGAGGAAGAATCCAGGTCTAAGCAAAAGGTAGAGGAGATAGCTAAAAGTAAACGTGCAGGGAGAAGCATTCCACGTGAACAGAAGAAAAAGGATGGTGAAAATTCGGTGATGGCAGGAAAACAAAAGCAGATACAATCCAACCCAATTCAGGTGACTCAAGACATTGCATATACATTGCAAACAAAAAAGAAACCAGCAAATCAGCATGCCGGCTTTGAAGCAAATATTCTTGATGGAAAGGTACCCCAACAAATGCAAGGCTTAAATAAGGCCAATGCAAAATCAGAAAAGCATCAGGGCAATATCACTCAGTCAAATCAAAGAACTGGAAGTACAAAGGGTATCCAGCAGAAAGAGAAAAAACAGGACAATCAGAAACTCACAGCACAAAAATGCAAAGAAAGAAGTGAAACAAAGGAACTGATTCTCAAGCATGAGGTGGAGCACAAGGAACCACAGGCACAAAAAGGATCAGAAATTGCAATTAGATTGCAAGCACAACTGAATTCTCCCAGTGTCCCTAGATTGCAACAGCCTAACTTGCTCCACAAGTTTGAGCCAAAAGAAAAATGGCATTATGCAAGAGACGGTAGTCAGCAAAGTGTTACACTGAAGATTGATGAGAGACGGCAGAAGGGAAATCAAATAATGTCCAGGAGTTTGCCAAAACCTACGGCTATTGCTCTGAATTTGCAAAAGATACATTTGCGTGCAAACCAAGTGACACCTAGTAGTAGAATTTCTATGGAGTATATTAATGCAATGGAATCCAAAGGGTTTGCCAATAATAGGCACCACCATGAAGATCTTATCCAAGATAGAAGTTCCACCAATTCCCACATTGACATTCCAGATGCAATCAGTAGGAACTCAAATCAAAATACCTATCCAGGAGACCTCAATTCTGAATTCAAAGAAGAAAGGACCAGTACTCCATCAGCAAAGGAAGAGAAACCAATTCATCAACCAGCCTCACAGAAGGTGAACATTACAAAAGCAAAAAAGGTTGAGACCCCTCGAAAGATTGATGAACTAATAGCAAGGAAAAGTGGAAGTCCATTCAACTTGGCAAGGACCTCAAAGCATCCTACGTCGATTGTGCAAGAAGGGAAGCGGAGAAAAAGTGACCAACTTGGTGGATCCAAGGAAGTGGAACAGAAGCGAGCCAGTGGGAGCAAGGAAGCAGCAGAGGCACGCATTGTACAATCTAACAAACCAGTGGCAAGTGCACAATCTAATGTGTTGGCAGAACAGCATATTAAAGATGGAAAATTTTACAATCCGTTCACTCGTGCACAAAATGATGAATGCCGAATCCTGGAAGAGCCAGAAATCCTTCTTGTAGACAAAAAGGTAAGCTCCCTTCTTAACCTGCAAATAAACACTATTCTAGAATCCAATAAGATCTACAACTCAGTCATTTGGTTTTGTGCAGAGTCAGAGCACAATCTCAACGATCAGAAATGATGGGCAGGGTCAAGCACCTAACTTTGGCGAAGAAGAACTTGGGCCTAATAACATTCTATTGGATTCTCTTAACGGTAAGTAAAAATGTAAAAACCTTCCATTTGAAATCTCACTTTCCCCATTACTACATTTCTTGTCCAAGAGCCATGAGTGGAAATGCTGGCAATTCCTTTCAAGCTCACTGTTAATACAGGGATTTATGAAGGTGGCACAAGTATTGATTATCCAACAGAAGCGGATAGCAGAGAGGAACCTAAACTGGAAACACCAGAGCCGTTAACAGAAGGTGAAAATCATCTCAAGCAGGTCCTGATGAAAAGTCAAGTATTTCTCAACACGGCAGAGGCAGTCTTCAAACTCAACATTCCATTCAACATTCTCGACGGCTGCAGTGATGACTACAAGGAAAAAGAGGACAAGGTAATGCTAGACTGCGGCTATGAAGTGATGAAAAGGAAAGGCGTAAGGCAAGAGCTCAACACTCATCCTCTGATGGGGACACGTCATATTACCTCCAGAAAGGTTACATACTTGGATGACTTGGTCAGACAGTTGAATGGAGACATCCAAAGGTTGAGATTCTACGGTAGAGATGGTAATGGCGAATGTGGTGTGGAGGACTACTTGCCCAAGACGCTCGAAAATGACGTTTACAACAAGGACCCAGATGTCAACTGTATGTGGGACTTCGGTTGGGACAAGACAACGTTCGCGTTTCTCGAAAGAGACGACGTCATAAGGGATGTGGAGAGGCACTTGCTCAATAGACTCCTGAACGAAGTTACCATAGACTTTGTGGTCGTATTTTGATTAAATGTTCCATCGAATTTGATTCCATAACATTCACTTGGAGTGGTTTGTGCAGTTTTTTCCTTTTCTGTGTGCAGGTTAGATTCAGATGCGAGCCTGTTTGGTAAATGGTAATGCTTTTTGTTCTCTTTTTAAGTTCCATATGGGTTCATTTGTGCAAGCGAAAGAAACTAAACAAATGCAGAAATTTATGTAAAGATGCAAAATAAATTGTTATGAATTCGGGAGATTTGACTGATAAAGCGTACCAGCAGAACATCGAAAAGTGTTAGTAGATTGTGGCGTGTATGCCTTTTGCCTCAATGTTCAAATATTAGCTTTACTTCAACAAGCAATGCAGTGGTGAGTGGTACGCGGTGTTCGATTGCCTCGAGGAAAGACGAGGGTAAGGAAAAATCGAATTGGAATTCTCAAGTTTCCATTTAATTCCCAGCCAGAAACAGATCGTCAACGTGATTGAGACTAACAGAATTCTGTCTTTCCACGATTTCGATTTTCATTGTTGTGTTAATGTGAAATTCGTTGTTGTTAAGATGGGTGACGAGGAGACTCTTTTACTCGACATAAGATAAAGCTTAGGCTGTGTGTGTTTCTTTTGTTTTGCTCAAAAAAAAAAAAAAATGATTGTTGTGTTAACTTTCAAACGAAAGCGACGATTTCGTTTTATGTTATGAAATCACCTACTTGATTATGTTTTTAGAAGGAAATCATGTACCTTTTTAATGCACACCAATTTTAAAAATTTATTTATTTATCAACTTTATTTTTTTTAATTCATAAAATAAGAATAATTTAGATATATATATATATATATATATATTTTAAGTTCACTAAAAAGTCATTTAATTATAAATTATATAATAAAAATAATTTTTTTATTCTTATATATTTTGGATTATCTTCCTATAATTAAAACTTGAACATAAAAGCAACAAAAATTGATTTGATCTAAATAATTTTATTTAATTCATCTAAAATTTTATTTGACCTACTCATATTAATTAAAAAAGTCAATGATCTATAATTTGAAATACTTAAAATCAAAATAATTTGAATTTAAAATGACTTAAAATTAGATTAATATAAAATTTAATTAATCTGAAATCCGAATGATCTAAATTCAAAATAATTTAAAATTTAAATAATATAAGTTTAAAACTTGAAAAAGTTGAAAATTAATTTATTCAAAATTCGGTAAACCCAAAATTTGAAAAATTAAATATCTAATAAACCTGAACTCCATGACTTGAAATTCAAATTACCTGAAATTAAGATGACTTGAGATTTAATAAATTTAAAATTTAATAAACCCGTAACCTAAAATGCCAAAAACCCAAGAACTAATGAACCTAAAAATCGATAAACACATAATTTAAAATACTAAAAATTCAAATAACTTAAAATCTGAAATTATTTAACTTAAATCTAATTGGATTCATTTATTTGCTAACTTTACCTACAATTTTAAAATTTAAATTCTTAATCACTAGTCTTAAGGAACTTTAGCTAATTTTTCTAATTAATAGCAATTTATATAAAAAAAATCACACTATGTAAACATATTATTTTAATAAATATAATAAAAGTAGTGTAATTTATACTAAATGACATAATATTTATATTATATGAATAGTATTTATAATCACATAAATTTTATATAAAAATTTACTCTATTTTTATATAACTATATTATATGTAGCAAATGTTATTTATATAATATTAAATATTATTTCATGTGATATATGTTAGAATTTTTTTAATTAATATTTTTATTTAATGTAGTCTAATTAATAAAAAATAATTTTATATATTATTGTGTTATTAATAATAATAATTTTAAATATTATTATGTTGTATAATTGTGTGTGTGTGTGTGTGTATGTATATATATACATACATTAAACCAATACAAGTTTAATATTTTTTTCTATTTATGAATGAAATATTGATGGCATGTTGGTATACCATATTTTTAATTTTTTACAACATATGATTATGATAGCAAATATTTACAAAACCCATAACAACACCCCAAATAAAACTATTATTGAATTCTTTATAATAGGATTTTTGGAACAACTCAAAGGATAATGAGACTATTATCTCACTAGTGATTAATAAGATCAAATCCTTAGAGCCATCAAAATTACAAAAATCGGTATACCTATCATAAATAGCTTTAAAAATCCTATCGAAGATGTTGTAGCTTGTCTCATTTTTACAATCTCTCTCTATTTCATAGATGAACCTTCTCACTTTAAAGATAAAAATGTTGAGTTATGTATAAACCTCAGGTGTAAGAAACTTAGTGAGTTCTAAAATTACAAAATACTTTCCTTACTAAAGTCATACTTAGAAAAAAAACTTTAACTAACCTTTCTAAAAAGAAAAATTATTTACAAGACTTCCAACCCTTTTAAAAGAAAAGGTCTAACAAACCATCAAAACAGTCTATGGCCTTATGATTGACTCATTTATTCTGAATTGATTAGCTTTACCCAACAAGAAGAAGTTAAGATCTATCAAGATCTTAAATTCCAAAAACACCTCAAATAGAAAATGAAACAATCTCATTTTAAAGTTGGAACCTTTTGCTAACAATTCAACTTAGGAATTCCAAAACTTTTTAAGCCCAGTAAGACGAAGTATACCAAATCTTATCGTACTTATAAAAAATTCCAAAAATAAACAAACAAGCAAACCTACTACACTAAACCTAGAAAAAACAAAAACTTCCAAACCCAAATCAAAATCAAAATCTTCCACTTCAAAACCCTTTTACAAAGACTTGACCTATTACAAGTGTCAAAAGAAAGGAAAGACCGCCAAATACTATAAACTCAACAAAAAAAAATCCAAGAGTTTCACCTAGAATCTAAAACCGTTTCAAAATTAGGAGTCATACTCCAAAACATTCTAGTTCTGATTTTGACCCTTCCTATGATTATTCAGATGAAAAAACTTTTCACACAAATGAACTCTAAACCTTTAATTCTTTATAATCCAAAGCTAAAGAAGTAAATACCCTTACAAAAGACTAATAAATTCTTGTAGAACTTATCAAATACATCGTAGATCCCAACCTCAAAAAAAAAAAAAACTAGAAAACCTTCTAAAAGCCTTTCAAAAGTAAAAAAACAAAAACCTCCGACATTATTCTATCAACCTCTAGATCTCCCTATAACCTTACTATAATTCTTGCCAAAAAAGATTACAAGAAATCAACCCCTCTCATACAAGAACTCGAAATAGAAATCAAGACCATTAAAATGAAACTTAGAGAACTCAAACAAAACCAAAAAAGATAACAAAACCCTTCAACTTCTTCTCTCAAAACACTTAAAATCACTTTTTGGGGTTTCTTTTAAGATTTTCAAGATTTTGAACTTCTTAATTTGATTCAAGATTTTTTTTTTTTTGCTCTAAAACAAGTTACTTTCAAAAAATATTTCATCAAAATCTTATTGGTATTTTCAAATAATTTCAAACTAAATACAATAGCCCTATTTGACACGAGTGCAAACTTGAACTATATATAACATGGAATTGTTCCAAACTATTTTCAAGAAAAAACAAATGAAAAAACTTTTAGTTGTAAATAATTCTAAAATAACCATTACAAATAAAATTACTAATTTCATCCAAAATCAACATTTTCAAATTAAAATTTCAATTATAGGATTTTACTATTTTACAAAAAATTTCTGATTTCGAAAAAACCCTCTAAAATAAACTTTGTTCAAATCTTTCAAATGTTTTCTAGAATAAGAAATAACATATAGTTGATTTACCTTATGAACTAAACTTAAAAATTGATTCCTATAAAAGTTTGAACTATCCCAATGAATGTAAAATTAAAAAGTTACTGTAGAAAAGAAATTTAGAATTTAAAATCCATGAAACTCATTTCCAAATCCAGATCACCCTCATCATGTGTTGCTTTCTATGTCAACAAATTAGCTGAACTTGAAAGAGGTATCCCTAAATTAGTCATCAACTACAAACCTCTCAACAAAACCCTTAAATAAATTAGGTACCCTATTTCCAAGAAAAAGGATTTGTTGCAAAAACTTTATTCTGCCTACCTCTTTTCCAATTTTAACATGAAATCTAGATTTTAGCAAATTCAGATTAATCCAAAAGATAGGTACTAACAAACTTCAATGTTCCATTTGGATAGTATAAATGGAATGTAATGTCATTTGATTTAAAAAATATCCCTTCAAAATTTCAAAGAATTATGAATGATATTTTTCAAACCATATTCAAAATTTTGTCTTGTCTATATTGATCATATTTTGATCCTTTCAAATTCTATTAAATAGCATTTCAAACATTTATAAATATTTTTTATGTTGTTTTGTGATATCTCAATTTAAGATATCTCTACTCCAAACTAGACTGAAATTCCTTGGACATTACAATCTCTCACGGACCCATTACTCCCATTGAAAAAACCCTTTCTTTCATAGACAAATTCCTTAACAAAATCATTAAAAAATCCCAACTTCAAAGATTTTTGGGAAGTCTTAATTATACTTTGGATTTTATTCCAAACATAAACCTCATTGTAAAACTCCCTCATAATTGTCTCAAGAAAACTCTCTTTCTTTGGACTCCTTAGTATATTGTTCTTGTCCAACAAATCAAAACCATGGTTAAAGAAATCCTTTGCATCCATCTTCTTAACCCTTCACTTTAAAAAAATAGTTGAAACTGATACCTCTAAACTCAGATATAAAAGTATTCTCAAACAAGTTAGAGAGAGAAAAGAATAAATTATACAATTTGCATTTGTATACTGGAATGATTATCAGCGCAATTATTCCACCATAAAAAATATATATATATATATATATATTTTATCCATTGTCATATACATTACAAAATTCTAAAGTGATTTACTTAATCAATGATTTCTTTTATGGATTAATTGTAAATCTACAAAAAGAAATTTTCCAAAAAGATGTTCAAAACATTGCATCAAAATAGATTTTACACATTGGTAAGCCTTTCTTTCTATATTTGATTTCCAAATGAAGTACATAAAAAGAGATAAAAACTTTATTCCTAATTTTTCTAACTCGAGAATTTCTTCAAAACATACCCAAACATGCTTAGGAAATCAAAGAATAAAGGCAAATCTTTTATTCAAAACCCAGAGGAGAGCTCAGCCTTTTCCCCAAAATAACCTAATCCATATACTCTACCAATAAGAACCTAAATAGAACAATTAGCCAATCCACAAGGTCAATCCTCAAAACCAACCGAAACTCCAGAAACCTAATCCTCAAAACCCCTAACAAAGGAACTAAAAATTCAAAAATGGATGGAAAACATCCATAAATCTCCAAAAGTTCTCCAAATATTATCTTCTTTTAAAGACTTTTACAGAAAGAATATCCCTTTTACTTCTACAAAAAAGATTTCAAAATCTTCTTCAAAATATTTTGACAAAAATTATTTTGAAAATGTATTTGTCATATAATAAGAATTCTATGATAAAAATCCTTTTATCACCATCCAAAAGATTTTCCCTTCAGGATGGTATTTCAAACCTCAAAACCATTTCAAACCTTAAACCTACGACATGGTTATACTTGAAGTAACAAAGTCAGCTAAATTCAAACACTTCTATTTGGATAAAACCCATAATAACCTTGATTACTTAACCTACTGATGAGAACCATGGAGATGATGGGTGGAAGGTTTCAATAGATGCAAGAAGTCCATTGCCCATTCCAGAAGGCCCAATAACACAAGCTAGAGCTTCAATGGATGCAAGAGGTCCATTGCACATTCCAGAAGGCCCAATAACACGAGCTAGGGCCAAAAAGATTAAAAAAGCACTAAATGGGCTGATTCAAGACATTCAAGCCAAGCAAACTTCAAATGGTGCGAATTCAAGTTCTAAAGAGAGCCCAAGTCTAATTAATATAATTGGACTACTTAATGGGTCAGACTAAGTGATAGCATTCACTCCTAAATAGGAGTTCATTGTATGTGCTGGAATTAGTCCGAAATTCCTCTAAAATAGGGATTTCTCCTAAATAGGAATTTTGCCTCTTTAGGATTGCTATCTAAGCCTATAAATAGGCACCCCTTGTAAGCTTTGGAAATCAGACAACTTTCAGTAAAATAGAAAGCAAGGGTTTCTCCTTCGGTTCTTTTGAGAACTAAAGAACTTATCAAGAGGTTTTCTTCTTGTGGCGTTCAAACCGACTTATCACTCCCAATTCCTTCCTCTTCTGGAGTGTGGCGTCCATATCCATCTTGAATACTCTAGGTTCGTGTTCCTTCGAATTTTGGGTCTAGGGTTTGTGTTATTAAACTCTGATTTAGCTTTCCTGGTTGTTCTTTGATTCATTGTGTGCGTTGGGTCCCTAAGCCACGTCTTTTTGGGGTTTTCCGCATCAGTTGGTATCAGAGCCTGGCTCTAAATCAGGTTGAATCCACTCACTCTTCAATTTTTTACCTTGTGATTTATTTATTTCGATTCAATTTGTCTATTACAATTCAAATGCACAAATCTGTTTACTTGCAATCCTTCTCAACGTGCTAATTTCAATTCCAATTGTTGTATCTAAGTGTTTTACTGTTGTTTTGTGTTGAGCAAAAGAAAAAGGGAAAAAAAAAGAAAAAAAAAAGAAGGATCAACGAAAAAAAAAAACAAAGAAAGAAAAAGAACAAGAAAAAGAAGAAAAGAAAGGAAACATCAAATTCAAGTTATTGATAAAGTTAACAGTTTGGTCATATTGGCCACAATAATAACAAAGTTTTCTAGCTCAACTCCAATTCTGCCATCCATTTTCCTATCTTGTTATCCAAGTTTGTCCTCTAAATTTAACTTCCCTTATCCTGATTCTTTTTGTGAGTTTAGTTCATTAAAATTGTTTGCCTTGATATCCTTTTTCGTTTTTTGATTCCTTGTTCTCCAATTTGTTCAATTCTACACCATTTATCTTATTTTGTTCAAAATCAATACTCTTGATTTACCTTCTTTAGTTCTTTATAGAGCTGAAAGAAGAAATCCGAGTGGTAAAAGGCAAGAGTGAAAGTTCATATAAAGAAAAAGTCATAAAGAGTGTAAACACGAGAGAGTGTGACACCTTCTTTTGAGTGAAACACGTGAGGGAGTGCTTTGTGAGGTATCTTATTATTTTGTAGAAGTAATACTATAACATCCAAAGACAAAGGTGCAGCTCATGAGGGAGCTGGTGATGTGTCCTTCATGATCAAAGCTATGCAACAACAATTTGAGCGTATGAATACCAGATTTGATGATATGAGGGAGAGGATCGAGGAGCAATATAATACTATAGCAGAGTTACAAAGGAGGCACGGGGAGTATGAGGCTCCTAAAGTAAGAAGGCAGTTGAGATGTGCCTATGACCATGAAGATGATGTAGAAGATGATGAAATTGATGATCAAACTACTGTGGTCCGAACTGCTAACAATAGAAGGGATCAAAGAGAATTTGGGAGGCAAGGCACCTATGACCATAATTTGGGCAGTATTAAAATGACACTTCCTCCATTCTAAGGTAAGAATGATCCTGATGCATACCTAGAATGGGAGAAGAAGGTTGAATTGGTTTTTGATTGCCACAACTATTCTGAGGAGAAAAAGGTAAAGCTTGCTTGGCTTGAATGTCCTGAATCAGCCCATTTAGTGCTTCTTTAATCTTTTTGGCCCTAATTCGTGTTATTGGGCCTTCTGGAATGTGCAATGGACCTCTTGCATCCATTGAAGCTCTAGCTTGTGTTATTGGGCTTTCTGGAATGGGCAATGGACTTCTTGCATCTATTGAAGCCTTCCACCCATCATCTCCATGGTTCTCATCTCCATGGTTCTCATCACCTACCACATCCTACAAATTATCCCTCCTCATGAATGGAAAACAAAACTACCAAAACACAAAACCTTTCATGTTTTTTTCAAAACTAGAACAAGTTATTCCTAAATGTTTTCATATTGAGATTACCAACAATCTTGGTATAATATGTTCATTGTCTAAAACCAAAAGAATAACTATTTATAGTTATTTTAATTTTGATACCAAAATAAATACTACAAAAATCCCTAACTAGTTCAGGCAATGGTGAAACTATTTTTGTTTTACTTCAGATATCTTTGTTCCAGAAGTTTGAGAAAGTTATGACCTATTCAAAACCAAATATGAACATCTACTAAGGAGAAGAGGTTTATACCATTATTATTTTTCTTTACAAAATTCTTTCTTCTATAGGCTTTAACCTAGTATCTTGATTACCAAAAATAGGATAAAACTTTAGTCCTTATCATAAAATTTAAAATTAAATGGTGGGACTTATTCAAAGTTCTTGCAAAACTATTAAAACCCAGTATAAAAACATAGTTGGATAATATAAATCAACTCATATTAGTCCAACTACTATAATCCAAGACTTCAAATATTACATTCTTAACTCAAAAATCTCATACTGCAACTCTTTTAACAGTAAGCCAAACTGAAGAAGAATACTTTGGAATAATACAACAATTATTGCAGTCTAAAAATTCTTTGGAAAAGGACTTAGACCATTCAAAGAATAATGAATCTTTGTCTTTACAAAGCCTACAAAGCATTAAAAAAAAAACTGTTTTAGCATACTACTAAAAATAAAACATACCAAAAATAGTCAAAAGTGAAGCTGACAGATAAATACTTGTCACTGCTAGCTCCACAAAATGACAAAATAGCTTTCAGTGGAAAAGTAGAGACATAGTGCTTGTAATTGCCAACTTTTACAAAAACTTAAGCATTTTTGCAAAAGTAATGGTTCCTTTACAAAAGAAGATTCTCCCTTTACAAAAAGAAAATGGCTTTTCCAAAAAAAGATCGCAACTTTATAAAAGGAGATTCCCTTTTTAGAAAAAAGGAGATTCCATCTACCTACCCCAAGCAACTTGGCTTCTTAACTATATAAGGAAACCTCAAAGCCTATATATATATCTATATATATGACCATTCCTTTTTCTTTTTAATATATAAAAAAAATTTCATCTAAGTGCATGTGATTACAATAAAGGTCAGGAGAGAAATATCAATTATTAGGTTAAACTAAATTCTTCAGACGTATCAACAGTTTTGGTTTTACAAATTCAAGTATATTATTTACGATATTATTTATATGAATATATTTAGTTCTAAAATTTGAAAATTAATGTTCATGATAATAGATTTATTAAGAAATCTAGCAAGTGATATCAAAGTATATGTTTTGAAACTAAATATTTTCTATGTATGAAAAATATACATTTACTTGGCTTATGATTGTTAAGCAAATGTCAAAGACCTTATGTTTTGTCTTATTGTAGAAATCTTGTTAATAAGTGGTATATAAAAAAAAAAAGTTTTGCTCAAATGTTGTCATGAGAGTTTCCCTTTGAAGCAGCAGTCAACATGCCTTTAAGAAATTTTAATTCGCTTTTAACATTAAAAGATATTATTTTGATAAACTAATTATATTGATTTAAGTTATAATTATTATGGTTTTAATATATTCAAAAGAAAAAAGTTATATAATAAGAAAAGGAATTTTCAATACGTTATTACTCTCTACATGACCCTTAACTCTTTAGGAGTTATAAGTACTTTTATAATAGTATAAGCCAATATATATATATATATATATATATATATATATTAATGGGCATCGAGTTTGGGTCTTTTCATGGGAAAGAATGATGTGAAACCACTAAGTTGAATCTTATCATGTTAATTTAAAATAATAATGACCCATGACCAATATGTTATGATTTTTAATGTTAATAAATAACGAACAATTTTAATATGCATGTATTATTGTTATAGTTTATTTGTCACCAAAGTGATCAAACTAGTATGTTTAATATCATGTATATATTATAATTATAGTTTAATTTTCACCAAAATAACTAAATTATAATGTTCGAATCAATATGTGTGCATTATTATTCTAGTTTGTTAGCCACCAAAGTGACCAAACTGGTATATTTAATAGTATGCATAAATAAGTCACTTATCTATAATTTTAATGAAATACCTATAAATGAAAAATAATTAGATAAATTGATATTATTAATTATTAGAACTTTAGAATTTACTCAAAGGTAAATTATTTTTCCATTATTAATAATATAATTGAGGTATATTAATATTTTTAGTTAAATATATTTGTTTATCTAAATATATCAAATATATTTGATTAAAAATATTTAATTACCTATTAAAGTTAATGAAATTATTTATGATAATGTATTATAAGATTTTTCAAAGGAAAACTATAATATACTTTAATTGTTTTATTTGACTTATGATTAATTATGAGTATTTATAATTATACAGTTATTATAATTCACTTATATGTTTCAATTATTATTTTGTTTAAAGATTGAACTTCTCAAAATGACATGAACAAGTTAATGCTTACTTAGATGTTATAAATGTTGACTTATACTATTAATAAGTAAGTCCTCTACTATTAAAAATTCTAGTAAGTAAGAGAAGTTACATCAATAAGTTTGGGAATGAAATAACATATTAAATTTTATATTTTTGAAAGTAATTGTTACTAAGAACAATAAGAAAACTATTTTTACAAATAAAAAGTGCAAAAGAATATTTGTAAGTTATGGAAATATGATTCTATTTTATGGACAAGTCACTTACTAGTACTCTTATAACAAAAGTCATGACCATGAAATTTATTGGGTCATGAATTATGCAAATGCATATTATTAACAATAAGAAAACTATTTCACAAATAAAAAGTGCAAAAGAATATTTGCAGATTGTAGAAATACAATTCTATTTTAGGGGCAAGTCACTCATTAATACTCTTATAATAGAACTCATGACCATAAAGGTTACTAGGGTGTGAACTATAAAGGAACACATTATCAAGATGACTTATTTTACAACAAAAGTTAAGATCTTAAGATTAATAGTAGATGATTCTTTTTTAGTGTAGTTATAATGGGTCATTTTAGATTCATTACAACACTATAAAGGAAAAGTGAAAAGTTCATAAATTGAACAACATACTTGTTCAAGAGGAAATAAAATAGAAAAATTAAGTAAGTCACTTCATTAATCTTATGGACAAAAAAGTTGATAAAAGAATGAATGTGAAAGTTAACCAATTAAGAAATGAAAGAGTTTGCTTATATTTCTCAAGCTAAAAAAAAAGAACAAAAAGGGTAATAACCTTTACTTTTGTATAGAAGGTTGGATATTATTAGAAATATTACTCAAAACATAAAGTTTGATTTGAAAAAGAAAGGAAAATGAAATACCTTAGTATATTTTGAATTAAATTTAATTAAAATTTCTTATAATACTTGGTAACTTGATTCAGCATCAGTATTCATGCATCCATAATGATACAAGGATTTATTATGATTTGATTGTTTCTATTGATATAAGAATACAAACATTTTTCTTAATGTATTCTTATCAATGTTTTATGTCAACTAAAATATAATAAAATTTGAAAGACTCTTTACTTAATGTGCATCATAATATTAAAATTAAACATAACATAATAAATGAAAATTTTACTTACTTGTGATATAAATATTTAGGTCATATAACTAAAGAAATACTACTAAAATTAGTCAATAATGAGATTTTATGTATTTATTACATTAAGTGTAAACGAGCCAAATATAGTATGAAAGAAGCCACAAGAAGTAATCAACTTCTTGCAATTATACACAACAATATTTGCGAATCTTTTGACATTGTAACTTTTAATGAACAATTGTATTACATCACCTTTATAGATATTTTTCACATTATAGTTATGTCTATTTGCTTTATAAAAACTTAATTATTGGATACCCTTAAAATATATATAAAAAATGTCAAAAGCAATTAGATAAAAAAAAGTAAAAATCATAAGATCTTAGAGCGATAATGAATATTATACAAAATGTAATAATTGAGGACAATATAAAGATCTATTTGTGAAAATTTTCAAAAGTCATGATATATGTGTATAGTAAACTATATCAGGTACATTGTAGCAAAAAATATGATAGTAAGATATAATCAAAACTTAATGAATATGGCTAGGAATATAATAAATAATTTCTCCCTACCCAATTTTTTGTGAATATATGCATTATTTGTTAAATAATATTCCTAATAAGACAGTTCAAAGTATTCTTATTGAATTATGAATATGAAGGAAAGCTAATTTGAGACACTTGAATATTTAACGTTGTTTAACAAAAGGAAAAATCTATATGAGAAAAAAAAAAGACTCTCGAAGGATTAGTACCTAACTTCTCGGTTACTCAAAGAAGTCTAAAGGGTATAACCATAGTTTAAAAATTATAGAAACTAATAATACAAGATTCATTGAGAATGGTGAAGTTAGTGGAAGTAATAAATGTTAAAATGTGAATATAAAAGAAATTAGGGTAAATATTGCTTTACTTATAATAGTTTTTTCATCTACTATAATACCAAATATTGTTGTAGAAATTGAAAAACATTTTCATGATGAAATACTCTCAAAAAAACTAATTCATAATTGGCTAATATAAATAAACAACAAGAGGTAGTATTAAAAATATTTCAAAGAGAAAGGAGATTAATTATTTTGAATCATTATATGATTTATTTGCTAGAGTCAAATTTTAATGTTAGAATCTAGTTTCATTTTCACAGTCATAAAAGTATTGAATTTGATTATGACATTAATGGCTCAATATTACTTGGAGTGATACCAAATGGATGTGAAAATCTCCTTTCTCAATGAAAATGTTGAGGAAGAAGTTTACATGGATGAACCTAAAGGTTCTTTCATCAAAGGTAAAGATTAAATGATGTGTAAACTAAAGGATAGATATGGACTAAAACAACTTTCCTTATAATGATATATTTCTTATAATAATATATTAAGTTTAATGATATCATGATATCTTTTAGATTTAAGAAAGGACGTCATTAATCAGTGTTATATACCAAAAGATTAGTGGAAGTAAGTTTATTTTTTAGTCTTATATGTTATTTGCTACAAATATTTTATGTATATTATGTGATATTAAAGAATTTCTTTAAAAAAATTTTATAATGAAAGATATGAGACAGAAATTTTGTATGATAAGAATTGAAATATTTCATAATAGATTACAATGAATGATTATCTTAGAATAGTTATATCGAGAAAATTTTAGAGAAATTTTATATGATTAAATATTCATTTAGAATTATTCTTACATAAAAAGGTGATAAATTCAATCTCACGCAATATTTCAATAATGATATGAACATAAGGAAATAGAATCAATTCCATATGTCTTTGTTTTTAATAGTTTAATGTATTTTCTAACCTATACCAAATCAAATATCAATTTTGTAATTGAAATATTAGGTAAATATAAAAGTAATCCTATAATGGATCATTAGAAAGTTGCAAAGAAAGTATTGAGGCATCTAAAAGAACAAATAATTATATGCTCATGTATAAAAAAATCTAACTACTTAGATGTAATTAGATATTCAAATTTAGATTTTATTAGATGTATTAATAGTAGAGAGTCCATTTTTAATTATTTTTTCCTATTAAGAGAAAGAGCAATTTTGTTAAATAATAAAAAATTATCCATCGTTACTTTACCCATTATAAAAGCAAAATTTGTAGTATAATTTAATAGTTATAATTCATGCGTTATTACTATGAAATTTTATTTTTAGGATTTAACGTTATTAATGTCATTATCAAGCCACTAAAAATTTATGTGATAATTTCACAGTAGTATTCTTCTCTAAGAATGATAAATATTTAAAGGGTACCAAACTTAATTAGAATTGAAGTATTTTTTTTATCTGTTAAAGAGAAGTTCAAAAACAAAAAATATTTATAAAGTACTAATTGATCTTATGATTATAAATCAATATAAAAGTTCATAACAACATTATGTAGAGAATGTATTCTCATAATGAGTTTTAATTGTACTAATAATAATTGATAATGTATGATGTAATAACACTCTAAGCTCACTAATGTATTTCTAACATACAATATGTATTTTCTATTATATTATAATTATGTATATGTTACTATTTTTAATAAAAAAGTATTTATGAGATATTATTATGGACTATTATGAAATTATATATATCTTATAAGTCTTGTATGGACGATTGTGAGTATTGTAGTATATGAAATGGAGTATTTTGAATAAATAAATTATAATAGTCATAACTCACACTAAATAGTTTATTGTAATATGAAATAATGATAGAATCGTAAGAGAGTGTTATTATTATCATTTGTGTATAATGATTAATGTAATAAATTTTAATTGGGGCAAATGAGAGACTATTAAAATTTCTCAACTAATAATATTAGAATATTTACAAACAATATTTTTATTAAGAATTCAACCATAAAGTAACTTGATTAGTAAAAAATAATTTTGTATATTATTGCATCATTAAAGATAATAAATTCGTACATAATTCAAGCATTGATGAATATGTCTATTTAAGTTATACAATTATGTATATATATACATATATGACGGGTCCTTTTTTTTCCTAATGCATATAAAAGATTTTATCTAAATGCTTGTGATTATAGTAAAAGTCAGGAAAGAGAAATAAGTTATTAAGTTAAGTGCATCAGTAGTTTTAATTTTTACGAATTTAGTTATATCATTTACAATATTATTTATATAAATATATTTACTTTTAATATCCATAAACTTAACATTTATGATAATAGATTCATTAAGAAATCTAACAATATAAATTATAATGTATATACTTAATAATAACAATGAGTCTACTAATTATTTGGCATACATAGTTAAAATTGTTTACATTCTTTTCCTTAGCTCATACGAACCCACTTAGTTGATTGGTTAAAAATGCAAGCTTTCTTCAAACCTTGTATTATGTATATTAATAAGAAAAGTAAATAAAAAGAAATTAAGGACATATAGGTTTTTCAAAGAAAAATAAAGAAAACGAAGGTGCTTGCCAATTGCACTCTTAATAATAATAAAAATAAAAATAAAATAAAATAAAATAAAAAAGAGTTTGCCAAATTCATGTTAAGAGTACAAGACTATCAATTATACAAGTGAAATTTTATACTAGTAACCAAGAGTGTAGGTTAAGGACAAAAAACAGAAAAAAGAAAGAAAAAAAAGAAAAAGCCACGTTATTTATAAATTGCATCCTTGCCTACATTCACAGAACCTTTAGGCCCCTAAACCCCATAGCAAGATATTTATGAAAAATGGCATAACTTAGCAGATCAATTAGTGTCACGCTACTTTCACTCACCACCAATATTCACTTTCTTCTTCTTCTTCTTCTTCATTTTACTCATCTTGTCTCGTTTGCTTTCACCCTATATATACAAGATTAATTAAGAATGTTTTACTTAAAAGTTCGAAGTAGTTTAGTCGTAAAATAATGGCATCTTCAATGGTAACAAGTAATCAACAGAAATTCACTACTCCTTATGACTCTTATAAGTCCCTAATCACCATTAATGTTGTATTTAGCATCTTTAAGTGATTGGGCAGCATTGCTGTTGGTAGCCATAATAGCCTCTTTTGGCCTAAGTCTCGTCCCTTTGAATAAGGGTAGGTATTAATGTAATATAAGGATTAATTTGTCTTTTCGTTTATCTTGTTTTTTAAAGAAAAAAAATTATCTATCTCATTTTGGTTTTTATTTTTTTCTTAGTTATGGTTATAGGCATCAAAGTAGGATAAGGCCCCTCCTCCTCTCACTAGTGTTAAAGGCCACATTGTTGACAAGTAAAAAAAGAATATTAATAACATATTAGCTTTAAAGTTTCTTGTCTGTATTTATTATTTGATCAATGGTGCTATTATATTTGATTATTTGTGAAACAAAGTAAAATGCCTATGGATAATTAGGTTTTAATGTGGTCCTTATTCTAATATGCAAGAAAAAAAAAAGGAATTTGTAGTAACACCACTGTCTAGGAGTGATTCTTTTACTTTCCTCTTCCATATTATAACACTTTAAAGCAAATATTATTAGTAAACCAAATGAATATTTTTGCTTAAATTTCTCATTTGTATCATGTTTGTTCTTTGTTTTATGGCTTTCAATGAGTTAATGGAATCTATTTAAATAGTTTGTAAAGACTATCTCCAATTTTAACAAATCCACTTTCAAATCCTTTAGTGTGTTTTCAATATTTGGACATGCTGAAAGAAAAATGTTGTGCCTATACTTTAATTTCAAAACCAATTTGTAAGCTTTTTCTTAGCACCTCTAGATGAACAATTGCAATTTTCATTTTATTTAAGGAAATTTCATTAGATTTTTTAATTTGAACTTTAACAAATATACCCACTGAATGTCTACTAAGACTTTTTATTCTTGAAATAAGCTTTTATCATAGTTGAACTTGATTTTTACACATCTACATTTAGCATGAAATTCAAGCACATTATAGAAAATTTGAAATAAAATATTTGTTATTTTAAATTTATGTCTTATTATCTCTTTCATTGTTTATTTCTCCTAATAAAACTTTTAATGAGATATAAGATGTTTAGATGTGAGGGAGATTTCTCACCTATGTAAAGAACAATAAGTTATCTAATATGATTTAAACTAAGAAATTTTTTAGTGTTGATTAAATGATGATTTCCATATATTTTTGGTGAAATAACTTAAAACTCAAATTGTTCTTTTTATTTTGTATGTCTTTTTTAGTCGTTTCACTTTAGGATACCTCCTTTATGTGTGATAGAGTTCTCTATTGATATGAACTATTTATGTATTTATCTTGTTGTTAGAGTCCTCTATTAATAAGTTTGAAAAATTATTGATTCTCTCATACAGGATGACCAAAGTTATTCTAAGCCTAACACAAAGAAGATGGTTAAATTGATAGTTATGCACTTAGAAAATATATGTCACTACATGATAATTAGCAATACTAACTACTACAACTCTAAATGCGGACAAAGGGAATATTTATGAGATTTTAAATGATTAAAAGAAGTTATTTGTCATTAAAATGTATTCTTTAAAGTTATTGGTTTTATGTTTTTTTTTTCTAATTTTTTCATTTTTTGCTCAAAAAAAAGAGTGACTTTATTGTAACGTGTAATCAAAATAATTCAAGAAATTTCTTTACTTCCAAGTTAGTTGGTAGGTTTAAGATAATGTAATTGACAATTCAGGACTATTTCCTTTATTTGAATTTGGATTAGCATTATAAATTACTTGATTGACTATCTCATGTTATTTTGATGCATACTTAGTTTTGTCATTAATAGAATTATGGAATAAAGAATTATGGAATAGCAAAACTAGAAAAATGCAATTGCAATAATTACAAAAAAAAAAAGTAAAATTGTAGAATAATAAAATAAGACAAATGCAGCTACTAAATATGCAACAATAAAACAAAAAAAATGCTATAAAAATGAAAAATAAAGAATTTCATAATTGTCTCAATTCTCCTAAAACATTTTTAGAGTACAATTTCATTCTCTAAAAGTACTAACACAATCAAAAGAACTTTACAATGTCTCACTTGTAGCATTGAATATAATAAAAAAAATTTCCATATAGTCAAATAATATGCAAAAGTTGAAATAACATTCATCTCAAACTTGCATTAAGCATGTCTTACCCTTTGCTAGAGTTATTTCTCATAAACACCATTTGAAGTTTTGTTACAAAGGAAATCTTAAAAACCAAACATTTGAAGTCACTAATAAGTACATGTTAAACTAACATGTTTAAGTAAGAAAAGAAATATATAATTGGATGTTTGTTTAAAAAAAAAAAAATGGCTCACCTCACTTGTTGTAAGACTCCTTATGTATCCCCATTAAGTGATTGGATTTAAGTATTTTGATTTATTGTGTAGCTAAGAGCATAAATTTTTATTATATAGGTGGTTATGTAGTTTATTGTTATTAATGTGACTTTATATCTATATTATTATTTGTACTTAGTTATTATTATGTAACACTTTCAAATTAATAAAATTGAGAGTGTTTATATTATTAGTTAATGGTGGGATAATGTTTATCCATTATCACATTATCAATCCAACTCCAAATTGTTTCAACCACAGGGCTTCAATAGACAAGTAGTTTTTATTTATCTTAACTTCTTACACATCCTAGACCTATAAGACAACTTGGAGGAGTGCAAGATGGTGTTATAGTTGTAATCCAATCAAATGTGCACCATTTTACATAATTTTGAATATTAAGTAACATGCATTCAAAATTTAAAGTTATGTAAAATAGATAGGATTTAAACAAAAATCAATTCCAACGTTATTCAAATTTAGGGTATTTTTACATAATTTTAGAAATTTAAATAATACATTACTCAAAATATAATATTAAGTAAAATAGGTCAGATTTGAATAAAATTGATTGATTTAAATAATTGCAAAAATAAATTCTACACTTATTAAAATTTAGAGTATTCTTATGCAATTTTGGCGATTTAAATAATATGTTACTTAACATGTAAGAGTGGGTAAAATATTTCAAATTTGAATAAAAATTGATTAATTTGAGTAATTTCCAAAATGAATCCTATTGTTGTTAAAATTTAGAATATTTTTACATAATTTTAACAACTTAAAAAACACATTATTCAAAATATTAGATTATATAAAATAAGTCAAATTTGAATAAAAATCATTTGATTTGAGCAATTGCCAAGAATAATTTTATGATTATTAAAATTTAAAATTTAAAGTATTTTTACATAATTTTGACGACTTAAGTAACACGTTATTCAAAATATAAGATTATATAGAATAGATCAGATTTGAACATAAATTAGCTAATTTGATTAACTGCAAAAATAAATCCTATAGTTATTAAAATTTAAATTATTTTAACATAATTTTTTCAATTTAAATAATATGTTATTCCAAATTAAGATTATGTAAAATAAATTAGATTTAAATAAAAACCAGCTGATTTAAGTAATTATACAAATAAATTTTACTGTTATTAAATTTGAGAATTTTTTATATAATTTTGGTGACTTAAACAACACAGTATTTAAAATATAAAATTATGTAAAATAAGTTGAATTTGAATAAAAATAGATTGATTTGAGCCTCTTTAAAAATGAATTTTAATGGTATTAAAATTTAAAGTATTTTACATAATATAAGAATTTAAGCAAAACATTACAAAAAAAATCTCAATTTGAATAAAAAAACTTCTAATTTAAATAACTATTCATATGAATTTTATTTATTAAATCATTAAATGATAATCTAAATTCTGAAAGTGACCATAAAGATTTACTATAAAAATATTCAATAATTTTAAAATTTTTTTATAAGGGAAATAGTTAATTAAGGATGCCAACAATTATTTGTGCTCATTTTTATATGCAAAGCAATCTTCATTATATCACAAGAAAAAGAAAACAAGTGAGTGAAATGTGGATAGTTTATCATTACTAAATTTTTCAAAATAAATAAAGATTGATGAAAAATTAACAAAAAGTAAAAGTATGATTGTTTCAATTTACTTCTTTGTTGAATTTAAGCATATTATGACTATAACTATATTTTTAAGAGCTAAAATTAAAATAAATAAAAATTTTAAATTTACTCCATTAATTAATTAATTGATAGTGACTCTTTTGCTATTGATAATATAGTTTGGTAGTAAATTTGTTATCATATTAATCTAATGACAAAACTTCAAATCTTGAAAATGATTAATAAAAAAAGAATATCATCTTCAATTTTCATTATTATATATCTAATTTTTCATGCAAATGACTTGACACTATACCTCTAGATTACTTCACTATCGGTATACATGATTTCATTATTGTAAAAAACATCTAGTGTACATGATTTAATGCTTGTGGGAGAATTTCGGTAAATAAGAAACAATACAAATTCAAATAAAAGAAAATTGGGTATTTTGGTAAATTCATTAGACAGTGAGGGCCCTGAATGAAATTTCAAAAGAAATATAAAATTAGATGCTCTCTTAATTTTATATATATGTATATATATACTTGAAATTGGGAAATGGCTGCTTAGCCGATTCCTTTTCGATTTGTTTTTATTTAAAAAAAAAAAAGATTTTTATGTGACAACCGACATTTCTTTTAGCATTTTTGAGTGAATTAATATGACTTTATTAAAAAGAGAGGGCAATTAGAAATCCCGAAAAGAAAAGAGGACAAGTGAAATGGAAATGATAACGTTGCTCCTCTCTTTTTCCTTTTCGACAGGCAAAAAAGCGGGGGCCTGTATTATACGGGTGAGAACAGTCGGGCCATATCGGATGCCCTCGGAAGTACTTTTCCACATTGTTTAGGGCTTGCTTGTGCGCCACCTACACCACCTGCCCATTCTTAAAGTAAATTCACCCTTGTGCTCTTTACATGAAGCGTCAAAAGATGCTAAGATTATTGAAGGGGTTTCGCTTTCCTTCGATTTCAATTCAATATGCTTTACTTTCGTCTCTTTTTATGTTATGCTTAAAGCTCTTTTTGTGGGCTGGAAATGTTGACAGGTTCTGGAAGGGGAACGTTGTTTCTTAGTCGAGAAGGAAAGAGATATTAGCATAGATGCCCCTGAAGATTTTTAGGTGGATGGTTTGGACGCGCCAGGTTTTGCATTGAGAGGGCTGCCAGCAAATCTCAATTTTTCGTAAGCACCTAATCAAACAAAGGAGAAGAGGCCATAAATTATTTTTCTCGAACCTGGATGCAGATGCCGTCATGCTCCATTATCCACCCTATTTATTTATTTTAAGTATAATTTCTTTATAAGATTACATTAAATACATTTTTTAATTTTTTTTATTTTAAATAAATTTCACTTATTATATAATATAAAATTATAAATAAATTATATTTATAATTAAAAAAATCAAAATAAAAATCACTCCATACATTATCCAGTACGTTCACGTTATAATTCAACTTAATTTAATCATTTTAAGAATCCCCCGGAGGGGGGCTCTAAAGCCATAACGGTTGATGATGAAGGGCATTTACGTCAATAATCTCTTTGGCATCAACGATGCATGGAAAGCCAGGACCGGGGAAAGTCGCGACCGCGGAACGTATCGCGAGGACGGACCGCGCAGCGCTCCTCTCGTCCCACTCATCATAGTGGGCCCCGTCCCCAAGACAAGCGAGAACTTCTTCCATCTCCCACTTCCCCACCCACGGAATCTAATCTACTCTCCTCTTTTACAAGTTCCGTTTGTCTTTACGGTTCTATCCTCGACTTTTTCAGTATCTTTCTCTATATTAAATGCCCATTTTCGCTTTGGGGTTGCCCAAAACACAGACACAGAGAGCGAGAGAGAGAGCGAGAGAGAGAGAGAGAGAGAGAGCTCGTCCTCCTTAGCCATGGCTGTCCTTCGCTGTAGTACTGTTCTTTTAGTGCTCCTTTCCCTGTTTCATATCATAAACATCGCGAGTAAGTTCGTTGCTCTTCGCTTTCTTGAATCCGAAATGATTCTTGTCTTCTTTTTTTTTTTTTCTTTTATTATAATTTCGCAGAATGGTCTTATTCTGAAGAAGGAAGCTTTAAAACTCGTTTGTTGTGGTATCTAGAAAACCTATTTACCCTTACAATAAATAAATAAATAACGTTTCTACGTTTCAGAACCTTCTTTAATCTATCAAATATTCAATCAGTCAAGTTTCAGTAAGCCAACCCACCCCTTTCTTTGCGCTTATAATGCTCCGAATTTATGTTTATTTCCGGCGTCAGGGGACGGTAAAATGAGTTCCTGAAACATGCGCAGTTTTAATCCTTTTGACAGTCATCTCCACTAGGTCGTTGCTCCAAATCGTTTCTTCTCTGAGTCTGGCTAATTCTTTGTGCAGAGTCGCAATCGTTCGTCGGCGTCAACTATGGACAGGTCGCCGATAACCTCCCTGCGCCGTCAGCTACCGCAAAGCTGCTCCAATCAACAACAATCAAAAAGGTCCGGTTATACGGTTCCGACCCAGCGATAATCAAAGCCTTAGCCAACACCGGAATAGGTATCGTCATCGGGGTGGCAAACGGCGACATTCCTGCATTAGCCTCCGACCCCAACTTTGCCAATCATTGGGTCAACACCAACGTTGTCCCCTTCCATCCATCGAGCAAGATAATCCTCATCACCGTTGGCAACGAGGTGATGACCTCAGGCGACAGGAATCTCATGACAACCATCTTGCCGGCTATGCAAAACGTCCACAACGCTCTTAACGCTGCTTCCCTCGGGGATGAGGTTAAGGTCTCCACGGTTCACTCCATGGCGGTGCTTAAGCAGTCGGAGCCGCCGTCCTCGGGACGCTTTGATCCCAGTTACGGAGATTTGATGAAGGGCTTGTTGGAGTTTAACAATGCCACGGGTTCGCCTTTCGCTATCAATCCGTACCCGTACTTTGCGTATACGGGCGATCCCAGGGCTGAGACGCTGGCCTTTTGTCTTTTCCAACCAAATGCAGGACGATTCGATGGCAACACCAAGATCAAGTACATGAACATGTTCGATGCGCAGGTACTAATTTCGTACAAGGAAAAGTGACTAATGAGCTTTAGTACAGTGTTACTAGCCTCCAAAACTGAAGTACTCGTGCCTGAGTCCCAATAGAAGCCAAATAATCGAAGAAGGAATACTGTAATTAGAATCTCAGAACTTGCATGAAATATTTAGTGACAAATAATGCAATTCTTTGCAGGTGGATGCTGTTTATTCCGCGTTAAATTCATTGGGATTCAAGAATGTTGAGATTGTGGTGGCTGAGACGGGGTGGCCTTACAAAGGAGACAATAATGAAGTAGGGCCAAGCATTGAGAATGCCAAGGCTTACAATGGTAATTTGATTGCACACCTTAGATCCATGAAGGGAACTCCATTGATGCCAGGGATATCTGTGGATACCTATCTCTTTGCTCTATATGATGAAGACTTGAAGCCAGGACCTGGTTCAGAGCGAGCATTTGGCCTTTTCAAGCCTGATCTTTCCATGATTTACGATGTTGGTCTCTACGAGAGTAGCCAGGTGAGAGCCCATTTTAATGTGCATTGGAATTCATTAGATCCTCTGCTTTTGGCTTGAAATTTTTGGTACGGAGGTCAGATGCTGTGCTTAATGACTCAATTCACTTTTAGACTTTTAGTGCACTTAGTTCCACTATAATATTTGGCAGTTTAGCGTAGCCTTGTCTAACAGTGTCCTGAATTTTTATCTTTAAGCTTTGGCAACTGGCTCAGGCAGTCGGGCTTTGATCTCAATGAAGTGCATCAGCACTTCAGCTTTATCTTTGACTTGATTGCTGGCAGATGCATATGCAACATCGTTAATAATTCATTATCAAATATGAGATGATTATTGACTTAATTCTGCGGTAGTTATTTGAAGTTTTAGTAATGTGTATTATTCTGTTAGGCTCCGGATAGCTCTAAAACTCCTGTGGCTCCGTCACCAAATCCAAATCCAAATCCAAATCCAAAAACAGCAGCCTGGTGTGTGCCAAAGGCCGGCGTATCAGATGCCCAATTGCAAGCTAATCTAGATTATGCCTGCGGACAAGGGATTGACTGTAGTCCAATCCAACCGGGCGGGGCTTGTTTTGAGCCAAACAATGTAGCATCGCATGCTGCTTATGCCATGAATCTCCTCTATCAATCAGCTGGAAGAAATCCATCGAACTGTGATTTCTCACAAACAGCCAGTCTTTCATCTAGCAATCCCAGTAAGTCCAATCGAGTACTTAGTTTAGCCTTTTTAAACCTCTTTGGAGAAGCTGCATTGGCATTGTGGATATTTCTTCTTTCTTGTAGGCTATAATGCTTGCACATACCCAGGTGAAAGCTCCTGAAAATAGAGGACATCTATACAAAAGAGTCACTTCCACTTACCGACCAACTCTCTCTTT
Source organism: Bruguiera gymnorhiza (assembly GCA_020883675.1). Classification (NCBI taxonomy): domain Eukaryota; kingdom Viridiplantae; phylum Streptophyta; class Magnoliopsida; order Malpighiales; family Rhizophoraceae; genus Bruguiera; species Bruguiera gymnorhiza. The sequence continues at coordinate 3,573,008 of JAIRCJ010001051.1, read as the reverse complement.
ATTCTGTCATATTAAATACTCTGTTGATGGGTGCTTTCCGCTTCTTTCTCGCTAGGAGGGACAAGGACATCATCCTTGACAAGTAGAAGAAGCAAATATGTATGCAGGAAATCTCAGGCTCTTAGATTTTTACAAAACTTGCCCTGGTGAAATCCATGTGAAGAAGAGTTGATTCCACTGGCATAAGTTAGAAGAAGTTCTCTCCGTGTGCGTGTGTTTTAGTGCATTTACATCCAACGTAACCTCTGATTTCTGCATTATGTGTAAGGTAAATGCGGAGTTCTTGCGAGTTGACAAATGGATTCACATCTGTGTCTCCAATTTTCCGCCGTACGTAGTAGTTTTCTTGGCTTCGTGGACTCAAGGGCGTATGACTATTTTCTCAAAGTTCATTGCGTTATAAACTTATAAATATAAGACGGAATGCAGCGAGATCAACAGCAAAATGCTTTATTATTCCTAAGAAGCTTATACATTGTTAAATCACAACAAATAATTTTTATATTATATAAAAAATATTTTATATTATACTAATATTTTATATATAATATAAAATATTTTTCAACACATTTGTCTTTGCTTAGTTAGACCAAAAACAAAATATGAAAATACAAAATATATTTCGCGATATTATTTTTTTTGTTAGTTGGAGTTGAAATAGTTACAATCACTTATTTTAATAGAAAGAAATTAAATAAGATTTAATAACTGACATAATTACTAACCTAATTTTTAAAAATCAAATATGTGAACCACTAAGATAAATTTTTGAAAAATGTCAAATTATAAATTAGAAGATATAATAAATATCACAAAATTGTTATCTAATTTAATTACAAGTCACTGTTAATTTATATTCTTGCAGCCGAATGTTTAGATAGGATTTCTCGGCGAGGGTCCGCCATAGTTTGGTGTTCGCATGCTGAGCTCCGAGTTCTCTAGTAATTTGACTAAATTCTGGTAGGTTGGAACCCCAGGAAAAGTGCTAATAGATGCGATATCTGTTGGTACCGGTGGAAAGCTTCTTCGGTCCTCTTTTATGTGCCCACCACACTTCAAACAGGGTTTTTTTTTTTTTTAATTTTTTCACACTTTACTTAAGTCTTGTCTTTGTTGATTTTTTTTTTTTTTTTTGTTGGGGTCTAATTGAAATGAAGAGAGGGAGAATTATTTATTAGTGAAATTAGACTTCACCTCAGATATTACACTTAATAACCACCAACAGAGAGCCACAGCAAAACTCCACGCTAGAGGGTTTGAAGAATAGATAGATGTGCTTTCACAAAAACCTCTACTTGTACTTCAATAATTGAAGAGATTCCCTAAATCTATCCTCATCCTATTTTTTCATCTCAGTCCCAATTTTATTTTTGGCATAAATTAAACAGATACCACATGCGGACTTCTTCCATCGACATTCCAATTCTGATATCAATACGTTTCTTTAAAATTGAGCAATTGACCACTCTGCCGAAACATAACCCCATCACCCGTTTACTAAAACTCCTAGCCTACTTTGTCCTACAAATGCAAAGGAGAGAAGGAAGTAAAATAAACTAATAATAATTCCTTCCAGTTTTTGAAAACGGAATACGATTTGAAACGCATTGGATTGGAGACGAGAGAGAGAGAGAGAGAGATTTACCAATGGGAGCATATGTTCCTTCGGGGATAACGATGCTCAGGTCCGTTGTGACAAGAGCTTTGCCTCTAGCATGGCACCTTGGCCTCCGCCTCACTGAGTCCAATGTGACCATACGAAACCTATGAATTTAATTACAATTTTATTTGACAAAAAGCGAGAAAGAGAGAGAGAGAGAGAGAGAGAGAGAGAGAGGGGTTAAGCGGAAATACCTAGAAAGGTCTTAGCGGGCGGAGAGTGGAGAGGCACGGAGGGCTACCCAGCCTTCTCGAAGAGCTTCCTCGCCTTAATGAGAGACACAGGAAGTCGTGAGGCTTCTTGAGCGCCGTACCCTTGAAGCCTGGGGATCTTTGGGGAGGGCTCTTTGATTTCGGAGCTGTTGGAGGAGTTGTTTTGAGACGCTGCTTGTGCTTCCGCTCGAGAGGCAGTTCGGGAAATATGATTTTGAAGATAAGAGGAAGTGACGATGGATACGGTGGGTTCAAAGTCAATGGAGAATAACCAGCTACCGGCGATGCTTTCCAATTGGAAATGACGCAAAAGGTTGCTACCATTCGCGAAATTGACAACGTGAATATTATTATATATATAATTTAAAATTTTACATATAAAAATTTATATCCTTAATTATATATATCTATTTAAACAAAGTGTTGGTTGGTTTTACTTTTCTTTTCCTGCTATTATTATTTAAAATACGACCCATAATCTCATCATGAATTTAAATAATTTTGATATAAGTTAAGAAATATAAATATATCTAAATTTATTTTTGCCTTCCTTTTTAAAATAAATATTCTTTGTTATTTAAAGATATTTTAATAATTAAAACTTTAATATTTACATTTAAAATTTCAAATTTTAATTTTAAAAAAATTTAAAATTAAATAGAGTTATTCACAACTCAATCGATCTTTTAATTGAATGAAAAAAAAAATCTCTCTCTTGCAAATAAAAATAATTTGTCTTATTATTTGTCAATAATCCAATCCATTTATTTTCATAAATTTTTTTTGGTTTTCTTTATTTTATCAAATGAAGTGAAATATAAATTTATTATTTAAATATATGTTATATTCTTATGTTATTTTATTTTATTTTATTTTATTAAGAAATTACACTTCTTCTTCTTCTTCTTCTCTCTCTCTCTTTCTCATCAGACAATTAATTTGTATTTAGATTTCAATAAATTTTTATTTGAAGTATAGTTAGAGTTGTATCTAGACATTATATAAGAAAAGAAAAGAAAAGAAAAAAAGAAAAAAAATAAAAATAAAATACAAAAAGGAAAGGGCAAAAAGAAAGATCAAAATAAAAATAACAATTTATTATTAAAATTCAAATTATAAGTTCAAGTTCACTTGCAACAAAAGCCTAACTTATTATAAACAAAAAAAGGAAGGAAAGAGATAAGTGTCTTTCAAGCCCAAGACCTATTACAATAAACTTAAAGATATTGTCTCATGTTACAAAAGGAAACCCACCACTCAAATACATTAAAGATCTTAACGTGGGTACAGGCTAGCAACATATTGGACCTTTTCAAGGCCCACTCTTATTAAGTTCAAAGACTAAGAGGTCCGGCAAAGGCTCTCGCAAGTCTAGCAAGCTCCGGCAAAACTCTAACAAGTCCAACAAGCTCCAGCAAAGCTTTGGTAGGCCTAATTAGCCTAATACCCACTCAAAAAAAAAAAACAAAAAAAAAAAGAAAACCCACAAAGTGAGTGCACTTATAAAATATCCAGTTGCAAACATTTTAACCACGTCTTTAATCAAAAGTAGATTTGAGTGATTAAGGAAGAAAATGGACATGAACATTAAGGAATTTAAGGAGGAGTGTTACAAATCCCAACTTCCTCATTATTCAAGCTACAACTTGAATTAAAGAAGAGGATTTTGTCGCTGTGCAAACCACGTACTAGTAAAGAAGTTCATTAAAGATAAAGCTCAAAGACTTGATATATTCCCTTTATATCTAGTTACTTTTGTGTTGTTTGAACTTAAAGAAAAGGTTAAAACTAAGTTAATTACCATGTGTGTTAGTAGGAGCAATTGGCTTTTTCTATCCTTATTAATTTGGTTTGCTATAATTCATAAGCAAATTGCTTCTTTAGCTTTCTCTGCTTGTTTTTTGGTTAAGTAAAACTAGCCATACTTTGTATAATGATTGTACTTATGTTGTAAAAAAGAGAAAACTCCATAAAAAGGCAAAAAGGTCTAATGAAAAGTGCATCGTTCTGGCTCTCCAATTCTGGTTCCTTTTTTCTGCAAGCTTACTTTACTTCTCATTTTCTCCAACAAATGACTTTGTTGTTTCTTTCAAAGAGCAGGAGAAGAAGGATGCTTTTGTGCAACCTCAAAACTGAATAATAGATCCTTAAAAGGTCCTGCCAAATCAAGCAATACCAACAATTGGTCCTTTATGGTTAGACTTTGCATCTTCTCCAGCAAAGGTAGCTTCCCTCATCCAAATGAATTCCAATGTTGCTTCTCAATCAAAATATAAAGGAGATGATAATCTATTTTGGGACCCAGCTGATCAGTTCAAGCAAGAGACTAAGCAATACAATGTTTATGTTTGGTTGTGTTGCCTGTGTTTGGCTTTTTTCTGTTGCTTACTTCTTAAAGTTGATTTGCTTCCTATATCTTTAGTTTTATGCTAAGTTGCACTTAAGGGTAGATGCCAAATTTTTGCATATATCTTTGTACATGTATGCTTGTTTTTTTCTTCTTTTGTTTTGACTTGTATGACTATTAATATTTCATATTTTATAGCAGTCCATTGACTTTTTTTGTTTATAGGCATTATAGTAGATGTTTTCTTTCTTTTCTATCAATGTGTTTTGTTTATTTTGCTACTTATTGTTGTGATTAGTTTTAATTATAATTCTTAAGTAGAGAAGTAGAAAATTAAATTCCATTAATTCTTCCAAACAAATCAAAATTCCCTTATCTTGCAAGCTAAGGTAGTTGGAAACCAAAAAATCTCTTATGAAAGCAACAACTAGTGGATCATTAGGTAAACAAAAGTCTATAGGTAAGTGGTAGGCCTACTAATCATTCTTTATCATCCTCACCTGCTTTTATTTTATCATCTTTTAAAGGGAAGAAAGATCCAATTAATAAACATTTAAGTAAGGAATTATCATATTTGTCATATATTTCCTTAAAAGAAAAAAATATTTGTTGATCTTTCATGTTTGTGTTTGTTTATAAAGGTGATGAACTTCAAAGATTGGTGCAAGAGTGAGTGTGTCAAGACAAAATAGAGCTATACTAAAAATGAAAGAATTACTTTAAATCATGTATTTAATATCACTCTCTTCAAAGCAAAATTTTCCCTTATAATAGTGTAACCAGGTTATAGCGAATTTTCTCATATAATAAAATAAAACAAATTTGACTATAATTTACACTATTAAAATCAAATTTTTAAGAAGTTTGTGTATTATTTAGAATTGTTCTATTAAAAAATAACATTTTCTTATATATTTTCTTATTTTAATCAATAGAGAATCATTATATATATAATGGTCTAAGAGTTATTTGACCAAGAAAGATATGTCTTTGTACCAATAAACATAACCTTTTTAACATGCTTTTTATAAAAGGTTATCTTTTTGTAACCATCAAATGAACTAAGAAACATGTATAATTTTTATTTTGAAAATGTTTTAACATTTAACTTGATTATAATGCTTCATGAATGATTTCATGATAATGAATGTCATACATCTACTTTCATAAAAAGCTAATCAAGAACAAATATTAAAATACATAGCTGTTAATTTGTATTATCTCATAGTCCTATATTAATATATTGGTATATTATCCACAAATTACCTAAACAAACTTTGCATCAAGTCACTAATAATACATATTTATTATAATGAAAAAACCAATTACAGTCTAACTAACTAGTCTTAGAGTGGAATAAGTGACAAGATAGTAAGATTTATTGGGAATCAAATAGTTGTTTATTAAATAAACATGCAGTGCAATAGATAATTAAAATTTTTTGATTCCTAAGAATGGATTAATCACCTGTTAAATATAATTATAATATATCCTAAAAGACAAATTAATTATCAGAGTAATCTTTAATTCTTCTTCTCTTTTAGGCCTATTGATGGGTTATTACAAACCACTATTGTCAAAGCATCTAACTTTAAATAATAATCCATACAAACAAGGAATAAACAACTCTCACAACTTAAAAGGAAGAGAAGGCTAGTAACTTTAATATATTAAGTATGTAATATATGATTATATTGTGGTATATTTATAGGGATTTTGATTTGAGAACCTTATTTAGTGATTTGCGTCAATTTTTAATAAATTGCACTTAGCCCTTATATTTTCTAATATTGTAGATTTAACCTTATAAGTTTTTCAAACTTTTCAATCAAATTTAACTTTAACTTCATTTTATATTTCCTTAATTGCTCTTATGTGTATATAACCCATTAAAATCCTAACATGTTGCCGATAAATATTAATTATAATTAAAAAAATTAGATAAATTAAATTTTTTTTAATTAATTATCAATTATCCAATTAACCAATTCACATTCATAGATTAAGATTGACATCTATGTATCATAGCCAACTAAATATTAAATCTATTAAAATGGTTTGACTAATCTCTTCAATGCACAGTCTCTTAATATAATTTAATCTTTTCATCATAATAATATTTCAATTAGACATAAAATATGGAATTAATGTTTGCTTTATATTGGTTATTTATGTTTGTTCTCAAATAATGGAATAGTGGTTGATTCAATGAATGAAATCATAACTCTTTATAATCCTCATTTCATCTTATACAAAGATTTCTTGAATTAATACCCATTAAAGCATTCTCTTATAATTACTTAAGGATAATGAATCTTTTATTGATCACTCAACTATCTTCATATGGTTCTTAATATGCCTAATACACACCCTTATAAACAATCCTTGGTTATGAAAACTTAGAAGTGAGATTAAAGCATACCAGTTCCTATATGAGATATCTTGGTGAGCTCAAGTTTGATAATTACTTACATAACTATTGCATGAGAAATTTCTTAACACAGAAGTAATGTTCCATTTGAGAGTTCTCATAATAGTTAATTTAATGAACTTATTCATTTAACAAGAATTTAGATATTTATTTAAGTATCTTCATACTTCATCTTATGAGAACTACTTTCTTCATAAGAAGAAAACATAACATGTGTTAGTCTTACAACTTTATCAATGTCTCGTCTTGATAAAGTATCATTTAGGAATATTTAGGAATAATATTTTGATGTAATAAGTATCTCATAATTATGATTTCATCATAATTACTTTACAAAGTATATTCATTCCATGGACTTTATCTTTAAAGTTTACCAACAAACTTATTATTTATATAAATATACTAAAGATAAAAAATGTATTTTATTAATAATTGCATGTATGAAGTATCAAATATGTACATAACATGTAACCAACTTATCAACTACTAGGGCATATGCTAATAATCTCCTACTTACATTATAGTCAATTGCTTATGTACCTAATACCATAACCTTCCATATGGCAATCTTGTTTGTGCTAGGAAAAAGGATTAATAAGAGGATTAGGCAGATTATCATCAATAAACACTTACTCAATCTTTATAGAATTTCTTTCAACTATCTCCCTAATAAGATGAAAGCACCTAAATACATGTTTGGATCATTGATGAGACCTTGGTTCCTTTGCTTATACAATGGCTCCATTGTTATCACAATAAAGAGATATTAAACCAACAATGCTAAGAACCACACCAAGTTCAATAATGGATTTTTTGATTCAAACTGCTTCTTTTGCTGCTTTAAATGCATATATGTACTTAACTTTATTCGTTGAATTTATAATTTCCTTTTGTTTGGAACCTTTCCAATTAACATCACTGCTATTAAGAGTAAATATATGTTTAAATTGTGACTTGTTTTCATCTTTATTAAACTAAAAGCTCACATTTAAATATCCCTATATACTAAGGTCACTCCCCTCATAAATTGAAAAGATATCCTTAGTCCTTTTTAAGTACTTTAGGATGTTTTTTTATTGCAAGCTAGTGACGTTCACCTAGTTTAGCCTAATATCTACTTTTTATGCTAAAGCATAAAAAACATCTAGTCTCGTACATAGTATTACATATATGATGTATTGCATATATGATAGATCCTATTACAGAAGCATAAGGGATCTTATCCATCTTATCTCTCTTAAGTTATGTCTTAGGACACAAGTGCTTAAAAAGATACACATTATACAACATAAAGAGAAATCTTTTCTTAGATTCCTTCATACTAAACCATTTTAAGCAGCCTTTTAAATTTATCTTTATAGATCTTAATTCCCAAAATATAAGTTATATCTCCTAAATCCTTCATAGAGAAGTTCTTGGACAACTAAACCTTAATAGATTATAGCATTAGTACATCGTTTCCTATCAATAATATGTTAGCAACATATAATATTAGGAAAACAATTGCACTTTCATTAACCTTATTGTAAACATAAGATTCATTTATGTTTTTAATAAAATCAAACTAATATTGTTTCATCAAACTGGATGTTTTAACTCCTTAAAGCTTATTTTAGTTCATAAATTGACCTCTATAATTTGCAGACCTTGTTAGGATATTTTTTGGATTCAAAACCCTTAGGTGGTGTCATGTATACATCCTCAACTAAATTCGTATTTAGACAAGTTGTTTTAACATCCATTTGGCAAATCTCATAATCATGGTATGTTGTAATGGCTAAAAGTATCCTAATGGATTTAAGTATGACTATAAGAGAAAAAGTTTCATCAAAGTCAACTCATTGTCTTTGTTTGTAACTTTTTTTAACTAGCCTAGCTTTATAAGTCTGAATATTACCATTCATGTTTTTCTTTCTTTTAAAGACTTATTTACACTTTATAGGTTGTATCCCTTTAAATGGATTAACCAAAGTCCATACTTAGTTAGTAGACATGGAATCTATTTCAAACTTTATTGCTTTAAACTATTTAGATGAATTAATATTAGATATTGCTTTATCATAACTAGTAGGTCCATCATCCATGAGCTTAACATCACTTCTTTTCTTGACAAGTAATTGGTACTCTTTAAGAAGTCGATGCTCCATATTATATTTGAGGAGTTCTTACGTTACTTGAGTTTAGGGTTTTGAAACTATTGCATTATCCTCTTGCTTATGTTATATTTAAATGCCCTTTTATGGATCTTAAACTTCTTTAAGTTCTACTTTATTCCCACTGCACCTTTGGAGAATAAACTCTCTTTTTAAAAAAGTAACATGCTTTGAAACAAACACCTTTTGCCCAACTTGGTTGTAAAAGTAGTTTTGGATAGCCATAAATGTGCACTTATCTAACTTAGATCTAAGTTTACAAATGATGCATGCTTTACCTAAGCATCATATCCCCAAATCTTTAAATGTGTCATATTTCCACATCTCATATTGTGTCTTATCAACAAATTAGATGAAACTTTATTAAAAAGATAAACAGTAGTCTTAAAGGCATAACCTCAAAAGGATAATAGTTTATCAACTTAACTCATCATGAATTAAACCATATCTAATAGGGTTTTATTTCTTATTTTAGAAATAGAATTATGTTATGGTATTCCAAAAAGTGTCCATTAGGAAAGAATCACATTCTTTTTCAAGTAATCACAAAACTTTTAGCTTAAATATTCACTTCCTCGATTTGATTGCAGGATTTTAATACTTTGACCAGTTTATTTCTCTATTTCATTTTTTAATTCTTTGAATTTTTCAAATAAAATTCAAATTTATATTTCATTAAGTACATATGACCACATTTAAAATGATCATCTATAAATATAATGAAATAAGAAAAGCTACCTCTTGCATATGTGGTCATAAGACTAAATACATATGTATTTATAAGCCCTAATAACTAATTGGCATGTTCTCCTCTTCTTGTGAAAAAATTCTTGGTCATTTTGCACAATAAGCAAGACTTATATGTTCCATATGACTTATAATCAAATGGATGCAAGTAGTCATCCTTATATAACTGGTAATTCTTGTTTTACTAATATAACCCAAACAATAATGCCACACAAAAGACACATTTTGATTATCCATTTTGAGTCTTTTATTGTTCAAATTAAGAATTGGTCTTTCTTGATCAAGTACATATAAACCATTTGTATAAGTATCAAATCCATAATAAGCACCATCTTTCTAAAAGGAACAACCCTAGTCATTAAATGTAAAAGTAAATTTATTTAAATCTAAACTAGACATGGAAATGATATTTCTAAAAAGTACAGGTATATAATAACAATTTTTTTATTCTAGTACCAAGCTAAGAGGCAAAAGTAAACAAAAAGTTCCAACAAATAATACAGTAACTCTTGCTTCATTTACAACCTATAATTCTAATTATCTTTCTTTAACCATTTATTTTTACTGAGTTCCTACATATTTATACAAATATGAGAACCACACTCAATATCCAGTTTCTAAGTAACAAGATTAAAAGTAGAAAGATTTATCTCAATCATAAATATACTTGAACTATAAGCTTTACCAAGCTTTTTCTCCTTCAAGTTAGCTTGATAAATCTTTCAATTCCTTCGTTAGTGACCTTTTTTACCATAATGATGGCAAATGCCCTTTCTCTTATCCTTTTTCACACCACCACTAGATTAGACTACTTTAGCTACTTAAGCCTTTCTTTTCTTTCTCTTCTTTTTAGGCCTTTCCCTCTTAACCTTGAAAGAATCAACAAGAAGAACATGATGTTTCTCTTCTTAAGAGTTCTCTTAATAGTTTTAAACATATTTAATAGTTTAGGTAATATGACTTCCAACTTGTTTATACGAAAGTTCATAATAAATTGTGAATAGCTTTGAGGTAAAGATTATAAGATCAAGTCAACACTTAACTTTAAATTCATAATAAAACCTAACTAGCCTAATTTCTCAATATAGCCAATCATTTTTAGAACATGAGCATTCACTAAAATTCCCTTAACCATTTTGCATTAGAACTATTCCTTCAAGGTCTCATACTTTTTAGTCCTAGCTTTAGCATCAAATAACTCTTTAAGATGCAAAATTATGGTGTGGACATCCATATTCTCATATTGCCTCTGATGCTCAGGAGATATACTACTAACATCACACATGTAGTTTGTTCATCATCATCCTTATGTTGATTATATGTCTCCATTTCTTCCTCACCAGCATCCTCACCAGGAGGAGCAAGAATATTTTGATCAAAGACATAAAGCTTCTTTTCTTGCTTAAGAACAATTGTCGAGTCTTTATACCAGTCCAAGATATTTAATCTAGTAAGTTTGCTCACATTAAGTATGCTTTCTAGGGACAAATTATTACTCATTATGATCTAAAAACTTATATATATAGAAAGAGAAAAGAAGAAATATTAGTTTCATGCATGCATACCAAAATTAAATAAGGTCTTTAATCATTATTTTGGTTACTCTCATTATTTTAATGAAATCAATAACCCTCTCTATTAATCGAGAAAATCTTCAAGATTTTTTTTGGGCTAAAATCCTACTTAATTTATTTATTTGACCTTAAGATAACCCAACAAATCAAATAAAATAAATTAGGTAAATAACATAACTTATCAATCATATCACATAAAACTCCCAGATCTGTTAGAGGAAAACTCTTTGTTTAAACATATCACATATGGTTCGCCTAACCATTACCTTTAAACTTCTGTGATCATAAAGTAACTTATCCAAATCACATAAATTTAGTTAAGTAAGGCCTATCAATTGTAGTATTAAACATATTCAAGTTAACAAGGTTTTAAGATAACCTAACAAACTTTCCTCAAACAGAACTCTAACTTTATACTATAACTATGGAAGGCAACTCATTGTACTCTTAACATATACTTAATATTTTGAATTGAGGGATTTTGTTAATTATAATTGATCTTATGCATTGGCATCACAATTGTGATATATATCACATATATAATATAAAATCCTAACATATCATTGTAATATGGACAATTATGGACTTTATTAAGCTAATTTCTTGTAACCATAAAGGAAAGTTAAATGGTTAAATCCTAAGGGATTGTAACATAGTCTTCCAAAGTCCTTTTTCTTGTAATCTCCTTTTCTTTATCTTCATTCTTACAAATACATATTTTATCTAAATCATAAATTCTATAATTATATAACCATTATATAATTTAAAAAGAAACCTCAAGTTATATTTACGGGGAGTTTAGATAAGAAAACAATTTACAACAAGAAAATAAGAGAAAGATAGGGAACATAATCCTACAATCTAAAAATACATCTATTTAATTATTAATAAACACAAAAGGAAAATACACGTTTAATTTTAGTTATTGATCTTATATGTAATTTAAATAATATTTTTAATCATTGAAAATACTGAAGTAATTTAATTTAATGTTATCAATTTATAATAAAACCTTAATTAGGAGTTATATTTCAAACAAAATACCTAATTTAATTAAAAAAACACTTTTCTAATGGAAAGATATATTGACCAAACTTTAGTTGCCCTAAAAATATTCTAAATGTTTTATTTGAATACCAAATTCACTAATGCCCAAATCAGTATCCTATCTTGATATCTCAAAAGAGTTATGAACAAGCTTTTTGTTGATATCTTACAAGCCTTGTAACTTTTTATAGTTTAAAAGTTATAGTCAATTAAAGTTGACTATCACTATTAATATTAACTATCATAGTCAACATTTTGTCAATATTTATCTAATCAAATTAAGATTTAATCTTTCAATCAAAATTCTTATTACAAATAGTTATCCTAATCAAATTAGGACACATGATTAGTTTAGAATTCTTATTCCAAATAGGTTTTATAATCCATTTAGATTTCATTGTTCAATTAGAGTTATTATTCCAAATGGAAATCGTAATAATACTAGAAAATGATTTTCGAATGAAATAAAAAATCTAATTAGTTTTAATTCCTTAATTCTAATCCAATTAGGATATTTTAATATTGTTCAAATATTGGTTATAATAACTAATATTTTCATTGAAAAATCATTTTTTAGTATAATTAAGATTTCCATTTAAAATAATAACTCTAATTGAATAATGATTTTCTAAATTATAATTGAATTTAAACTCTTTAAATTTAATAACCTAATCAAATTATACATTTAAATTCTGAACAATTTAGAAAATTAGAATTTTAATCACATTGAACTTATATTGGGTAAACATTAAAGTAATACATGAAAGCATTTTTCAACATTGCAAATACGTGTTTATAATGGGTATGTCAGCCAACCATAAGGTTGACCACCATTTTGTGACCACTAAAAGCTAGCCAAAAGCAATGTCAAAGCATTGGTGTTGCTACTCTACTACATGGCTTTCCCAAAGCCATTAGCTCATGTATCAACACCCAAAAAAAAATTTCTTTAGCTTTCTCAAAGTCATACATGATCAATTCATATGTGTTATGCTATCATACTTTCATAATTATAATTAACTAGCATACACAGTAACACTAAATACCCACTTTAATATATTTTATTTAACCAAAATCAAATTGAGAAAAACTCATCAATTTGTGTTAACACCAAATCAACATATAAATCAATTGAATTGATAATCAGTAAAAATTAAACATGCAATTGAATTATATTTAACAAGTAAACCAAAACTCTAGTACCATTGTTGTAAATTAAATGACTATTTATTGAATAAACACATATGAAATAGATAATTAAAATTTTTTAATTCTCATGCATAGATTGATTGCTTGTTAAATATAATTACAATCTAACCTAAATAAAAAAATAATTACCAAAGGAATCTTTAATTCTTCTTATCTTACAGGCCTATCAATAAGTTATCACAAACTATCATTGCTAAAGCTTTTGTCCTCTAATGGTAATCCATATAAAAAAGGAAGAAACAACTCTCACAATCTAAAATCCTTTTAGGGAGAGAATGAGGAGGAGGCTAATAACTATAATGTGTTAAGTATGTAGTATTTGACTATATTATAGGGTATTTATAGGGATTTTGACTATACAAACTGATTTATCTAACCATAAAGCAAGATTAATATTTAGTCATTTATCTTGACCAAGCAAATACTAAGACTATCAAAGTAATTTGACTAATTTCTTCAATGTATGATCTTTTAGTGTAATTCAATTATTTCATCATATTAATATTCTAATTAAACATTGTAAATAGAATTAATTTCTACACTATCTTGACTAATTATATTTATTCTCAAATAATGGAATGGTTATTGATTTCATAAATAAAATCATAACTCTTTATGATTCTTATTCCACCTTTTACATGGATTTCTTAAATTAATACTTATTAAGAATTGTAGAACATTCTCTCATAATTACTTTAGGATGATGAATCCTTTATTGATCACTTATTTATCTCCATATAGTTCATGATATGCCCAATACATACCCTTATAAGCAATCCTTGGTTAGGATAAACCATAAGTAAAATCAAAACATACTAATTCTTATATGAGATATCTTAATGATCTCAAGTTTAAGGATCACTTACATAACCATTATATAATAAATTACTTAAACATATAAGTAATATTCCATTTGAAAATTCTTACAAAAAGTTAATTTAATGAACTTATTCATCTAATAAACACTCATATCTTTGTTTAAATATCTTTATGCTTCAATCTATTAGAACAACTAACTTTTTCATAAAAAAGAAGCACATTATATGTTAGTCTTATGACTTCATAAATGTCCTATCTCAATGAAGTATCAACTAAGAATATTTATAAATGATACTTGAATACAATGAATATCTCATAATTGTAATCTTATCATAATTACTATTATAAAGTATATTTATTCCATAAACTTTATTTTTAAAATTTACTAATAACTTTATCATTTATATAAATAAACTAAAGATAAAAAAATGTCTTTTATTAGTAATTGCATAAATGAAATATCAAATATGTACATGACAAGTAACCAACCTATTGGCTACTAGGCATACATCGATAAGATTATAACAGAAAAAAGGACTAAGAACATAAAGACACAATCATCATTCTCTATCAACATGATAAATGGTGCAAACTCCAGTCTTTATCATCTTTTTTCATAAAATTAAAGCAAGCATAGGATGGAAGCAAGAGAATATTAGAGAAAATTCTTCTTATTAACTAGACTTGTTTTTTTACCACTCATGATCAATTAAACACCATCTTAGATGGATAAGAACATGAAATCAAAATAAGGCAAGCATATATAACTCGTATTTAAACTAATTACCTTGTATGGAATAATAAAAACAAAGAGTACAAAGTTCCCGATAAATAGAAAGTATAATGTTTGTTCTAAACATCATACATGTTAGAGTCAAGTGATACAAATTGTCCATGACATGAATTATGAGATATGCCTTTATTAAAATTAGTGACATAAAAGATTGAAAAGAGTTGAACTAGTTCACAAGTTGCCTTTGTGTAAGAAAAGAGCTAGTTAACAACACTTATTGACACATAAAGGAAGCAAAAAAAAAAAAAAAATGTGTCACATCTCCCCTGCTATCACAAATAAGTAAAATTGTAAATAAAAAAAATTATTATACTACCTTATTGTACTTATATATGTCTCAAGAAGTGTTGTTATGCAATAGTGCTTTTTGTATATAGTAACTTGGCCTAACCATTAAAAAAAAATGGCCTATAAAGAGCATTATGAGCATCAACAAATGTTCCACCCATTCTCCGATCTAAAAAATTTTTAGTGATAAATGGCAACAATATAGTAATTAAAAAATTCCCATCCTAGATATTCATGACAAATTAATCATACATCAAATTTGTTTTGCTTAGCATTCAACGTTTATCAATAGTAAGGACTAGAACTATTAGCCATAATACCTAGATTAAGTAAAAGGAAGTGCTTGATATATATAAGTCTACCAAAATTAGCAAAATAAAAAAAGCCACCTCATTTAGGAGGATCTAATTAAATTAAGTGCTAAAAAAAGGATACAAGAAGAAGAAAAAGAATCACAACATAAAGGAAGAAATGATAATCCTAAGCACATCTAATGTTGCATTTAATATGTAAGACTATATAACGATAAAATAGGTACAAGTAATCCCTTATCGAACAATTTCACAAAATAAAAACCTATACAAATTAAAGATATGAATAGTTGATTAGTTGTTTTATGCAAGATCGTCATATTAATATTACATTCGTTTACTATATAAATTTATATATATTTGTTAGTATCAAAATTTGATCTTTATAATTGATTCCTTTTTCTTTTATGAAGGTAAGTGTGTGGATCCTCTTATCATTCATTTATTCTTTATGTCAATTTCATTTTGTTCAAAAAAAATTAATCCTTTTTTTATTTTTTCATGAAGGTGGCTACTAATTTCTTCCAAGAGAAGTTAAGAGAGATTGCAATAAAAGGAAAACCAAAAAAATAGAGAAAAGAATACAAGTTTTACATTGATCTTTTTCTCTAATACATGGAGTTTTTGTTTGTATAAATAGAGGAGAAATCAATGTATAAAGCATGACTTACTTTACTTAAACAAGATTACAAGTAGAAGAGATTAAAGAAGCAATTTGTCACTAACTACTCCCACTACTATTTAAAGCTAAAAGCCAAATTAATACAACAATCAAAATTCAATACAACTTTTTCCTTGACCTTTAACATTAAGAGATAACTAAAATTAATAACAAAAAACTAAGTCTTCAAGCTTGTTCTTCAAATAACCTTTTGTAGAAATTCTAACTTGCATAAAAGAAAAAACCATATTCTTTTACTCTAATACAACTTAAAGAACAAAGAAATTATGTTTACCAACACTCCTTCTTAGGTTCCAAGATGTTTATATCTAGTTCTCAAATATTCAAATTTGTTCCTTAGCAAAGCCTTGGTTAATATATTTATAATCTGTTCATTTGAGTTGCATGAATTAGCTTTACCTCTTATACTTGCTACATTTCTCTAATAGGGTGAAACTTTATCTTAAAATGCTTTATCCTACCATGAAAATTTGGATTTTTTGAGATAATTATTACTGATTGACTATCCACATAGATCAAAGTAGCCTTTAATTGCTTTTGCTTCAAATTAGCTGGCATTTTCCTTAGCCAAATTGTAAGATTCATTATAGCAGTAGCAATAACATATTTTGCTTCTATAGTGGATTGTGCAATCACTTCCTACTACAACAACAAATTGTGCAATCACTTCTTACTTCTTAGAGCTATAAGTGAACATTCTCAATCTCAAGGAAAAAAGATAACTTAAGGTGTTTTTCATGTCACCAGAACACCAAGCCCAATCACTATATGAGAACTTAGACAACTTCACTTTAGCCTCTCTTTTAAACCAAACTCCAAAATTAGTTGTTCTCTTCATATATATATATAAGGATTCTTTTAGCCACATTGTAATGAATCTCGTTAGAAACATACATGTGCCTTGAAAAAGACATTGCATGCATTATATCAGACTTAGTTATTATCAAGTATAGCAAGCTTCTAATAAGACTTTTATAACTAGTGCAATGTGCTTTCTTAGCTCTATCTTCCATGTAAGGTTTTTCACTTGTATTGAGAGGAGTTAGAATTAGTTTACAGTTAACCATGTCATATTTTCTAATTAAATTAGTGGCATACTTTAATTGACTGATGAAGATATCATCCTGAGTTTATCAAACCTTCATCCCCAACAAAAAAATTCATTTCTTTAAGATCAATCATTTCAAGGTTGTCTTTATTTAGAGCTTGAACTCATCGATCAATGCTTTTTTACTTCTTATAATAAGAATGCCATCCACATAGATAAAAACAATTAAAATTTCAACACCTTTAATTTTAACATACAAGTTGGCTTCATTTAGACTTCTAATGAAGCCAGATTGGAGTAAATGTTCGTCCACCTTCATATTCCAAACCCTTAGTGCTTGTTTTAAACCATAAAGTGTCTTATTTAAAAGATAAACTTTTTTCTCAACTCCTTTAGAAAGTTTTGTAGTTGTTCCATATAAATATATTCTTCAACTCAAAAGCAAAGTTTATTTTATGATTATCTTATGAATGATATATTTCTCAACTTAATTAAGATTATTAAACTCAATTTTTAATTGAATAAAATGACAAAAAAAAAGTTAGATATTGATTGTAATTAAATTTAAAATTAAAATTTTATCGTTGTTACTATATTACTATTATTGTAACTTAATTATAATAATTTAGTTTACCAATCACCTTTAATCACTTAAAAAGTAATTTCAACATATGAATTATGAAAGTGTTTCATAGCCAAAAATATTAATTTAATATAAAATATAAAAATAATATGTTATGAACAAGTGTAGTCCACTATCTTTTATTAGGTTAAAATTAATATTTGGCCCGACAGTTCTCTCCTTAACACTCTTGTTAATGTAGATGTAAACTTAGTTTTGATAACTATTAACTTTTAAATACTGAATACACATACACATATGGATGTTTTATATATATATATATATATATTTATTTATTTATTTATTTATTTATATTTATTTTTTTATCATTGTTTATATTTTTTATAATCTTTTTTAAGATTTTTTTGTTTTTTAGGATTTGTTTTTGTGGAAGTTAATGGGTAGAAGGTTTTAAGAGAAGGGGCATTAATGAGTTAATAGTCATTGACAGAATTAATTAATATAATTAATTTTTATTAGATGATTGCTCAATTCAAGGAATAATTTTTTGAAATAAAAATTGTAATTTTTGTCGTTACTGTTAATCAGGCCAAGAAAGAAAGTTGATAGGTAGTCAAGCTTTATTATTAATTAATATTAGATTGGATTTCACAGAGATTAACACACACACACACACAAATATATATATATATATATAATTTTTTGAACACGGCTACTATATATATATAATCATAGTGTCAATTACTAAATTGAATAATAAAGTGAATAAAATAACTAAATTAGAAAATAATCTGATTTAGATTTAATCAAACCATCAATCACATTAAATAATAAAGTGTCAATCACATTAAATAATAAAGTGGATAAATCTGCCACATAAATATTTTTCTCATTTTTTTTGAACTTTGGTAATATATATATATAAACAATTCACTAAAAAAGAAGAAAAGTTAATTTCAAATTCTTTAAATTCTGAAAATCTTCATTTTGTTTTTCTTAAAAGAAAAAAAAAACTATAAAATATAATTTTAAATTCCTCTCTTGTCTTTTTAAAATAAAAAATTATTTCTAAATTTGTTTATTTTCTTAAAAGAATAAATACTCATAATTTAAGTTTTTCTTATTTTTTTATGTTTATTTTCTTAAAAAGATAAAGAAAAACTATGTTTAAAATCTCTATTTTCTTTGAAAAAAAAATATTCTTCAATTTTTCCTTTTTGTTTGCTTAAAAAAAATTCATAACTTAAATTTTTTTGTTTTTTTTTTCTTAAAAAGGAAAAACAAAACTACTTCTAAGTTCATTTTTTGGAAAAAAAAAACTCTCAAATTATTATGTTTGTTTTCCTAAAGAAAAAAGAAAGAAAAAATGTTCATAATTTAAATTTCTTTTTATTTTTTCTTTTTTTCTCAAAACAAAGGGACTCCTAAATGCTTTTTTATTTTCTTAAAAAGAAAAAAGAAATAAAAAAGCATAATTTAACTTCTAAAACTAAAGTAAGTAGATATACGAAGATTCTAAATTTGTATAATGCATGGCTCAACATTAGTTACATTCAAAAGATAAAAGTAGTTACTTAAATATGAAAAAAAAAAAAAGGAATAACTTAATAAAATAACTTTCAAATAATAAGAATATTATGATCGACATACTAAAAGTTTTCTTACTTTTAATTCAATGTAATTCAACACGCCTTTCGCCATCAGATCATATTTTTAGGTAGAGTGGAGTCAGGCTGATCATATACTAATTAATGCCAAAAGTCACATTTCAGGACCTCAGGTAACATTTGGCCCAGAAGTCATTTTCCTTCTCTCCTCATCAACTAGAAACACACACACACATACAGAGTACATAACAAACGAAGAAATTCTTGAATAAAATCTACTGGCATGGAGAACTTCTGCTACGGATCAGAAGAACACATATCATATCATAGGCATAACTCATATGTCCAGACATATTTTAGCAACTCATCATTGCTGCTGGCAGATTAGGGGGGAAAAAATTCACATGGGAAGCAAAATCTATCTTTGCAATCACGTAAAATTAATGAATAAAATTCAACATGGAAATTACATATGAATAAAAATTGCAGACAATCAACATGGCCTCAGTTTCTGATCGCCCGTCTGCTTTTTTCTCATCATCGACGTTTTTTTCTTATTAAGTTCCAACTGCTGTTGAAACTCTCATAACCAAATGATTCATTCAAATAAATCTTATGCAAATTCCTTCAAATATATCAACCAAAATTTAAAAATGGAAAGCCAAATACTAACAAACAGAGTAGAAAACAGGAGAAGGCTGTGATTATGATGCAAGACAAAGGCATCAGTGTGTAGGATAAGAACATATATCATCACCTGCCACTTTCCAAAAGCAGAACGAGTCATCAAAATCCAGCGACAATTTATGTACGTAAACTCTATCTGGGTTTGCGTTCATCAGTTATTTGGGGACAATTGATAAGACTGATTACTGATTGAGAAGAGCAGAACTGCAAATATGGGAAGGTCCATTTGACACCAAGGCAACAAGCAGGAAATGCCATGGGCTGTTTTCCCTTGGCCTTCCCTTCCTTGCTTTAAAAGTCACCATAAAATCTTTTCTTTTTTATTATTATTATTATTATTATTTTCACACGAACAATGTAACTCCTGAAATGATTTTTCCGACTTACGTACTCTGCTAATTCGTTCGAATACACTAAAAAAAAAAGGAGGTGGGTAGATTTAGACTTGAAAACTAATATTTTTATTGGGTTATATTAGATTTGTTCACATTAACTAAAAATCTTTTCATATAACTTAGTCTCACTAATAAGTCAGGAAGAAATGTTATTAATTTAAACAAACCGAAGATTCTCTCCCTTCCACAATATATCTCTCTCTTTTGTTAAAAATATTTTTTTCTTGGACTTTTGTATTTTATTTTCAACTTTAGGATTTTTTTTTTAAAAAATGTCAGAATTTTTTCAATTTCAAAATTTTTAAACATATTTTTCACATATGTTTTTGGTTTAAAAAAAAAACTTTTTGATTTTTTTTTGTATTTATTAATTTTGTATGAGTTTTTTTGAATTTTTTCTGTTTTTTTGGAATTTTTAAAAAGTTTTAATTATTTTTAAAATGTGCGACATTATTCTAATTTTTAAAATAATGATATAGTACTTGAGTCAGCATCAACCAAATATCATGGTACGTGACACATCTAACAGCAAATTAATAAAAAATGATTTTTTTTTTTATCAATTAGTTATGAATGACGTACAAAATTTTAATCACGAACGAGCGTAGAAGAAGAAGAAAAGAAACAGAGGCCCTGCTAAAAAGCTTCTCGCATGATTCATCCTATGAGTTCATTCGTTCTGTGGAGAGCACGACGGAGAATTCAAAAATGAAACCAACCCAAAACCCAAAAGAGAAGAAAGCAATTAACCTCGAGACAATCCTTCGGAGGCCACAGGTTTCATGGTCTTATGAGGACTTCATGAGGCCTATGCTGAGAGTGATAATAGAGAAGCAGATGCTTGAGGACATGCATTTAGAGGAGCTCTTGCTGTTTTTTTGTGTCTTTGAATGCCAGGCAATATAGCGTTGGTTATTGTGGAGGCATTCTGGGATATTCGGGAGATATTGTTCCATGATTCTCCGGCAAAGGGGCTAGCTTCTGAAACTTTAAGATACTTAGGAGCTTGAAGATGGTGATTATCTACTAAATGAAGTGTTTGAAAATGGTCAAAGAGATATTATTGGAACGATGTGTGGAGTGCGCTCCACAAACCAAGGCATATCTTGGCAGAAATGCCTTCAACTCTCCGTGTGTTTAATCGATTGGTTTCAGGGTACAACTTGGAATTAAAATGCTGGAAATTCTTTTTTTCCATTTTTTTTGACGAAAAATATACATCCTTCCACCTACACTCAATCAACAATTCCTAGTTTTTCACTACAAGACTCTGTAAAGGAAGCCATATCATTCTCAAAGGTCCTGACATCACAAAGCCTGCCACCAACCTCATCGGCAAAAGCAATCTTCCTCTTCTCCTTGCAGGCCACATTTTCAGAAGTGGCAGAACTGCCTTCTGTCATTTGCTGGCATTGATCAATTTAAACTATTAGCTAAAAAATTTGATAGATCATGAATTAAGAACAGCAGTAGTTCCCATATTGGATTTATGTCCAAATCCACTAGTGTTTACAGGTGAAACTTACCATGATTTTACAAAAACGGTTGCAATCCCTTGACATGATAGAAAGCCATTTCCTAGCACTCTCTTCAACCTTTGATGCATTCTGAATTGCAATTCTGACCTGCCAGATTAGAAATATGCATAACCAAGTCAAGTATGGGGCAAATGATCATGTACAGTGGCACAAAAACATGCAGAAATATGAATATCTATTTATAAATGATACAAGGAAACATCATTTTGCCATACGTGTATTTCTCAGTTTATTTTGGCATAAAATAAAAAAAAATGAAAGGATAAGAATGGAGTTAGGAGTAATATCAGATAAAAGGAGTCGATACAAGACAGGACTTGGACATTTTGCTACAGCCGTACACTTAAAAACTGTGAAAGAAAGAAGTGCCATCAAATATAACTGTGGTTTCAAAGGGACAATTTCAGTCTTATTATTTCAGTTGAGAGTCCAAACCCAAATATGGTATAACCAATAACAACTTTAGGTCAGCTCATGTAGCAAAAGTTCTCCAAACAGAGTACTTATTGATGTGCACATGATTGGGGTCATTATAGTAATAGGCCTGCATGTTGCCATACCTCATCTGCAGTATATTTGGAGGATGTAGCAAGATAGACCTTTGAGTGTAGTGTTTCTTCGGCAATGCCCTTCATAGACTTCAACTCATTTGCAAGTTTTGTTGCAACAGATTCAATATCACGCATCTGTTGCTGTGAGAATGAAACAGCACTCTCTGAACAACTCTGGGCAGAGTTGCACCCCTTAGTAAAACGTGGCAAAGGGCGAGTAAGATGGGTACCTTCTACAGTCCTTTTAACACTGGAACCATTTTTACCAATCTTCAGTTTTTTAATGGCTTGCTTAGGAGTGCTAGTGGCTAAGCCTCTCTTGATGTGATTGGCTTCTTCCAATTGACTGCTCTCAGTCAATTTCATGTAGCAAAGTTTCTTTGTATACTCTGAAAATACCCAAAATCAAACAAGGTTAGTTGCAATTAGACAGAGAATTGAAGTACATACCGTCTGCAGGATAAAAGAACTGGTTGTGAACAAAAAGGCCAGCTTGATTTGATAGCACCAAAGCATCCAAGTTACAAAGATATAACAAAACCATCCAGATGGAACTTTAGACTTTAATCGTGTGCATCGGCAACTATATTGTACAACAAAAATTGTTCAAACATATGTAGAAAATCAAATTTATTCCAATGGATGTAACATCCAGCTGAGTTCCATGTTGTCTTATTGTTACTTGATTACACCAAGGTCAATCAATTTACATCTGAACAAGGGAAAGATATAGCCAAAGTCAACAACCAAATAGTTCGTGGTCTTACATGTCAGTGGATAGGAGAATCAGGAAAAGAAAATCATCTACCAGCAAAAATAAATTTAGAGGGAAATATTTTTTGGAGACACTTTTGTTACACTCACCATACACAATTAATCAAGTATTTTTTTATTAATAAATAACGGCATCTATTCTAATGTATAACAGTGAAATACCACTTTTTTGACGATAAATATTTGTCTGTATACCTTTTTTATTAATGTACAGTATATCTAACAAAAAGTGCGTCCATAGTTGCTCCAAATTTAAATGTTGCAATCGTGTAACTATCTCGAATTGCTTGTGTACCTAGCCTGCATGTTAGTCTTTTGTTAAGTGAGACTTATAACGTAAGCCAAGAGATGACTTACAAGCTTATAAGAGAAGCAGGCTTGCTATGAAAGCTAACTGTTGACTTACAAGGGAAGCCAATCGAAGCTTATAGAGGGAGAACCACGAGTAAAGACAGGCCAGAACGCAAGAGAGAGGGACTCCTAGGGTGCATTGGGGCTTTGAGCCTGGGAGGAATTTGTGGGAGAACAACCATGAAATTTCCTTCTCCTAGTGGAAGTTCCTCTGATCATTTACATCTGACACCCGATAAAATGTGGCTGAAGGCTGAACCACATCAAGTTCTGAGGGATATCTTTGTGTCTGTTGTGTGTTGTTTCTTTTCAATTTCTTGCCAATTACTGGTGGATTTTGGCCCTATGTCACAACAAAATATAGTGCTTTTTGTTTTTTTTTTTTTGATCTTTTACTTTTAGGCACCTCAGCTAAGAGATAGTTGTCATCCAAATTATTTCCTAGAGAGATTGTTTGTGGATAACACACGATTCACAACTCCAACTACATTGTCTTGTGCACTTACTATAAAACTCTTCATCGTCTAACTGGCTGGACTCCATAGCCTCGCATAGCCTTTTCTGAGAAGCTGGAGAGATGACCTGAAAATGGAAGTACCATTTAAAAAGGTTCAGAGAATACAGAAGGGAGAAAACACGTGATTCATGCTACATACCTTCCTGAATGAAAGGAGCCTTTCAGGGGAATGCTGCACCTTGAAGTGATGATGGCCCTCAACTTCTACTGATTCCACAGGCTCATTGTTGAAAGGATGGATCACTGAAGGGCAGCTTCCTGCTGCATCAGCACATGCAGATAATGGGCATTGGCTTTCTTGACCAGGACAAGAATCATTGGCTACAGCAACAATGTTATTCTCTGAAATTGAACATAAATCTAAATTTCCAAGTTGCACAGGCTCACTAAATGGGTTGCTTATAGCACTGCCTTTAGAAAGAGGTTTATTATCTTTAGCTCCATCCTTAAAAAGACGTGAGTTATTACTGTTGCCATGATCCAGTTCCACGCATGGCAGAGAACTAACAGTAGCAATATCATGCACTTGAGCTTGGCTGTTACTACTAGTATTCCATACTTTCTCATGCATACAAGGAATACTTTGGGAGCCATCATACATTCCATGGCTATGGTCCTTATGTGGAGACACGAGGACTGGAGAAGTATCATTGGGATGCAAGTCAGCATTGGAACTCTCTTTATTTATTTTTGGGAATGAGAAATCCAAAGACTCGTTGCTAATTACTTCAACATTATCCATCATCATTGCTTCCACAACTGAGGCTCTTAGCTGAGAATGCTCCACATTTTCATAGGATTCTTCAATAGATACACAACATTGAGGGTCACTACTAGCAGAAGCTTCGCAGTTATTAGTTGTCTCCATGCAACCATCATTGGGATATGCATCTATCACAAAATGCTCCCCAATTAATTTGGTTGAGGATAAATCTGCACACTGGATATTAATTTCTTCTGCATCGTCATCAATAATATTCTTCACACCAGCATCAACAATACATGTGGGATCAACTTTCTCCACATATTCATATGACTGCTCATTAAAAACACAGCATTGAAAATCATTAGTGAAGTATGGTGACATCTGAATCTCAAATCTGCAATTGCTAGCTGCCTTAAGCTCTTCACTGGAAATCACTGACCTATCTGCCTTTGAAGTGGAGACATTAGCTATCACAGGCTCTTTGATTGACATCATTGAACTTGTAGTCTCTGAAGCACAATAACCGGTGATTTCAGGGCCTTCACCATGTACCATGCTACTAAAACTGATAGAATTGTCACAACCATTGGTAGAATCACTGTCAATTTTGACCTTACCTTGACAATCTGAATAACTAGGTTCAGGATCCTCAACTTTAATGTCAATAGGTGCAGGCAAATTTCCATTGGGTAGAAATATAGCTTGATCAATAGGAACTTCCTCAGGTTTCACAATTAGTGGGGCACCATGAGATGAAGTTGAGGCATTAATTTTTCCGCACTTCCTCTTTTCCCTGTTTTTCAGAACTCTAGATTTCCAATGACTAAGGTGCTCCGTGTCTTCATAATCATCTTCCTTGTGTTGAGAGTTAGAACAATCTCCTTTAACGAGGGTGACAATATTGATATTTTCTCTGCTTGAACCAGCATATCTTTCACGCTTCTTTTTGTTTGCTTTGCATATCTCCTTGATTTCTTTTAGTGTCAATGCATCCAGTTTGAGGTCATCCAGTTCACCTTCCACTCCATCATCTTCCCAATTGAAATGAAACTCCGAAATGTGATTTTCTGCAATTGGCACTGCCTTTTCTTCCGCAAGCATACAGGGACTTTCACCTTTGGTTCTTTTACAGGCTACTGGCAAGGCTTCAAACTCAAATTTTGGCCTATGATCCAAAAGCGGATCGCAAGTTTTAGAGTCCCCAGTTTGATATATATCTTTGACCTTCTTGAACTTAAGTGCTGGCTTGCCACGGCACAGATTAAGGATTTTTATGGCCATACCACCCTTGATAGCCTGGATAAAGTGCAAATGTTGGCAGCTTCTCAACTCCATTGAGCGAAGACAACTACTCTGTGCCCAAAAGCTTTTGCCCAGACACGAAAACAGGACCAAACAGAAAAAAAAGGGGGGGGGGGAGGGGGGAACAGGTCAACTTAACCAGGAATATACAGCATGAACATAGCCGAAGTTGGATAAACTCTCAACTTCGCACTCCTGCCTCGTATTCAATTTTGATAGTGCGTCTTGCAAATTATGCGTATGCCAGTCAATGGCCCAGCAAAAACCATAGATCTGTTGGATTTCCTGCTATAACCAATCATATTACAGAAAGTTGCATCCACAGAAACCACAGGCGAAACTCAAAAGAAAATCAAATAACAAGCGAAAGTATATAATTCACAGGGAAGCTTTTACATTATTGAAGTAGAAATTACAATCGATGTGATACCCAAAAAAATTTTACTAAACGTACAATTTTGTTTCTTTATTCCACGAATTTAATTTAATTGCTCTGGGAATGGGCTATATCGCAGTTCCTATTTGAATTAAAATCCACAAAAATGAAAGAAAAAAAAAAAAAAACCTTCAACCGACGGGGATGCAAATCTAAAATCAAAAGAAGTTTAAAACGAAGAGCGACGGAGAGAGAGAGAGAGAAACCTGAAAAGGACGACGGGGATTCGAAGTTTGAAGGGAACAAACATAAGGAGACTTGGGAGGGCGCAGGGACGGAAGAATATCGAGCAATAATATTCTCTTTTGGAGATAATTAGATTGCGTTGCCGGGGGCGGCGCAGCGGGTGAGAGACTGTGAGAGACAGAGAGCGCAACACACACAAGACATTAAAAAATAAAAATAAAAACACAGAGCGGGGGAGGGCTTCTGATTTCAATGTCTAAAAGAGGACCATCGCCCGCTCCATTGTAGTTTTGCCGCCAACAACGGTTTTTTGGGGCTGCCTTTTTTTTTAATGTCGGCAGGAGAAAACATTACGAATTTTATTATAACCGAGCCCAAAAATATTAAGCAATACTCTCTCTCTCTCTCTCTCTCTCTCTCTCTCTCTCTCTCTCTCGCTATATATATATATATATATATATATATATATATATGAATCATTCAAAAAATTTAACAAGTCATCTTCAAGAGTTGGATTTTAATTCTTATAGTATTGTACTAATTCAGTATAATGAATATTTATTTTTAAATTAATTTGATATAAATATTCTTTTGGAGATTTTTTACGAATAAATTTTTGACAAATACTTCAAATCTCTAAATTGGATTTACACTAGTTTTGATTGTGCATAATAATCACATGTTTTATTGGTTCAATTTCATTAATGAATTTGAGCACTGAAAATTTTATACTCAAATGAATATAGGATTCTTCATAGTGTTATTAAATGTTTTCAAAATTTCTTTAGTTCCTTTTTCTAATTCTAATTTACAACAAGATAATGATAAAATATATGCATATAGCAAAAACAAGATTTTCATAAACCAATTTCAAAATTACAAGATTATGTTAATGATCTCAAAAACCTCATGAGTCGATTAGAATCATTCAAGAAAATAATAAAAAATTTTGTGAGTTTGAGTGAAATACAAGAGCACATAAAAGTAAAAGGTTAATTGGTTTTAAAATATTCAAAACTTATAAATGTAAACCTCATATTTATCTTTTATTAAGATTAAGATAAATGAAATTAATTATAACTAATTTTTATTTTTCTCTAATACTTTTTATAACTATTTTTAAAACTATGAAAATATAATATTTTTGATAAACCAAAAGTGCTAACAACAATTCGGAAAAACCATTCATTACAATTCAAAAATTTCTCAAAATAATAGTATCTACTCTTAAGGCATACCAAGGCATTACAACATGGTGTGAAAGCTGGGAAAAGGACCAAGGTGTCAATTACAACTCCTCACATGTAAAGAAATTCCATTAGAAAAAGCAACATGCTCTTACAAATTGGATTTCTCAATTTACAAATTTAATATTGATCTAAAGTTTTACAAACCATATAAGTTTAAAAACTTAAAGATAACTCCTCAATTACTTATAGATCGTAGAATGTTGATATCAATCATTTTCACAAATCCAGATCAATTTGATCAAGTGGACAAAAAGATAATAACACTTAGATCAAAATAGTTGATAGAAAATATTATATTCATTTAAGTATAGACTCTTCACCATTAGAGTTTATTAATTAAATTAAACTAATAAAACATGTGATTACTATATACACTCAAAATTATTGTAAACTCAATCTTCCTAAATAAAATGTTTGAAATTATTCGATTTTATTAATCTAATAAATATAAAAATAGAGATCTAGAGTATTTATTAGAAATTAATTCATTGAAAATTTTTAAAAAATATTTATTCTAACTGTATAAGATTTCATCTAAAAAAATTTTATAGAAAGAAATTTTTTATATCGAGTTAATTTTAAGATAAATAGTCGATATATTGAATTAATACAATACTAAAGAAATCAAGACCTAGCTGACTTAATAGATTTTTTGGATGATCCAAATAAACAAAATGATTGGATTGATATTGATGATTTAGAAAGTTTAGTCGGTGATGAAGGATTGGCCACTGTTTGGTATGTGTTTTACCCTGTGTTGAGATGAGGGGAAGCACTTTTGAGTCCACATACAATTAAAAAACTGTCTAATTATAAAACTTAAAACTGAGTTTTACAATTGCACCGCCTTCAAAACTAGGGTGTTCAAAAAGTGCAACGCGTATTCTTTTGTTTAAGTGGACAAAAATATCTTTATTACTTCCAAAAATTTTCTATACTTGCCACTATATATATATATATTTCCTTTTTTAATATCAATGGATTGCTCAGTATTAGAAAAAGTAGCTTAAATTTTTCTAATGCGAGTAAAGATTTTTACATTTTTTTTAAAAGATTCAGTTTTTTGTGAATTATAAAATTTATTTTTGAATGAGTGTAGCCATGGTGACAATACATATGTTTCTTACTTAGTATATTTTATATAGTGTAAATAGAAGATAATAAACATTACAAGTCATTAGTAGTAAGGAGTCCAATGCAAAATATAAAAATTGAAATATAAAATTAATAGTTAAAATTTTAAAAATAAATTAAGTTATTAATCATGTCCTTTTATCTAACATTCAAAATTTTATTAAATATTTATGATAGTGCTTTCACCACTCCAAGCAGACAACCAACAACTTTGTGTAATAATATTTTTGATCTCAGTACGCAACACTTCTATTTCAAATATTTTATCTCATAGTATTGCTACATAAGACTTAAGTTATTTTTGTTAGAATTTTGATAAATATTTTATTTATGATCAATATCGTAATAAGCTTGATAAAAAATTCTTGGTCATTGGCTCTCCTTTTTCTACAAACTTAAAAAGAAATGATCATAAATTCTTACATTTTTTTATCAATAATTTTAATTATAACTTTATTTTACATCTATTACTTGAAAAAATAAAATTCTTTATTTCATATTCTTACACTTTACATTATCTTCCTTAAATAATTATTTTGCTTCATTAAATTTTGATAAAAGAATGTGGTACATGCTGATAGTTTTGTTTTCATTAATTCTTGATTTACTTTATCACTAATAAAATGATAATTTTAGTTGTCATTTTAATTTTTACTTAATTAACAAACTGTTCATCAAATCATACATACCGGAAGAATAAAATCAATTATTTTCTTTTTTCCATATCATCAATTTTGCTAATTTGATGATATTTATTTAATTTTAAATTTTTTTTGGTATTTTTTATGATTTTTAATAATTGATATTAACTTACTTATTAATTTATAGTATATTTTAGTACTTGAATAAATTTAAATTTTAATATATATCTAATTCATTTAATTTACCCAACTACTATCTATTATGTATTGTTATTTTTTAATTTATATTAACAACTTTTTACATATATTTAAAATTTATATAATATAAATACTTATAATTAAGTAAAATAAAAGATAAAAAGAAAATAATTTCTAAAAAAAATAATTATTCTTTTTTTAGATGATTTTTCAGATGATTTTGAGTTTTTGGAATTGTTTGAATTTTTTTTTAATTCCAAAAAAGACTTCAAAATGATTTTTAGTTGTTTTTTTTTTCAGTTCCTAATATTATAAAAATTTTTGGGATTTATTCTTAAGAATTCGAGATTTTTATTGAATTTGAAATTTTTATTTTGAATTTTCAGAAGTTTATAATTTTTTTTAGTTTTATTTTTGAATTTTTCCAAAATTTTGAACATTTTTTTTTTTAAATTCAATTGGATGGGCAAAAGTTCAAAGTTGGTAATCTAACAATGGACCGCCGCATTAGCAATTTTCTCACGTCACCCCAAAAAAAAAAAAAAAAAAAAAGAAAAGAAAAGAAAAGAAAAGAAACGAAAAGAAAAGAAAAGAAAAAAGAAACCAATGTTAAATGGTTCTCACTACTACATCAACTGCGATTTCTTACAAGATGTGAGAGATTGACCTAATTGCCGACTTTTTCTAGCATTACATTCCCTCGTTGGACGATTTTGTAAATACCAACTCATTTATGAATAAATTAAAAGTCACTTAATCCAAAATATAAACTTCGTTCATTCACAAAACAAGGCCTGGCCTCACCCTTTCTTGTACTTCTTCTGCCTTGCCTGCGCTCGTTTCTCCCGAAAAAATGAAGGTGTCTTTGAAGGGCAGGTACGATTCTGACAAAGCCACGGCTGCGTCTGCGGTCGCCTTCAACGCCGGCGATGTCAAGCTCCGGGTTTCCTTGACAGACGCCACCCTCGTCAACGGCCCCAGCTTGAACGGCCTGGCTTTAGCTGCGGAGAAACCCGGCTTCTTCATCGTTGACTATGACGTCCCCAGACGGGTATGCATACCCCATACCTCAAATATGCTTGGTTGCTCGGGTATTTCCGCTGAGCTAATGGGACACTTGAGTTGACATGACCGTTAGTTTCTATCCGTTCCTCTTTGGGCGTTGATTGGGTTTTTTTTTTTTGTTCTCCCTTCCCAGCCAAATCCCAATTAAGGCTTCATATTTCAGTAATTGAGGGAACGTTAACATTTCAGTTTGCTGATTTATAATTTTTGAGCCATTAAACTGGCAACTTTGGAGGAAATTAACGATATGGTGACTCTGTTGTGTTTTAAAATTACAGCTACAGCTTTCGATTTTTCTTCGTTCCTGCGCCCATTACTGCTCTAACAATGTTGATATGCCTTAATTATCATTATTGTGTCTTGGGGTTGCAGGATTTTCGCTTTCAGTTCATGAACTCAATCAGGGTTGTGAATAAGCCATTGAATTTGACTTACATTCACCATAGAGGGGATAACAGGACGATTTTGGATGGGAGCCTTGCGTTTGATTCGGCTAACAAGGTATCAGCTAACTACATGCTTGGTACCGGAAATTGCAAGCTGAAGTATACTTATGTCCATGGAGGGTGGACCACATTTGAGCCGTGTTACGATTTGGCAAAGAATTCATGGGATTTTGCAGTCTCGCACAGGGTTTATGATGACAATGTGTTTAGGGCCACCTATCAGACATCAAGCAAGCTGGCGGGCTTGGAATGGTCAAGGAATTCAAAGCTGAGCGGGAATTTCAAGGTCTGTCCATGATTCTAATATATGAGCTCTGTCTTTCTCTATGTTTATATGTGAGTTCGTGAACTTAGAATATGCCTGCATTGTGCTTTATAATAGTATACTACATATTTCACAACCTATTTATTCTCATTGAAGAACCTCTAGTTTTCCATCCAACTGGATTAGTGGCAACATGTCTACTTTGTTCAAGATTTTGCTTGGCATGAACATTTATTGTGGTTCCCAGACGGGTCAGTCAATGGCCATTCAACACAGAAAAATCTTGTTCTTCTACTTTTCTGATTGGAAAACATGTAACAGAAGAAACAGCTAGGAAAACCGGGGTATCAATGAAGGTATTTGATGCAGATATGCAGTTTTGCTCATTTCTTCAGAACTTATCGTTTCCATTCCAGATCCTTTTTATCATTCAGCTTCTATTTGTAACAGTAAGTTGAAATTTGATTTGTTGAAAGGAAGGGAAGAACTCTTCCTGATATTTAGTGACAGCCTGATATCCCTAAATCATATGCATGCAAAAGAAAAGACATTTTGAGAAACCTATTTTGAAAAGTGACCACTGTCAAACTAGTTTATCACTGTGGTTCTTAGTTTTTGGTGGTATCTTTAATTATGTCTTCAGAAAAATATCAAGAAACTAGATAATAAGGTAATGTGACCCTCTCTATGTTGCAAAATAAAGTCATTCTAGTTTTTTTCCATTTTTGTCCTAAATATTTTAGGAAGTTATATGAAACAAAAAGGAAGGATGGAAGGACAGGGTTAGCTTTCATGTTGTTCATTTTGAGACGGTTGGTTCATTAAAGGGGTGCTATTTTTCTGTTTTCTTTTCTTTTCTTTTTTTGTTCTTTTTTGACTGAGCCACACCATTTAGCAAGCAGTCCTCAAGAACAAAAACTCTTCTTTATTTTTTTGTGTCCTGTCAGTAGTTTTTGGCTGTCATTATGTTCTTTAAGCTAAATCATCAAAGGCATATTTGCTGAGAGAAGATAGGAGCAGTGTATAGGTTTGGCTAAATTGGATTCTTTGAGGTTAGGAGTTGAGCTGGCTAGTTAGCTTGAAATGGTGATCCATGATGGTCCCTGTGGAATGGTTCTGGAAAAGGTCAAAAGTTGCAGTTAGGTTGCTATGTTGGATAGAGGTTATGATGTTGTCTTTGGTATACTGATGTAGATGGGGTGATGTTACTGATAGTGTGAGGTGACCCTTTGCATGCCTAATAGTGGTGTGGCACGGTGGCAGGGCAGGTGGTCTGCAGCTGAAATTTGTTCTGTAGTTTTAAATGTTGAGAGACATCAAATATGCCAATGATGGGGAGACATTATTTCTATACAGAGGTTATTGAGGCCATGATTAAGGCTTCTTTTTGTATTCTGAAGAAGTGTGTGTGTTTCAAACTTTCACAAAGGCGTTAAGCCATTGGTGGTTGTAAACTACCAAATCTTTTTAGCTGGTTGTGCTTTCATCTATTTAAACAAATGACCAAATACTTGTAGGTTCCAAATGTTTCTTTTTGCTTTTAAATGAAATAGTATTCTGATCTTTGGTGCAATATCTATAACAGGTCTCTGCATCCCTCAATTTGGCTGACAGAACAAAAGCACCAAAGTTAAGTGCTGAAAGTAACTGGAACTTTGAGCTATGAGACGATGTTCATTAGTATGGCGTGCTAGCTGCTATATTTGACCATTGGTTTTATTGAATTTGTAACAACAGCTTACTGGTGTTTGTGCTGTGATACCTCCAAGTTCATTTGGTTTTTTTCCCTGACGTATTGTTGATAATTGCAAGTGAACTGATTGATTTGGCAAAAGGAGCAGCTGTATGCCATCAGTTGAGCTATTAAATCTCTTTTTGAACGTGACATTTGGTTACTGTTGGAAAATTCTGTGAACTTCAGCTATCACACCGGATGTACTTGTGGAGAGACCAGATTTTGTCTATTTTTGAGGGAGACTATAGTTTTGCATACAGGACATCCTGAAACAGGGAACATTATTATAAAAATTCCTAGGAGTGTGATCAGACAACAAAATCAGTCTTTGGTTCTGTTACTTAGTTCCCATCCGTCGTTGCTTACAGATTTGAAACTTGTTTTCTGGTTATGGGGCTTAAGGCTGGCTTTGAGCTATATCAATTTACTCTGGAAACTCCATTAAAGAAGCGGTGGTGTAGAGCAGCGCAACATACATTAGCCATGCGTGTCCTTGTGTACTAGATTTAAACTTTCTCCGGCAAATGGCTATTGGACTCGAAGAAAAAAATGTTTAGCCCTTAGACCTTGCATGAAGGTATTTGATAGCATAAAGTTTAGGCTTTCTCAGATGTGTAGGCCAGGCCAGGCCAGGCCAGGCCATGCCATGCCTGCACATAATGGTGTCAATCTGGTGCATGGCAACTAGCAAAACTTGTGGTAGGAGAAAGTTTTCGAGCTTTGGGGGTGGGTGGCGTCGACCCTTGAAGGGAGGACCTTGAGTTTAGTTTCTTGCTCGCTTGCGAGTTAAACACGGTAGGCGGTGACGTTTACAGACCTATCTGTCTTGCCTGAAAGAGCCGTAAATGGTGCACTATAAAGCAGTTTGCTGGTAACGAGGTGCGTGTTCTGTAACTATAATTAGGGAACGTCTTGTTTAGATTCATGACTTTGGTTTTTATCCAATCATTCGGATTTTCTCAAGGAAAATATTAAAGCCTGAAACAAATACATATTTCGCGTAAGGAGGGTGACTGACGATCTCTCTTTCTTTCCCTCTGCCCACTTCGCAATGCTGAGAAGAAAGGACCGTCTTGGAGTGGCGTCTCCACTGCATTGGAAACGGTGTAGCTGGCTGAAAGCTTCCTTGGCAATTGGTACAAAAATATTTTAATAGGATAAGCATATCTCGGAAGTTTAGCACAAGAGTTAAAAAAATTATTAGAACAAAATTAAATTATATATAGTTCATGCATTTTTTAGACCATTTCAATGAGGTTCCAATGACTTTTGTGAGCCCCCCCCCCAAAAAAAAGAAAGTAATACTAACATGTGGATATAAAAAATGTTGATTACATTTGTGGATTTAACAAATCACATATAAAGTTCAAGTGTAGCACATTCGCAGAAAACGGGGTCACCTGATACTCTTTTTAGTTTGAATTGTTGTGACAATGACCAAATAATCCTGAAACGAAGCTCGTCTCTCATTGCGTCCATAAAGGGGAATAAACAGTTCAAAACGCAAAATTAGTTGCGTTATGATAGCTTATTATCAGATTGACTCATCCAATGTATTAGCCTGTTGAATTTTAATTGTCATATGAAGGTCCAGAAATATTATATGAATGCGAGACGAACACAAATTTACCAAAAGTATGACATCGTGCTGTTATGATTTATTGTATATCCATGGTCATTTAGTAATCATAAATACGATTCATATGGCAAATATACAATGAATTCTCACAATAACATCATCTCACTTGCATCATAAAATCCAAAAATGCTTAACAAAAGAAAAAAAACTTATTTTATCTAATAATGATAAAAATCATATTAACATCTCGGGTTCCCTTTTTTTTTTTTGGGAAATATAATTAGATCCGACCCGATTTTTAGGTTGGTCTGAAATTAGCCTAGAATCAGTTCGAGAAAAAAACGAAAAAACGAAAAAACAAAGAACTCCGAATCAGCTTCTGGTTCATTGTTATGGTTTGAACCGTGACATGGGAGAAACAATTCAACATAATAACGAACTGAACCGAAAAACGAAACCGTAAACGGTAAGTTAACAAACTAACCCTTCAAAGTAAGTTCTAATCGGCAATTGACCGTAATTTAATTTAAAGTAATACAAAGATGGCACAAAAAAAAAATACAAATATTTTAGTTTTAAATGAATGACAGGAGAAAATTTAAAAAAAAAAAAAACTCCGAAAATATCTGCCATGCATGTGCCAACCAGGGTATCACAATTTACAGTTATAGCGGTTAAAAATTTATAATTTTATCGAATTTATGAAAAAAACCTAAGAATTATTTTTATTAAATAAATTATAGTTGCACATAACTTCTAATAAATGAAAAAGAAAAAGAAAAAAAAAAACCAGAAGACTCGGATCCCTGTCTGTGTCTCACGCGCGGATGCACACCCACACACGCGCACAGACGCACTGTAATTTCGCACGAAACGCTCGAGAATTTCTTACCCTAACATTGACTCACAGTACGGACCGCCCAAGAAGTTAAAAAGGATTCTGTCTTTCATTGTGAGCAAAAATCTTCATTTCTCTTATCCTTAAATTCATCAAATCTAGCGTAGATTCCATTCAAATCCTCTCTAATCTCTGAGATCCAAACAACAAAAAAGCCTGGGATTGTCTGTCCACGTTCGCTACGTTCAAATTTCGCATGACGACACCAATCCACTGATACACAAGGGTTTTCAAGCGAGCTTCTTCAATGGCAGAACCCCACCAAGGCAAGATCTTCTTTTGGGTCTATTTGCTTTTTGTTTTGGCCTCTTCTCTTGAAATTTCTGTAGCCTCTAGCTCTGCCTCGACCCAACTCGAGCAGGAGCGCCACCATCACCATGCTCCTTATCGTGAACCCGGGACTGAAATGGGCAATGATTCTGACCGCACGCAAGAGGTTTTGTTGCATAGGCTAGAAGAATTGGTGAGAAACCTCAGTGAATTAGTTGCTAAATTGGAATCCAAATTGACGGGGTCGCCAGACACGGTACGTTTGGATAAAGAAGAGAACCAAGAGTTGGATAAGGTTGATAAGAAACTGGCTGATAGTGCCGAAGAAGAAAGATTTGACGGTAAGGCCCATGATGGAGAGAGAGTGAGGGTGGTTTCGGTTACCAAATATAGCCCATTCTGGTCGGAGAGGTTTCAATTTGCATCCGCTGTGAAACTGGATTCTGATGCAACGTGTATTAATGTTTTGCCATTTCGGGATTATGAGGGTCATAGCAAGTATGTCGCTGTTGGGGATGATCGAGGGAGGGTTTATGTGTTTTTGAAGAATGGGGATGTTTTGGTTGAGTTTTACACGGAGTGTGATTCACCAGTTACAGCAATTGTCTCATACTTTTCGGTTAATAAGAATGAGAGTGTTGTGGTGACAGGGCATCAGAATGGAGCGATTTTGGCACATAAGGTTTATGAGCGCTCAAATGGAGAAGATTTGAGCTCACTTGTTATGGAAAATATTGGTAAATTTGCATTCCCTACAAATGGGAAAGAATGTTCGGCTATAAATATCTTGGAAGTGCATCATGTTGGGAGATTGAGGTACATTTTGTCGTCTGACGTTAGCGGGAAGATCACAGTGTTCAGGGAGAATGGGACAATCCACGGTTCTGCTATTCCAGTTAGGAAACCGCTTGCATTCTTGAAGCAAAGGCTTTTGTTTTTAACGGAGAGTGGTGCAGGGTCACTAGATTTAAGAACCATGAAAATCCGAGAATCTGAGTGTGAAGGATTGAATCATTCTCTTGCTCGGAATTATATTTTTGATGCTACAGAACGGTCAAAAGCATATGGATTAACGTCAGATGGTGATTTAATACATGTGCTGTTGCTGGGGGATGTACTGAACTTCAAATGCAGGGTCAGATCAAAGAGGAAGGTTGACCTGAATGAACCTATTGCGTTCCAAGCAATTAAGGGGTATCTGCTTATTGTTAATCAAGAGAAGGTTCTTGTGTATAATGTTTCATCCCCGCATTATGTCAGGGTCGGTGGACCTCGCCTTCTCTTCTCTGCTGGCTTGGAAGAGATTAAATCATCCTTTTTGAGTTATCAAGTCATGGAAGCGCCTCCTGTGAAGAAAAAAGTGATACCCTTAATGGCCAGTGACCGAGAAAAGCTTATTGTTCTTGGCCTTGGGAGTGGGCTTGTGGGTATTTATCGCTCCAATCTTCCAGTGTTTAGAGGAGAATTCAATACAATGCTGTGGACCAGCCCTGTGTTGATCTTTGTCCTATTTCTATTTGGAGCTTGGCAATTCTTTGCCAAAAAGAAGGAAGCACTTACTTCATGGGGACCAGATGATCCTTTTAGCTCCACATCTGCTACAACTGGAGTTCCACTGGGTTCGGGCACTGGAGACAGATCATTTGTAGACTCTTCTTCAAGAAGTGCTAACATTATGGACATAAGATCAAGTGGCTTGAGAGGTCCAACAAGGAGGTATCCCTCTCCTTCGCGGTACCCTGCTGGAGCAACCAGTTCATTTAGGCCAAGTCCCGTCGATGTAAATTCCAGACCAGCTTCTGTCGATCCCAATTATGGAGCATTACCTTCTGAGTTAACATTTAGGAGTTCGATCCTGGAGTCTGCAGGTTTCTCTAAAAGGAGGGAGAGTCTCTTCATAAACAACCAAGTTGATGATAGTCGATAGAAGCTAAGTTTGTAAGATCAATTCCTTCCTTAGTAATTTAACTACAACTGCTACATTTCTGTTTTGATCTTATGGGTCTTTTGGCCAATTCATTTGGCATTCCGGAGCTGTTTGGGTTCCCGCTGTTGTAACCTTTAGTTCCCAGTTGCATAAGGATGTAAAACAAATAAGGAAAATGATCTTACTGTCCGTCTTTTGCAGTATCAACCCCCCCCCAACACACGAAAGTATTTGACCAACATTCATAGTTTTGTTGGTTAAGCTCAAACTCATCAATTGCATTCTTGTACCTCTTTTACATGTTGAATCCTGAGCTCGAAATGGAAAATATCCTCCAAAATTGTGTTTTCTCATACTGGCAGGGTTATCTGTACTTTCTATGTAACCAGCTTTCAGGGAACAAGTTTCTTCGATTAATGTTTATGGCTATAGGGGCATATCGCATGATAATATTAGCTAGGTGAAAACAACTTTTACTTCCATGAATTTTGTTTTCCAATAAAAATATTTTAAAAAATTGAAGAAAAAAAAAACACTATAAAAGAAATTATACCTTTAGGAACTTAATTAATATGACATTGTAGGGTACTTATTTTTCACTTGTTTTAGTTGTCGGAGGATTAAGCAGCCACTAGTTATTTTTATCAGATTTTCTTGGCCACTAATATCAAATGTCACTTAGCAGCAAGGAATTATTGTTAATTAAAAGCAGTTGTTTTTTTTTTTTTTAAATTTTTTTTCTGGTCCATATTAAAAGCTGTTGTTCATCCCACAGAAATTTAAAAAATAAATAAAGGAGGGTACCATTTAAACACGAAAAATCGAAGCTTTCCATATTTTATAAAATGCAAGCTGCATAAAGTCTCAATGTCTGTCTAGTGTCAAGACAAAGCGGCTTGATGTCCCCCAACACAGACTACAACATATCCGCTTTGCTGTGATGTGGCATTAAAGTTTTATTTCGTAATAATAATTCGAAAATTAAAAAAAAAATTATGAATACAAAAAAGATGACCCATCCATGGTTGCTGTCTCTGCCAGCCACGGCTGCCTCAACCCAACGCAGTTTGGTTAGGTCAGGGCATATGACAGTTTGCTTATTTTTGGCAAATAAGCATATATTTTATCACACTTTTAAAAATTTTTTAAATATCATAACAAAAATAGACAATAGGTCAAATGTCCTCAATTTATCAATTTATATCTAAACTGTAATAAATGTGAAGAATAAGGGTGTTGTGGTTTGAACATTTGATACAGTGTACCGTATTATGACACTTCAAATTTGTTAAATAAATTTAAAAATAAATAATATATTAAACTCTAATAATAATAATAATAAGAAGAAGAATTGACATTAGTTGTTTGACCGGTGAAGGGGCGGGCTGAGGTGAGGTGGGGTGGCTTTTGGGTTTTTGACCAAAGCATCAGGAATAGTATTGGCAAGCCGGACGCCCGACCGACCCCGGAATCATTGGACCGAGTCCGAATTCCCGAAAGCCTCAAAACCACTCGGCCGCCCCTGCAAAATCTGGACCAAGAATCTCTTCGTTCGGTCGGCTCTCTCTCCTCGCCTCTCTCGATTCTTTCTTTACGAGATTTAAGAGCGCCATGAACTGGGTTCAGCGTAAGATCTATCTTTATAATGTCACCTTCGGTCTCTACATGTTGGATTGGTGGGAGCGTTACCTTTTCAGTATCCTCTTTTCTCGAAACGGGATCTGTTTTTTTTTTTTTTTTGTTTTTTTGTATTTGCGCTTCCGATTTGGATTGTTCTTATTATGATGAGATCGAATTTGGTTTCTTCTTCTTCTCTTTTGTTTCTTTTTAGCCATGTTTCATTTGGTTGTAATTATATAAAATTCTCGACTTTTTGCTAATCTTACTCTTTGATTTTTTTATTTTTTTATTTTTGTAATGTGTATAACTATAATTGGCAAGATTTAATTTGAAGGGGTTTAGAGGGCTTAAAGGGAAGCAAATCGTGAAGCTCTTACTAAGATATCATGTGGTTTCTGGAGGATCTTTGGGCCTCTGCCTTCCTGTATGTTGTTATTGTGTTGTACAGTTAGTTCCTGAACTGCAGCAGATACTTTGATGATCGTGTTGATGTGGTTCATTTGTTATAATGGATCAAGATATGCGACTGATTTCTGCAAGAGGTAGTATCCATGTCTTTATTTATTCATTGTTATGATTGGATCGTTAAAAGTGATTGTGAAATTTGCTTCCATAAGAAATAGTTAGTTGTCCTGGTCATGTTTTCGTTGTGTCCGGATACACTTAAAATAAGATAATCCTTTGCCATATGATATAGCAGGAACCAGTTTCTTAGAAAGCAAAGATAGAAACAAGACAATAATCCAGTTATTCATACATCTGTGGATTTCTGAGCGTCGAAAAGGAAACCATTCATCAGCTTTTTGGCCCTCGTCTTTAACTGGTAGAAATGAAATAAAAGAGAGTTCTGTATTGCTGGTTCTTTATTTTATTGAAGGTTTATCTGTATGGCAGATAGGGGGAACAAGACATTCTACGATTTCAGGTTTATCTGTGTGACTAAATGCCATTATGGTTCTTCTAATAGTATGTCCTACATCTGAATGGGTGTTGGCCATTGGACATCCTTGAAAAGTTCATTAGTGGTTCCATGTGGGAAATTCATGGGGAACTTAAGCTACCTAATCATTGAAGAGAGTGAGAATGTTATGCTCCCTAGTCATGTGGAAGGGAAAGCACTAGAATTTATTGTAGTTGGACCATAAAGAGTTTTACTGAGCTAGCAGTTTAGGGAAAACAATCATTGTATGTAGAACTTGGGTGGTATTTATTTCCTGGAATTTAGCTGCCATCTGGAAAGTTAGTGATTAGTTTATTAACTCCTTTTCATGGAAGCTAGTTAGTTTGTACTACAGTAAATCCCACCTTTTCCTGCTTGACCAGTCAGCAAATGACTCAATCTACATGATAAAACTGCTTATGAATGGATATATGCCTTTTGAAGTATTAAAGCTACACATGAATTTTGGGTTTGAAGCTGCCTGTTTCCTGATATAGAGACAAAGCCTTGGCATCATTCATTGACATTGCTGCTTTCTTCAATAAGGCTTCGTCAAAATTTGTTGGAAGTATTGTGATCAAACCAAGCATGCCACAAAATCCCTCACCCAGTAGTTCATACATATGAAAACTTCTGTAGGTGGCTCTATAATTGACCATGCTCCCTTATAGTCTTTCAGTTTCAAAGGTTCCTGTACTTAGTCCTTTTTGCAGCATAACATGGTATCATGTCTGAGTACAAAGTACAAAGTGCAAAGTGTTACTCAGATTGGGGGACATGATTATTCTTAGTACTCTTATATCAAAGCCTTCTCTCAATAGCCTTGATGATCAAGATGTTTGACAGTTGTCCATTAAAGCTTTTGTTTGTGTTAGAACAAATATTTAAATGCTTACATAATGATTCATGGAGTCAAACTCTGCCTACATTGCAAATATGTTAAATATATTTGGTGACTGGGGGTTGATATTTTCTATGTTCATGTTAATATTGTATTCACTGATGCTTTAGGACATCA
Source organism: Bruguiera gymnorhiza (assembly GCA_020883675.1). Taxonomy (NCBI): domain Eukaryota; kingdom Viridiplantae; phylum Streptophyta; class Magnoliopsida; order Malpighiales; family Rhizophoraceae; genus Bruguiera; species Bruguiera gymnorhiza. Next base: position 3,531,068 of record JAIRCJ010001051.1, on the reverse strand, counting down.
TCTGAATCAGCGAGTCAGATGTTCTTATTTAGATACATTTTAGCTCTGTTTGCACCTAGAAGCTCAAAATATCTGTTTATGATTTTGTGAAGATTGAATCAGTTGATTTGCAGATAGAGTAATGTGGAATGTAGATGGTGATATGATGTGGGTTTTATGTTATCTAGTACTATTGGATTAGTATTTCAAATAATTAATAACAGTTCTAAGTTACTATTTTAAGCTGGGTTGATGTTGTCTCCTGGAAATGGGCAGGAATAAGAATTGATGTGAGACATTAAAAATGTGCAAGCCGGTACCTCAAGAGCAGTATTGATAAAGCAGAGACTTTGTTATCAAAATAACATCTTTTTATTTAATTTCAGGCATCTGTGGTGAAGGGCAGACGTGGAATTCAGCATAATGTAGAGCAATCGAGGTGGGAATAGCTGCGTGAAAAATCTGAATGGTTGTGTGACTTCTATGGAAACATTGATTGACTTGAGAATTCTATGTTCGTGGTGTTCTTCTCGAGCGAATTATTCACTAGTCTTGTAATGTTATCAGACCTTAGTCTTTAGCAATACCCTTGTCCTAGGTATTTGAGACTGTTACTCTTTTACTGTTGAGATTTTTGTGCTGAATTGCTAGCAAAGAATCTTGCTATGTTATGGATTCATATGAAGTGCGGGCTGGTAATACGGTTGAGGTCAATTCGTTGACTTGCATGCCTTTATAAATCTACCTTATTTATTTATTTTTTCCAAGAGGGTGGGTTACGGTATTGCGCGAGAATAGAATTGACTTCCATTTTAATCTCTTCTGCAATGACAAAGCATGTCAATTCGATAAGTTAAAAAAAATTATTAAAAAAAAAACAAAAGACCAAAAAGTTACGGTAAAGCGCATTCGTGCAACTAAGCGTTGCACTTTAATTAATGCAGGCCAGGCGTCACGACTTTAATCCACAACTAAGGCTAGTCGTTGGGAATTTTTCTCTTCCCTGGTTAAACCGGAATGAACAGAGCATCGGTTAGCCCCTCCCTGCAATTCTTTTTCTTTCTCTTTCTTCTGCTTAGGGGGAAGGGGGAAACCTCGAGCATTATGGCGGCTATTTTCTTGACTATTTAGTTGCCAGTTTTGAAGACATATCATCAACACGGTGTATTCTGGCGTGCCTACTCATGTGAATACGCTGCATCTTCACACCAAAAATGATTGAAATGGAAGGGAAGTGTGCTTAAAATTTTAGGAAGAGAAAGGACTCCTGCACCTCTATTGCTTTAGAAATATAGCTGTTCTGTTCTGTGCTCAACGAATAGAAGTTGTTTTTCACTTGTTCAGTTCTGGTTGAATCAACGTTGGTGTCAGAAGTTGGAATGGCTGCTGCTGGCGTGCTCTAGCTGGGGGGATTTTTGAATTACTTTTATATATCCGACCTCATTGGATGTGACAAATGTTGTTGTCACTCGGGAGGGAATCCTCGAGATACTGTTGTGCCACCTGTAGAAGCCGTTGCTGGAGTGGGGAAAGGCTTATGGGCGGAGTGATGGTGGTTTGCAGGGTTTATAACCTCTCGAGGGTTTAATTGACCCTTCAGTGGTTCCAACATCAGATTCGGTGCATGTGTGGCGCATGCTAAGCACCGCAAGTGTTGCACTGCAAGAGACACCCAGATATTTGGAACATGTAATTCCTACGTTTATTGTTTCTCTACTTGTCTCTTGCTTGCTACTATTCTGTTAAACTGTTGGCACAAGCATGCTGATTTATTAGCATTGCAACCGTGTAGTGAGCTGGCAAACATTCCATGGATGTCCTGGTATACGTTGGCTGGATGTAGTCTCACTGTCATTCATATTATGTAGATGCAGTATATTGTTATAACAATTTGTTTTGCAAAGCAAATCAACAATGTTTCTACTTTATAGATTGATAGCTTTTTAGTTGCATTAGAAACATGTAGATGCAAGTATGCAACTAACTAAGCATTCATCACATGTACAATCTCTTGTATGCACTAAGCAGTTGCATGCGTAATCTCTTGCATAATTTGGCATCTAATGCCTGTTTTTCCCTTTAAGATTAATCTCCTGGCGGCTAGAAATGAGAGTAACAGTGTTCAAATTGCGATACGTCCAAATGATGCTTAGTTATCATGTTTGTACAAGTTCAGCAATCCCATCCTCAATTATGATTCCTGTTATTTAATTTTTAATGAATATAAAGATTATTAATTTGGAAACTTGATTTCAGATCTCCTTCACAGTGCTTGGGCAGATCTGAGAAGTGTCAACTATACGGGGAACTTAAGAACTGTCTGCATATTGTGGAGCCTATTGAAGGAAAACTTGGATGATGTGGCAGTGTTTAATGCTTAAAATAATAGTCACTGATAAGATCTGTTATGCAGTTTACTAGCTGTTCATGAGCAATTAGTTTCTAGGTAGAAAGGGTGAAATGTGCAGCTACATCTTTAAGAAGAGTTCTTCAGTCTCCATCATTTTCTGAGTTCATTTTAGATAATGGGTCACTTGATATGATGGAAGAAGATACTACCGCAAACCTTTCACTTTTGAGTGAAGATAAGTTTGACAGTTTGGGGCTTCATACTTCCGGCAACTCCTTCACTTCCTGCAGTGTTTTGTGTATCCCGGTCATCGTGAAGTCTAATATTTGTAAAATTTGAAACTGGTGCTGGTTTCTGAAAGGTCCCTTGTATGATTTCACCGCCACATCATAATTTGAGAAGAAATGCATCAAGGTGAAGTTTAAATTAAACAAGGCATAGGATTCCAACGTAGCTGAAGGATGCACATGTGCATCAGCTTGTCTGGCACGTTTTTGGTCTCAATCTAATACCAGAAACAGTGTTCAATAGATATAGAGTCAAAAGTCCAATTTCATTCGACAATGATGAGGCGTGAGCCATTTGTGTGGTCAGTGTTTCGGTAAACAATAGATGATGGCAGTGGCTCACTAGTATTGCACACGCAAGGAAGGAAGAAATTGAGTTTGGGTTGCTTGGGTGCCCTTTTTTAATGTTGTATTAACTGTAAACTAGTCAGATTCTCTAAATAGATGCTGTCATATTATGCCGCAGGTGTTGTGCTGGAATGTTTTTGTGTAAGGGATAACCTTAATGGGATCTCTTGTTCTTTAAGGCCTGGTTTTAGCATTCTGACATGTTTTTACTGCAAAACATTCAGAAGATATGCCTGATTCTTCGATTATCGTCCAGATGGAGGGGACCGTTTTGGTGTTGAAAATGGAAGTAATGAATGGCACGACTCGCTGGATCAGCATTTCAAGTGGCTTCTGCAATATAGAATTAGCCCCTATTTTTGCAGATGGGGTGATAGCATGCGTGTTTTGACATACACCTGCCCATGGCCATGTAACTTAATGGAGACGAAGTAGAATAATCATTTTGCAACTTCCAGTGAATATTTATATCTCCATGATGTTTCCTCTCGTCAATTTCAGTAAATTTCCAACTCAAAACCTTCATGCTCAGTTTCATATCCTGTCAATTTTCCCATGTTTTCTGGTGTCAGAGCTTTTTATTCTGGATGGTGATTTATCAAAATAGCTTCGTGCAGAGATGATACGCGTTCTAGCTCTGTATTTTGAAGGAGCAAATATTTTCTCTTTGTGTAGCCCTTCTGTTGTATTTGTGCATGCTTTTGGTTGTTTGAATCTCGGGCTACAACGCGTCAGAAAACCTCGGTCCCAATTTTTCCATATGGGAAAATGAGGATTATTCGATTTTCTTATTGTTGGTTTAAACATATACATCATTATTTGTCCACCACCACACATGAATCTTACAATATACAAATTTATCTCATTAAAGAAACAAGAATGCGCCAGTTGGAAAGAAGAGATGATCAGGCAAAAGTTTTAGTTTGGCTCAAAAGATCACTCAAAGTAGCTCTTGAAAAGCACCCTACACATCTATTGATATTTGCAGTACTATATTTTATCAAAACTGGCACAAGCTGTGAAATTTTCATGGGGTATATCTGGTACAGAAGTACTGTAAAGCTAGACATACGATCAGAGTTCCTAGTAAAAATTTTCATGGACACCTCATTTAGCCTTTCAATTTGGAGGCCGATTGAGTGAGAGACTGATACCATTTGCTATGTTTTGAGCATCACATGAGATGCCAAATAATCCCATACATGAAAATCCTACACTTTAAAGCCCATGTTTTCCTCTCCAATGAATTGGAAATCTGTTCACATGCATTTCATTCTTGTTGAACATGTCTTCTTCACCCTCCTTTGTTCAAAAATGTCAAGAGTCGTGCCCTCAATTTAATGAGCTTTGATGTGCCGAACATGATTGACTTGTCTGTGCATGATCTACGCTATATAACATTTTGATTTGTTAAATCATGATCTATGCAATTATCTGACGAGATCTTGATTTGCACTTTAAATTTGTATTTACCAACTTTTTGTTGCTGTCGATACTGTGTCGGGACATCTGAAATACCTGAAACTCTGTACTTCTAGATATGGAAATGGAAATGGAAATGGAATACCTTTAGAAACTCTGTATCTGGGCGAGATATTCAACAGCTGCCGACCAGGAACGGTTTGTTGCCGGATGGATGTTACCTTCCAATCGAATTCACATGATTGTCTTTGTAATTAGACGTTGTCTGGCAGAAATTTTTGTCTCAAAAAGATCATATCACAAACTGAAAAACTGTTTCAAGGTGTGAAAATGACTCCACGTTAGAATCCATTGCTATGCATAGGTGTCTCTGTTTTGAATACTGCTGGGCCACAGGGCTGCATTGGCCCAAATAGCCAATAAAAAACATAGTAGTAAACCCAAACCCAGACCTGCATTGTCTCATCTTACCTACCGCTGTCCGAAAAAACCAACTTCCGTTTCAATGGGCGATGGCCCCATGTGATTGTCTGGTCCAGCATTACGAAGAAATGCGCTCGGCTACGTCGTTGATTAATTTTCGAGCGGCAAATACATATCGAGCATGTTTCACTAAGAGTTCAAAATTTGATGGGAGAACATAGAGAACGTCACAATCATAACTCATAGTTTATCTACCGAAAAAGATTATGAATGTAACAATTCCATGCATTGAGTTAGCGATGATGGGTATCTAAAAATTTCCCGGCTATTGTCGTGCTTGGAAAGTCTGGTGAGGATGGTGTAAAATGTCTTCCCCATATCCTATTGGCATCGTAAGACGATGGTAAGTTTCTAAAGGTGCACCTTTGCTAAGTGTCACGGGATTATTAGTTTATTTTCAAAAGACAACTTGTTAGAGTATACAGTATTTACATCTAAGATCTCTATTTTTTTGTTTAATATAAGAGTTAAATCATACCTAATTTATTCGTAATATAATCCGTCACTCCGTGACATCCGAATCATTAAAAGAGTGCCCCAATGTTGTAAGATTCGTAACTCCGAGAGCCTTCCTATGTCACGAGTCAGTTAAGAGTGGATGTCTTATTTTCTGCGCATGATGCACCCTCGTAGTGGGGGCCGGATATGAAAAAGTTTGCTAAAATAAGAATACTGGAAAGTTGGGTTGGAACCTAATCAAATAATGTTGGTTGCGGTTTGGGACCAAAGCAAAAAAAGTTTTGACCCTTTCTAAATCACTGCCCCAAGATTTGTCGAACTGGCCATTGACTCTTGCTCAAAGAAAAGGTAGAATCTGACCCCACAATATGCAATAATCAGAATAGCAAGATTGGCTATTATAGGCATACCATTTTGTAAAAGGAAAAAAGTTGAGAAGGGAAGAGATGTCTATGCACAATGATTCAAAATGCCCACTAGAATCGCTAAAAGGAAGGAATGGGCAGGCTCAGGTTAATCAACTTGGTGATGATTAATGGTGGACCTACAGCACTCGATTTTCCCTTTGACGTTGCACTCCCTTGGTGCTTTGCCCGTTACTTCACAGCTGCACTTCTCACTGGGATAAATCATGGCAGAGTCTGTTAGTGTCACTTGAAATTTCACGAATAAATATTTCATGCCTGGGCATCAGTGTCGGTTTATTTTCCTTTTTCCTTTTTTTTTTCTGTTTAATTCCTTCGGTGCTAGCTGCTTCTTTCCCTTTTAAATTGGACACTTTAAACTTATTATACAAACTGATAACTTTAGAGCCAATTTGAACAAAATATTGTTCTAAACTTCTACGGACAATAAGTTTATTTTTCGTAATGTTGAGATTAAACTACAATCACAAATGGGAACATTTTTGCACGATAAACTTCAGTTCTCTTGCTTGTTTTTTTCACGGTTTCACATTTTCACAATCTATGCAATCCAGTTAATGGACTGTACATCACTTCCTCAACACCAAAGTTGATAAACCCAGTTTTTTTCTTTTCTTTTCTTTTCTTTTCTTTTCTCAAAAAAAAAAAAACATCTTTTCTTCCATTTATTTTTGAAAGAAGAGTAGATAGAAAATATTTTAATACACCACGAGTTAACAATATAAGTTCGCACTCTTGGCCGCGGTAACTACATATATATTTTACCTGGAGACGGCCAGCATGAAATTTACTTTGAAATACAGACAAAATCAATCTCTGCCAAAAAAACAAAAAAAGGAGATGGAAGTGAAGGGTCTTGAGCCCAAACTCCTCGTATCTCACCACTTACTCCTTATTGATAAAATGAGAAATTTTATTGATAATCAAGGGTCTGTTTGTTTGTGTGCAAATAGCTTATCTATATATATATATATATATATATATTCTAAAAAGTTATATTATTTCGGTTGTTTAATTGGGAAATTGAAATTTCTGAGAAAATATTTTCCCATATTTAGTACACATATTTTTCTTGGTATAACTGGAGGATTGGTGCACCCGTAGCCCAATTTGATTTTATTTGATTTTTTTTTTTATTTTTTATGTGCAGTCGACTATTGCTTAGTGTGGTCGACCGCACTTGAGAACAACAAGATTCATATCTATCTTCTTCTCTCTCCCCTTCCCTCTATCTCTTCGCTCTCCTCCACCTCTCTCTCTCTCTCTCTGTGTTTGATCTCCAAAACATAACATCTGTTTCTCAAAAATGGAAAGAACATTTTCCTGCAAACAAAAAGACCCCAAAAAAAAAAAATTAGAGAGAACCTAGAAATGACCCCAAGAAGCCGTTTGGCCATATCTCGGGAAATTAACGAGACCGAAGATCTGGACCTCACAATTAAAACAAAAACGAACGATGCTTCTTAAACAGCATGACACGAGACGTCAAACACTGCATAATAAAATATAATAAACTATTTCTGTTTTTGACGCCCTTTTGTTTTTTTTTTTTTTGGCATACGGTATGTTCATCATTAACTCCCCGGGCAAAAGAATATTAAACCACATCGAATGTTTGCTTGTAGCCTTATATTAATTATCTATGTGATGCTGAAACCAAAAGGGATGATTGATACTATGCTTATCTTAACATAATGATATAAACACCACGCAAAAGAAAAAGAAAAAGAAAAAGAAACATAATGGTATAAATATTTTAATATAATGTTTTCATATGCATGCACGTTTACACTTGCAGTATATTCTTTTTTTTTTTACTTTATAAAAAATAAAATTTAAACTCTATATTTAGAAGTAAGAATTTCTTTGATTGTATTAGTAAATTTTGTGACGACATTTTAACGATAAGGATTTTAAAAGTTCCTTTTTTTATTATTATTTTTTGGTTGTGTACTTTTACTTTTTGAAAAAAAGGGTCATGGGAGGAGGAGGAGAGGGACTTTATCCAAACCTATCTACATCTCTTTCACACGAAAAATTTTGATTCGCGGTGGGTCTGAAAAGAAATCTCCTCGAATATCCATTGTCATTGTAGTATGTATATATGATTTGATGCGGGGGAGATAAAGACAATGATTCCCTATTGTTGGATTACAAATACATTACCCCTTTATTCCTATCTGTTGAAAAATTTTTCTGACCCCAAATCAATTTTCCTACCCCTTTATGCACGTCCAGCAGGATTTCCTTGCACGTAATCAAAGCCAATTTTGAATCTGAGTCGATTAACCAACCCAAAAAACAAAAAAAAAAAAAAAAAGCCCTAAAATTTAAGATTTTATTTTTAAATTTAAACAATATATGGGCATAATTTGAATTTAATCAATCTAAAACTCAATTAGACTTAACTTCTATTAATCGAAGAAGCCAACCCCAGATAATAAAAATTAAAATAATTTAAAATTCGGATAATTGCCGGAACTCAAATCTTAGAGTTTCCAAAATTTAATATATTAAAAATTTAATAAATCTGAAACTAATGTACACAATAAACAAGAAATGACTCAAACCTTAAATAATCCGGACCCGGACCGGGACGTTATCCGCTTCACCGGCGATCCCCTCCCCCCTCCTCCCCTTGTGGTCACGAATCAGGAAATAATTGTAAGGCGATAAATTCTCAAGACCATCATGACCTGTTGTATACATTAACTCAGACTTTTCAGTTAAAGCACATAATAAATTGGACTTTAGCATATATACATACACCCATCACGCTCCAATATTTATTTATTTATTTTTATTAATCACTGCTGTTTCCAAGTGAATTATTAGCTCTAGTTGTTAATAATTTGTGCATGATGAGGGCGCATGAACAAGTGGATGATTCGACTCTTGTGTCTGGCGGAAAAGGAAGGTTAAAATTTAAACATAATGTTTTAATATTAACAAAAAGAGAAAAATATGGGGCGAGACAGGGTCATGTGGATCACTGGTGGGACAATGCAAAGTTGACACCTGGACGAGTCGAGCGGACAAAAGTCCAACGAACTTGATGGAGGCCAGCCATTGTGGCTCTTCATCAAAAGGTCTAAAATGCCCCGACTTTTGGCCTTTTAGAACTTTTCTTCTTTTTTTTTTTTTAATTTTTATATCCCTTTTGGATCTGGGATTCGACGGGCCTTTTCGTCTCCATCATGTAATGCAACTGATCGCATCGAAGGGAATTTGGACTTGTACGCAGAAAGACAAAAGTGCTTTTATAAGCTTTTCTTTTTTTTTTCTTGGTTTTTTTGTTTTTTTCTATTTTTTACTGTGCATCCGATCCAAGTCTGAGAGAGTCTTTTGAGAATTGAGCTGTTGCTGCATCCGATTTGAAGTGTTCAATGAACATGCACACATGAAATCATAGCCGAGCAATAAAGAGTCAAGAAGGACGTGCCTGTGAGCACGGGACGACATCATGGACCATTTGTTCATCGCAGGGTACTTACTGTAACGTTACTGTCTTTGCTTGCAGCACAGACGACCGAGACCCAGACTTCCCAGCCATTTACCGGTTTCAAAATGCCTTCAGCATATAACTTATTTACGTATTTTTGCCATTCTCCTGCCACCACCCACTTTCCTTGCACACAAAGGCTCTCGTCTCGCGCAAAGAAGAAGAAATCCTGTGAAGAAACGGGCGTTCCTTGCACACTCGGATACGAATTTTGACCAAAACGGGCGTTCCCTGGTGAAGAAAGCAGAAGCAGTAGTCTTTGTAATCCTAGTCAGAGCCGTTTGGACAAAACTTCGCGAGTAATTACCGAAGGGCCATTGGGAATGTGGACAAAACAAAGCCGAAAGACATTGTCCTTATCGATTGCAGTGCCAAACTAGCGAACTAATGACATTTTTTTAGAAAGAAAAATGTGTTTCTCAACTGGGATCCGAACAAATATTCAGTTTTGGTTCGCCTTTTTTTTTCTTTTTTTCTTTGTTTGTTTTCGGAACATCACTTGTCCCCGGCCGTTTTTTTCACGAGTTAAATGTAACCGAGTATGGGTTTTTCCGTAATTTCACTCTTCGGAGGAAAACGTTCGCTGAGAAATACGCAAAGCAAGGCAAAAAATTTCTCCAGCTTTTTGACCGCCCGCTACTAGACGACAAGCACCGCCAAGTCCGAGATGCTCCGACAGGTGTTCTGGCATGACACGTGGACGGTCAGATTCGATTATACGTAGCCAGCACGAGAGACCTGTAGGCTTGTAGGCCCGGCATGTAAGCCTTTTTTTTTTTTTTTAAATTTTAACCGTGGTTAGAGGAAATGGTTTATTATGTAACCATGATTAACTGGCGCCGCTTTTTAACTCAATTTTCTAATCACTTTCTCCACTGCTTTAAAGGGAAAAACCGGTGTTTCTAAAAAATTACAAAAAAGGGTCATTCCCCTCTCTCTCTCTCTCTCTCTCTCTCTCTCTCTCTCTCTCTTTCAGCGTCCGTCTCTATGTCACTCTCTTCTCCCTAACGTTTCAAATCAATTTCAGATATGAGTATGAACCGAAACAGCCGCCTTTTGGGACCGTGAGACTTCGCTCGCCGGTCACCGACTAAGCTGGATCGGTGGTTCATTCATTCTTTCATTCATTCATTTTCATTGTGAAAAGAGACAGTTACTTAAATTATTAGCTAGCTAATACTTTTTGTAACTTTTGGGTCTGTTTAGTGTTGAATCATTCCAGTTATCTCGAGAAACAATCAGAATCTCTCTCTATTCCAGATCCAAAGACCAATTTTAGTCAATTGGGGTTTCTGTACTTTCCAAGAATTCGTTCATCGAGAAGGGTTGGCTGTAAGTGGGGTGGGCTGGGTCCACTGTTCGTTTCTCTTGGTAGTTGAGCTTTGAATCAGGACTGTAGGAGCTTTTTTTTGTTTTTTTTCTGAGCCGAAGAAACAAGAGAGAGGTAGAAAGTAGAGACTAGAGAGCTACGGTCACAGTCGTGGTTTTGACTTTGATTTTAAATACTTTGGAAAAGAGAAGACAAGCATTTTCAAGGAGGAATAGCATGGTGGAGGCCGAGGATTCCTCGCGCTTGACAGTTTCTAGAGCTTCTGGAGGGCCAGAGGCCACCAGCGTGTCTTCTTTCGGTAATCAAGCCACCTCTCTCCCGGTGGCACCGCCAAGGAAGAAACGAAACCTCCCCGGAATGCCAGGTAACCCAAAAAAAAAAAAAAGAAAGAAAGAAAAGAAACATAAGCAAGCGATATTTAACCCTACCCACCGCCAAACTGTCAAAGCTCAAAGCTTTACCTTGTCGGTTAATTCAAAGTCTCTCCTTTTAGTCTGATTTGCTGTTTATATTCAGATCCAGATGCTGAGGTAATTGCGTTATCCCCGAAGGCCCTGTTGGCTACGAACCGTTTCGTGTGCGAGATCTGCAACAAAGGCTTCCAACGAGACCAGAACCTCCAGCTTCATCGACGAGGCCATAACTTACCATGGAAGCTAAAGCAGCGTACCAGCAAGCAGCCACGCAAGCGGGTCTACGTCTGCCCGGAGACGTGTTGCGTGCATCACAACCCGGCTAGAGCTCTCGGCGACCTCACCGGCATCAAGAAGCACTTTTGCAGGAAGCACGGCGAGAAGAAGTGGAAGTGCGAGCGGTGCTCCAAAAAATATGCCGTACAGTCCGATTGGAAAGCCCACATGAAGACCTGCGGGACCAGAGAGTATAGATGCGATTGTGGCACCTTGTTCTCCAGGTCCCCAGTCTTTTTCCGCTCTATATATATTGCTCTGCGTTAATCTCTCTCTCTCTCTCTCTCAGTTTTTCGGTTCTTGTTTGATAGAATCATTGAAATAACGTTGCGTTGGTTGAAATAGGAGGGATAGCTTCATAACGCATAGGGCATTTTGTGATGCCCTAGCGGAGGAGAGCGCAAGGGCCAATACCCTAACGATTATGTATGGTGAAGGGAACCCAAATGTCAAGAGCGCGGTTACTTCGCCGCCGCCTCCGCCTCTTACGCCATCTACAACTGTGGTTTCTCCGGGGCTGTCCGTCCAAAGCTCAGGTAAATTAGTTTGGTCTCTTGGCACCTTATGTTTCCTAATTCATATGGACAATCTCCATTACGTCATACAGTAATTTGGCGCACGAGGATAAACATAAAACACCATATTATCGATGGATTATTTTTAGCTTGTATGTCTTTATTTAATTTGTAGTCATCTATTTTATATTATTTTTTTTAAAAAAATATATATATATAAATAAATAATCGATTAAATTGTATAACAGGGATTTGAAATGCTTGAACCCAATCATTAGATTCTTTGTCAAATTTTCTTGTGGCTGGGGGAAGACGTGGAAGTTTTATTGTACTGGGTCTGGTTTTTCGAGTCGATTGGTCTTTTGTCAAAGTAGTTCTCCGCCCATGGATGGTAGGCTGTGCACGACTGTTAGCCGATGTGGTAGGTGTTTGTCTATGTTTGTGAAAGTGTGTGCGTGAGAGAGAGAGGGAGAGAGAGAGAGAGAGAGTTTTGCAGAGGAGGTCTTACGCGTTGTGATTATGCTCACAGCTGGCTGGTTGAACAGTCAATAGCATATAAGCTCACACATCGAAAAAAATAATGAAAGTCGTAGTAAAGCTCACACATCGAAAAACTGATAAAAGTCTTTCAGATTGGAGGGAAAGGGCACCATAATTCTTTATCGCTTTTGCTTCTAAGCCTTTTTTATATGACTGAAGCTGGTCACCTTCATTTTCACGTTGCACCCGCCATTATTCGTCCGAAAAGTGCTCTCTTTCGCTTTCCTTTTTATGGTTTTTGTTTCGCTATCAATCCAATTATTCCTCTCTTTTCATTGCCTTTTCTCATCTTTTTCGCTAGGCTCTTGTCTCATCAATTTGTTTCATTTTATCCGGTCGCAGAATTGGCAGAAAATCCCACCGGAGTTTCACCGGCAACACCTGCAGCTACAGGCTTGGCTGCCACATCCACAAGCACAAGCTCTACCAGCAACGTTTTTGCCGGTATGTTTGCATCTAATTCAATGGCAGCAGAAACAGGTGCTGTAAAGTCACAGCAAGCATCATCATCGTCCTCATTTTCCAATCTACTGCATCCTTTCACTGGCTCAGATTGCCCTCCAGCCACTATGCCGACCCCTAGAGCCAATATGGAACCACCCCCTTTTTTATCTCTTTCCCCATCACTGTATCTCTCCAACAATACCTCTTCCCTTTTCGCAAATCATCAAGACAACCACCACTACGTGCCATCTCCACAGCCCGCTATGTCTGCTACCGCATTGCTCCAAAAGGCGGCACAAATCGGATCAACAACATCAAACCCATCATTTCTCCGTGGCTTGGGGCTATCAGTCTCATCTCCTTCATTGGGACATCAAGATAGAAATGGCTACCAGTGGGATGTGAAGCCTGCAGACAACAACATTACCATGGCAACAGGTGGGCTTGGCCCTGGACTCCCTTCCAATGATGTTATGATTGGCTCAGCTTCGCTATTCGGTAGCAAACCCACGACGCTTGATCTGCTGGGGTTGGGCATTGGCGCTGCGAGTTCCGCCCTTCTAAGTTCCTACGGAAGTGGCTTCAATGTTGGAGCAGCTGCGGTGGCTGCTGCTGCCGCCGCCGCATACGGAGGAGGAGGAGGAGGGGGAAGCTCTGAAGAGACGTGGGACGGTGCTCCTGAGAGGAAACCAAATGCAGCAGCCTCACATTAGAGGGATCCTAAACTTTTTCGCTGGCATATATATATATATATATATTTGGGTCACGACCGAAAACTCTGAGCTGTCTCTCCGGCCCTTGGTTTCATACCCTCCCTTGTACCTGAAAAAAGAAGAAACAAAACCATAGGCCAAAGGAGATTTCATGTAATGATATATAGGATGAGAGCAGTTCTTTAAGACAACAAGGGCGGAGACGTCTACTTCTGGCTATGTTGTTATGATTTTCCTTCTAGAACCCAGCTTAATTACAGCTTTTGAAGCGTGTATATGCATACTTTTGGCCTGTACGTAGTTGCTTTTCCTTTTCTACACAACAGACAAAACTTAATTTAAAATTGTGAACTGTGTACACACCGTAGTGAGCTTCTGTGGCTACCAATTATTAAATGCAAGTGCCGTCAGCCATAGCAGCTACCCGATACCGTATCCGAGTGCTGAATTACGGTGTTTTCCGTGGATTTTTCTAACTTATTTTATATAATTTTATATTACATAAATTTAATTTTATTATTTTTTATTTTAAATAAATTATACGCATCATATTATATTATAAGATGTAAACTTATAAATAAATTATACTTAAAACAAAAGGAGTTAAAATAAAAATTTTCATCATTTAAACATGTCTGCTTCATCACTTGCATTTAAATTCCCAACTCAATTTCTTGGTACGGGAAACGCATTCTCTTTGGGGCCAGGTAGACCCATCTTGCCAAAATGGGAAATAACTAATCTCCTCGAAGACTCTCTTTAAGTTTTCGAGAAATCCCCTCGAAGGCATTCAATGCTGTGGATCACGAAGGGCTAAATTACGTGGACGTCTAAGCTTTCCAGGTCCCCTGAAAATGATTTTATTTTATATTTTCTAGTGGGATGGGTCACTACAGTGGTCGGACCTTGCTCTTATCAATTGAATGATGTAGGCGGACCGGGGTCGAGTTGGGTCAAACGGATTGATGATGATCATATATAGTAACTGATTTTGGCATAGAACAGCACGGTCAGGGCCAGTCTTTCAAACGTGTAGTCAATGTCCCGAGTTGGCAGGCGGCTTAATTGCTGTCACAACTTGTGGGGTCCCTGTTCTCGCTGGTGGTGGCATTTTCCGACGTCATCCCTCGTCGGCGTGGGGACGGGGGCCGCCGGGGTGTGTGGTCCGTGCTTCCTAGAGTGGGAGACCTATTGCGCAACATTATCCCTTCTCGTTTGGAAATCTGAGCGTTATTAATTAGCATTACCACAGTTTAGATCGTTTCTATGGCTAATTCACTATTCGAGAAACAAATAATTAAGTAAAAAAAAAAAAAAAAAAGGAGGATTATCTTGCATCAAAACTGCCTTTGGAATGGAATTGAAATCGTGATGGGTATTCGCATCACCATCAAATTAGAATCGCAAGTGAAAAGTAACATAAATCTCTTCACGAGGGATTTAGCCTTACCCGTGAGTTCCTAAGCAGGACATTCTTCACGAGGCTGACATGGAACTAGAGAGCAGTCTGCTTTTAACACCCCCTCCCTCCCCCCCTCCCCCCCCGCCCCCAAAAAAAAAACAAAAGAGAGAAAAAAGTGCTTTTAATTCATTATAGTATTTTACCATTATTTGATTTATACAATGATTAGTGTTGAATCCGTGTGTTATGCATATTTTAAACCAGATTTATTAAAATTTTAAATTAATGTAAAATATTATTAAATTAAACTGAATAATTAAAAATAACAATAATATATATTAAATTTTTTCAGGGTTTTTTTATAAAATTTTTTTATAAAATATTAATTTTTTGATAATGATTAACTGAGTCAATAAAATTTTGCTTAATGAATTTTTTCATTGATATATACTTTGTTTCTTAATTAGTATTTTTGAGTTAGATTTAATAAATGAATTTAATTAAAATTTAGTAGTAGACTAAAGTTGGATTTTTAACTATAATTGTTACTTTTGTATAATTCTTTTTTGTTTTATACCTTTTATTTTATTATGCAAAATTTTTATAATGATTAATTTGTTAAAGAATTCAACTTGACTAAAATTTTCTTTTTGAATCGTTCCATTTGAAATTTTATTAATTTAAAGTTAATATGTTTAAGTTTGAGTAACTGAAATATGAAAGTCTTTCAATATTTCTACAATTAAGGAAGAGATGGTTTATATAATATAGAGCCTACTAATAACCCTAAAATTAAGAATTAAGTAGATATCATCTTATAAGTGTTGTATAGACTTTTTCTTAGTTTTTGCAATACTAAGAGATTGGACTAAATAATGTGTCAATTTGTAATATTTTGTTAGAAAGTGTTAAAATTAATTCAATTAAACGTTAAGAAGAAATTTAATTATTTTATTATTACAATTAATGTAACAATTATATAATTATGTATCAAAATTAATACTCCTTTTTAAATGTTGGTAGCTTTAAAGAAAAGTAAAATTATTAATTAATATTCTTACAGTTTAATTATTTTGCTAGTACATTCTTTGTAACAATAATATAAATATATATTATTTGACAAAATTAACATAGAGTAATATTAAGAATATTAAAACTTCGTGTTCTTTTTATCTCCCAAAAATCAACTTTAAATTTAAGTTTTGATAATAAATTTCAATAAATATGCATAAAAAGGAAAAATTAAAAATAATAAAAGAAAGATGCATATGGTATATGTATCCAAACTAGGTCATCCAATGAGAGTTTGCTACTTAGGTATTATTGGTATTTTGTCTTGATAAACAAAGTATTATGCTTCTAA
This sequence comes from Bruguiera gymnorhiza, assembly GCA_020883675.1. NCBI lineage: Eukaryota > Viridiplantae > Streptophyta > Magnoliopsida > Malpighiales > Rhizophoraceae > Bruguiera > Bruguiera gymnorhiza. Next base: position 3,514,817 of record JAIRCJ010001051.1, on the reverse strand, counting down.
TGTCAATTTATTATATCTTTCATTGTAAAATAGTGACATCAACAAAAAATAAAGGGGTAATGAACATCAAGATGAAAATGTCAATTTATTTTATAGCAAAAATATGTTTAAATTAAAGACCTCAAAAGGGTAGATAAAAAAGAAGAAAAAAAAACACACAATAATCTTTCAATTAATAACTAAAAAAAGTTAAAAGTTTAGGAGTAGTAAAACACTTGCTATGACTTATTCAAAAGTAAGTTGACAAAGGCATAAATAGATCCTTATTGATATTGTTTAGAATAAAAATAAGTTAGAAAGAACATAAATAGATTCATAAATCAAAGCAATTTAAGAAAATAAAATTTAAAAAATAAATATATTCCTATTTAAAAAGGTAATAAATGAGATTTCATATTTTATTATTTTAATGCTTTTTACTAAGGAAATAATTCACCCAAATTCACTTATTATTTTTTGTAAAAAAAAAAGCTACTTTTTAAATTTTTCTTTTTTTCCTTAAAAAGAGAAAAAAAGTTACTTTTAAATTTTTCTTTTTATAAATTGGTTATATTTAAGAGAGTAATAAAAAAATTTTTTTCTTTATCTTCTTATGTCATTTTTCATATTTTTTATTATAAAATAATGACATCAACTAAAAATGAAAGAACAAGGAATACTAGGATAAAAATAGCAGTTATTTTCATATGCTAGTTTTTTTTTAAAATATATCTTTTATTATAAAATAGTAACATTAACATAAAGTAAAAGGTACAAAGAATTTTAGGATAAAAATGTTGGTTTATTCTAATAAAAAAGATTTAAATTAAAGTCTTGAAAAAAGTAGAAGAAAAAGAAAAGAAAAACATGACTCTCTTTGAATTGTTAATTAAAAAAGTTGTTAAAAATCTAAAAGTAATAAAGGGCTTACGCAATGACTTATCATATGTTATTAAGTGTGGTGAAATAATAGTTAATTAACATGAATATAAATAAGCCCTATTTATATTATTTGAAATAAAAATAAGTTAAAAAGAACTTAAATAAGTTTTTATTTAAGAAAAACAAAATAATTTGAGAAAATGAGATTTGAAAAACAATATATTCTTATTTAAAATGGTAATAAATAAGATCTTATATTTTGCTATTTTAACACTTTTTATTTAAAAAATTATCCTAGAGTCATATATTATTTTTTTAAAAAAGGAAAATAAACTACTTTAAATTTTTCTTTTTCACTTAAAAGGAGAAAAAAATTACTTCTAAATTTTCCATTTTATAAGTTGTTTCTTATTTAATACGAAAATAAATAAGATTTTTTTCTTTATTTTTCTTTTATTTTTTCATTAGTAGGAATTTGTAAAAAAATCAATATATGGCTAAATGAGAATAAGCCAAGTTTTCTTTTTATTTCGACAATACTAACATGCTTAGTTTAGCCCTACCGATTATGTGAGTTATATATATCTTATATGAAGTGCTAAAATAACAAGATTTGAATTTTATTTATAATAATAATCAATTAAACTTATTTATGTTCAATATGAATTTTAAAAAAAATATTTAAATAAAATTAAAATTGATTTAATTATTAACTGTAATTAGTATCTTAATTAATTTAAGAATTTTTAAATTTAAATTTATGTAAGAAGAATTGAATGAAATTAAAACTAAATATTGACTAAAAAGTAAAGTAAATTTTATTATTATTTATCGATCATAACTAAATTCATAATCAAACTTTTAATTCATAATATTGTAATAATCAATTATTAACACCAATTTAGAAGAAAAATTATTCAAGTAAAAAATGAATATTTGAAATTGAGTAATTTGGTTCAAAAAAGTAAAGAAATAATAATATAAGTCAAATATACTTAATTATATAGTGAAATAAAGAGAACTGGATGTACATTAAAATCTTAATTTTTTTCAAAATATTAAGAAAAATTATAAATTGACTATTAAATTAAAATTAAATATTACAAATCATGCAATCATACTAAAAAATTCCAAAAATTAAATAAATGCTATCATAAATGTATTTTTTTGCTTAAAAAATTGTTCAAAAATATTGACTTTTTTTATTTTAATTTTGACAATACTAATATACATTAAGTTAAGGCTTGCATGCTGTGTGGGTTGTTAACTTATGTTGAAGAGATTAAATGAAATTAAAATTAAGTAACTAAAAAGTGAAGTATATTTTATTATAATATGCCAATTATAACTAAATTTATAATCAAAATTTTAATCAATAATATTATTATAATTAACTATAGACATTAACTTTGAAAGAAAATTACTTGAGCAAAAAAATGATTATCTAAAATTAAGTAATTTGGTTGAGAGAAAGTTAATAAATAGTAATGTAAGCCTAACACACTTTATTGGATACTTTGTTAAAAAAGATTGAATGCATGTTAAAATTATAATTTTATTAAAGTATTAAAAAGATTATAAACTAACTATTAAATACTATAAATCATGAGATTTTGTTAAGAAAATTTTACAAGTAAGTAAACACTATTTACTCAAAAAATTGATTACAATCATTCACTTTCTTAGTTTTGACAATAGTGATATAAATATAAATTAGAATTAGGCTCATGAATTGCTCCAATTTTATTAATTTGAGAAGAAGTGTTAATTAGAATTAAAAAAAAATCATGTTAAGCTTTGGTTTTTAATTTATATTTGAAAAAAATAGTTAAGTAAAATTAAAATTTATTTTGTTTTTAATTATAGTTAAAATTCGGTGACTAACTAAAAGGTGATGTAAATTTAAAAACTTTAATCAATAATATTGAAATAATCAATTACAGTCACCAACCTTAAAGGAAAATTACTCAGGATAAAAAATTAATATTCAAAATTAAGTAATTTGATTAAGAGAAAGTAAAAAAAAAAAGATAATAATATAAGTTAAACATTTTTAATTTCATAATGTGAAAAATAAGATTAGATGTATATTAAAATTTTAATCATATTAAAATACTAGCAAAATACTATAAATCAACTATTAAATTAATGTCAAATATTATAAATTATAGATGTCTATTAAAAAAATTATAAAATAAAACAAACATTGCTACATAAACTTTTTTTCCTCAAAATCATTAACTTTGTTTTAGTTTTTTTCAACTATACTAATATACATATATGATATCAACTACATTTAAGCCTATATGGTGAGCGAGTTAATTTAATTTAGGTGATTAAGTGAAGATTTATTTGCCCATTAAGTTATATTTCTTTTTATGTAACCATTGTTAAATAATACATAAGAGAAGTTTGAATATATAACCTAAATTAATCATGTCATAAATCTTAAATTTACTTATTTTCTAATTTATGTCATATTATAACAAGTTTAACATAAGAATTAAAAATTTTAACTTAATGAAAGGTAAAGAGATAATAGAAATTTATAGTCTTAATAGAAAATAGTAAAGTTTAATGATTGTTTACATTACAAACAATTAAAGCATTTTGTTTTATTTGTTTGAAGTTATGAATAAAGAAAATATTGCTTAAAATTTTTCCAATGTTTCTTAAGTCTCTCTCTCCATCTCCTCCTTCTCCATTTCCTTTAAAGTGTAAATTATATTTGCTCGGAAGAATCCCTTCCTAATTGTCTACGTTATCACATCATAAACCAAGACACAAAAGAAAATCATTACACTTGTATATGAATTAAAGTTGAACTACATAAATCAAAGTCTAGCTTCTATTCTTAGCCAGGCAATTAAATAAAATAAGCTTAAGATTGAATTGGATTAAAGATTTATTGACTAAAGATAAATAAGATCTTTCATACCTATACAATAAATGATTAAACCTAATAAGAAAATTAAATTATGTAAATAAAGGCAAATACATATACTAAAAAAACAATAGAATCAAGCTGACATATGTATGTTGTTACGGATAAAAAAGGGCCAAGATACCAAGTGAAAGTTAGCATCAACTTTTTTCCATCCCAACTATTGCAAGCCATGCATCATTTCCTTTGTTAACAAATAAAAGGCAGTCATTATACAACTTTCATAAGAGAATAAATGGAAATCTCATATATGTATGAGTCTTATTTGGCATGATATTGTACATAAATGAATAATAACGAATTATTAAATTAAGACAAAAATGTTTTAGAGGGGATAATTCATTTTTATTTGACCACTATTAAGTTTAATTCTTTTATACTTTTATATATAGATAAAAAAATGGATAACACATTAAATCTAAAAAAATAATTCTTAAGAATTTTAAGTATTATCATAGCGTTTTAAGAACTTGATCCAATCGACAAATATGCCTTTCTTGTTTGTTTATAGACATTCACTTTTTTAAAAATTGTTAGAAATTTGCCAACTTGCTTATAAGACATAGTTCATGACTTAAAAAACAAAAAGATCAAATTAAAACCATTAATATAAAATTTCTAAGCAACTATAGCTATAATAATTGCACTTTGTATGCATCAATGTTGATGTAATAAAATCATAACACAAGGACAATAACTAAACACCAAAAGAAAGGTGCAGGAAACATGGCAAGACCAAACCAAGTAGCACAATAGTCAATATAGGTGCTTTACTAATGTAGAAAATTAGGAGCGTGTTCGGCAAAGATGTTTATTGGTGATGTTGTCATTGCTACAACGATCAGTTACTTTATTTTGTATATTAAGAAGAAGCCTAAGGCCACTATTATTATGATTTTAAAGTTTCATATTTTGTTTTGATGATAACAAAACATTAAATGTCATTAATGTGTTTGACCAATGTGGGAAACATGGTAGGACTAAACCAAGCAGTGTAATAGTCAATATAGGTGCTTCATTAATGTAGAAAATTAAGAGAGTGTCTAATGAGGATGACTATTGGTGATGTTGTCATTGCTACTATCATTGGTTACTTTGTTTCGTACAACAAAAAGATTAAATCAATTATTGTTATGGCCCTAAGGTTTTATATTGTATTTTGATGATAACAAAACATTAAATGTAGTTAATGTGTTTGTTTGAGTGCGATTAATGGAAAGGTTAAATCATGGTCATACATGTTTAGAAATTTAGGCTTATTCAGTTTTCAATGTCACTAGTTATGCATTAATTGGAGATTTGTAGCAGAAGATATGACTAAAAGACTAAAGGATATATCATATCTATCAACTTTTAAAAGATTTTATAGACAGTTAGAGTTAAATTAGTTGGTGTAATACATATGGTTAGAAAGATATTTTAGTTTACTTTCCAATGCAAAAGCCAACACATGATTTGAGATTTTTTGAACAAAGTTATAACAGATTTACTAGAAGAAGTCCAAGCTATAAAGTTAAAAAGAAAGAAAGAATTTGAATGAGATTGTGAAATGAAAGGAAAGGAGTTTAAATTTAAATATGATTATGCAGAAGAAAGGAAAAAAATTTGAAAAGATTATGGAAGAGAAAGGAAATGTTTTAAAAGAGATTTTGTAAAGAAAGGAAATGTTTTGAAAGAAACCACAAAAGAAAAGAGTTAAAAAAGTTGAAAAGTTCTAAGAAATTTAAATCAATTAACTAGATTGTTAAGCAAACAATATGGAGATAAAGAGATAAGGAGTTGAAATATTATAAAAAGTTTGGACTGATTAACCAAATCTCTCATTATGAGTAAAAAAGTATTTAATTACTTGAGCAAAAAAGTGATAGTATTAGATAAATTCAAAATAAAGAGAGAAGCCATAATACTATAAAGAGAGGAATATTATGATTTTGTAAGAAATCTTTTTAGAGAGTTGTATTCAAGGTCAAATGACTTAAATGTTGTAAGAATAAGCTTAACATTGGATCAATAAGCGATATGATTGGAGAGTTCAACATTAGATCAATAAGTGAACTTTAAGGATTTTGATCTTTGCCCTAATAGAAATAAGAATGTTTTAAAAAAAACTTATCCTATATTAGAAATTAAAGTTATATTTTATATATTTATAAACTAATATTTATCTTATATTTTATTGAAAAAAAAAAAGAACCAAAAAAGGTTTAGCATATATGTGAATAACTTAAATTTAGATTTGATATGGAAGACTTAATGCAACCCCTTACAATGGACTAACTTTAGCTGGTTTTCCGCTAAACTTATGCTTTTTGAATTTACTAGCTCACCATTGGTGAAACTAGGAATTTTATGGTTGTTGAGTTGATCGTTTATGGCTATTAAAAACTAGCCATTTTAACATCATACCAATCACTATTACAATAGTTACATGTTACTTATTTGTTCTGATTTATGAGATTTTAAAGTTGAATTAGTATAAATTAGTCTTTTTTTTTTCCTTTTGAAACACCTATAGGCATTCTATCTTTCTTTTTCTAACTTATTAACAAAAAATTGTTGAGTTTAATAGACTTGCACTATTTTTGTTACCTTATTTATGAGGTATACATTAATCAAAAGATCTATTGTATCTAGGGAGAATAATTGTTATAACTTGTTGTATTGTAATAATTTGTTTTAGGAGGTAAAATTATCCTTCAGGACAATGTATTTGCATACTTAAATTTTATATTCTTTTTATTTACTTATTTCTTTTGTATATATTTGTAATTTGTTTCTATATTCTTTATTCGAGGAAAGAGATTGTGATTGTGAATTGAGAATTCTTAAGGTGGTGACCCTAAGGAGAGGATTTGGGTTAATAGAATAGTTGAACTTTTATAAATCTTTATCTTTGATCTCTTTTCCTTTATCTCTCTTTAGTTTCTATTGTTTGTATTACTTGTTTAACTTTTGATTGTTATTTATCTTCTTATCTCTCTTTAAAATTAAACTTGAGGGAGTGTTAAGTGATTAAACTGATTATACTTAATTCACATAGTGGATTGATATCCTAATAATTCTATCTTTTGAGGAGAGTAAGAAAATATAGCTATTAATCCTAATAATTAGTTAAGATAACAATGATTTGATATGATTTATGATAAATCTCTACTTTTTAATAATTTTTTAAGGATAAATCTTACATTTTTTTAATTTTCTAAAATAAATCTTTCATGATCTTTCACCTTTTATTAAATTTTTAATAAAATAGAGCTTTTTAAATTTTCCCTTTAGCAAAATGACGAAAAAAAAAAAAAAAGCTTATAGAATTAAGGAAAGTTCATATACTCAAAACTTATTACAATTTCCAAATACAAAGTTATTTGTGTACATAATAAATTACTCTTTATAAAGGTCATGTAAGTTATTTTTATATATGATAGCATTATTTGATCTTACTTTTTAATTGTTTTAATGAAGAGTTGTTTATAAAGAGTAATATTGAACATAATATAAAGATATTTGATTGATTAATAAAATATTTAACACCTAGAAGTAATTATGAAAAAATATTTCACATTTCTTAATTAATATTGATTCAAAATATCCTTGAGTAAGATATAATGAGAGTTTATAAAAAGCTATGATTACATTCATGAAATCAACATTTATTTGTATATTTAAGGGTTAACATAATTAGATAAAATAAAATAGACACTAATTTTAATTTTATATTTAATTGTAATATTAATATGATGAAAATATATAATTACAATGAGAGAATGTACACAAGAAAAGATAAGTTAAACGATTTTGGAAAATTTTAACATTTAAGTGGTTATTATACATGATTAAATATTAATTTTGATTTAAGAATATAAACTAAATAATTGAAAAATTAATAATAAATTAAAAAATTATAATTTATCAAATCCTTTTTAAATTATATTTATATTTTGTTAGGGTCTAATGAGTCATATAAGTAATAACAATTGATGAAAATATTCAATGAAAATTGAATTAAATTTGATTGAAAAGATTATAAATTTTTGATATTCAAATATGTGATATTTGAAAATACAATATTTCAAGTATAATTTATTAAAAATTAAGATAAATCTCCAAAGTAGGATTCAAGAGTCAAAATCCTTAATACAAGATGCCACTAAAGAAGAATTAGGTGTTACAAAAGGCTTCCTATGTAATGGGTATATTTGATTTGATGACCGAAGACTTATTTTAGTAACAAAAACAAGGTTTAATTACACTAAAATGCATTTTTTAAAAATAGATTTTGTAACTTTTCATTTATCTTTGTTAATGAGTGATTTGATCAAGGTTATTAAAATTTTGATTTGAATAGTAAGATCTTACAACCTTATAATCATATATTAAATCCATAATTTAGATTACATTAAATTTTTTAAGATAAGATTTAGATAAAATTTAAATGTAAACCATATAATTAGTCAAATTGAAATTCAATGATACTATTCCTATTTTCTTTATGATATCCTTTTGAATTTTAATTTTTTCTTATATTAAAACATACTATAAATTACATAACATAATAACTTTTTACTTTTATTTTTTGTTACACTACTTTCACGCGTTTCTCTACTTTTTACTTTTAGGGTTTCATCCGTGATTGTGTTGTGGTCGCATCCCAAATTGAAAGGCCCCAGTATTTAGTCTATCTGTCACCGACCAGTCTCCGGCGGTCGCCGACGACAAAACTAACAGGAAATACCGTTGGTAGGAATGTTGGACGGCAAAGAGGAATTAAAATTCCTCGTGTCTGTTACCTAACACCGCTTAGGTTGTTTCCCTGTTTTGTCTTAATGGTATAAGTGAAGAAGATTATATTCTTGGACTCGGCGTTTCTTCATCTTCAATAAAGTTTCAATCTTTCTCTTTTGTTTCCTTGCGTGAGCTCTTTGTGCTTAGATTTTATGTTCATTTGCCTTCCCTAATAATCTGAATTATAGTTTTTACGTTTGATTATTATAACAGAAGTAAAGGTGATGAGTATTCCGTTTTCGCGAAAATGAATTTGACACTCTTTGCTCTCCAGTCCAAGTGCTTATGATGCTATTTTTCTGCGTTTTCCAGGTATTTGAGGAAAGAAGAATCTTCTTGCTGTAATTGGAAAATATAGATACATTGGAAATTATGAGTATATTTTGTGTATGGTGATAGCAGTCTTGCTTTCTGTAATACAGGAGTTCGGGGAATTTTTTTTTTTTTTCTTGCTTAAGAGGGTAAAATGTCATCTACCTACTTTCAAAAGTAAGAAGTGCAGTCCATTATGGGATTCAGAAATCGATCGTGGGCAGCATTCAAGATCCAGTTAAATTTTTATTTGGGCCAAGGAAGTCTCAGTTTTCCAGCCCCAGGTTATTTCATTCTGTACCAATTTCATCTCTTAGGGACCAACAAGAACTTTTAGGACCTGGCATCAACCCTTCATCTGATCCACTGCTTTTTATCTGAGGAAGGAATATATCTGTTGTCGGAACACTTTCCGCACATTTTCAGTACCCTTTGTATTGGGACCTTCAATTCAACTTTGTGGGCAAATTGATCGTGTTCTTTGTGGTACTTGTCAAATACCTGTTAACAGGATTTTCTTTTGGCTGATAGCTGGCTGCACATCCAAAGCTGGATTTGGTGAATGCTTTTTAAGAGAGAATCTAGCTTCGAAGCATTGGCGTGTTGGATCATCAACCAACGGTGAATTTAAGAGAATTTTTTTCTTTTAAAAAAAGATTTAAGAATAATACTTTCTTCTTGTTTGTTTTTTTATTTTCCTTTATTAAAAAATTTTATAATTATAGAAATTTAATTATAATTAAAGAAAAATTCTATAAATTAATAAAATTCTTATTTAATTATAATTACATCTATATTAGTTGATTTATAGAATTTTACTTGGATTGCAATTAAGTTATTATAATATTTTTAATTTGAATTTATAAGAAACTACCACATAAGTAAAAATTAAAATTGCTCTTAATTTTAATAATATATACTTACATATAAATATATAAGTTCATATGTATAATGTTAAAAAAATTATCATAGATTTTATTTTCACTCAAATTTCATATGTACTCTCTAAATTTATTATGTAATATATATAGTTTAATGAATGTATATATTTTGTGTAGTAACTTTAATAAAAATTATTAACATAAGTCTAAACAAATGAGTTATTATTTAAATATATAATGTGAGTTTTTACTTACAAATATAATACAAAATTTGAGTTAAATTTTAAATTATATTGTCAAAATTATAAAAATGTTCCAAATGTGTCTTCAACCTGTCCTCAACGTGTTCGAGTTGTGTTCGAATTTTTTTTTTTTCAAAATTTTTTTGGCGGATACATGTAGTTGTGTCTGACAAGCTCAAAAATACAACATACCCAATCTCTCAAGCTGTGTCGTACTTCCTTGGTTGGTACCGTCTGACTTTAATATAAATGAAAATCGGAAAAGGGAATCGGTTTATGCTGTAACCCTAATGACAACGTTCGATCGATTTGAAATGGCAGGGGAAATAAGTTGGATTGAAGATGTTAGGGTGAGCTGTTTTGGCGAGGGTGACCTTTAGGGAAACGTGCTGTTTTTGAAACCCAGAAGAATTGCTCAGTTTCATGACATATTTGGTTCAATTCAACGAAAGAATACAATTGATTCGATATGATAATTATATTCTTAGGCATGGTTATACATTGATCTAACATTATTTAAAACTTTTATAAATTTTACTTAGTTATTATACACACACACACACACAAGCTAGTTAAGAGCTTTGGACATTCATTTTGGAGTATCAAATTCAATTCTCCTTTCAAGGGGACGAAACTTAACAAAAAGGAGATAAGTATCTATGTTTTTTCAACTACTAAATCATAAAAGACAAAAATACCTTTTTTTATATATATATAAAAGAGGTATTATAAAAATCTTAATTATTATTTATATAGATTTAACTTAAAGTAACTCATTAATATTTTTTTAATTTTTATTAAAAATTTTATTATTTAAATAATAACATGTTAAATTTAAAATTTAATAATATGTTAATCATAACTTTTTATAAAATTTTCAAAATAATATATAAAATTATTTTTTACTAATCGAGTTATATTATAATTAATTATTTAATAAAAATATTATTTAGAAATATTTTTACACCATTAATTAAGAATATTCTTGCATTCTCTCACTTGTTGCGTTTAAAATTTATTAATCGTTATACAAAAATAACTATAACAATTTCCTACAATTCCATCATAATATCATAATTTAATAAAATGCTAATTAGCAATTATAATTATTATGTTTTATTTATTCAAAATACTCTATTTCATATATTACAATACTTATAATTTATTACACAAAATTTATAAAACATATATAATTTTATAATAATTTACAATAATATCTCATAGAGATTTTTTTTTAATTTTGAAATAATCATATGTACACAATTATAAAATGATAAAAAATAAATAATATATGTCAAAAATATATTATTAAGTTTAAAATGTCAATACAATTATAAATTATTATAATCATAACCAAACCTCTTTTCGAGAATTTGTTCCTTAAATAACTTTAATTGTAAACCTTCCGTCAGAGGATATGTTATCACGAGATTCCTACTAATGTACTTAATAGACATTTTTTATTTTTGAACATCCTCTCTAATAACAAAATACTTTAATTTTATATGTATAACACCTTTTGAATATTTATTATTTTTTGAGAAGAATATTGTTATAGAATCATCAAAATAAATTTTTTACAACTTGGTAATAATGTCAACAATTTTAAATCCTAAAATAAAATTTTGTAACCATAATACATGAATTATGGATTCAAAATATGTCACAAACTTTGCTTCCATGGTGGATAAAATAATGATTAACTACTTTACATTTTTTTTTCCATAATATTGCTCCTTTAACTAATAAGAATATCTACTATTAAGATATTCAGTAAAATCTAAATCTAAATACACAATTACTTTTAAATGATTAGATTTTTATATATAAGCATATAACCTTTTGTTTCTTACAAGTATTGTATCACTTTTTTTGCAACTTTCCAATAATCTATTTCAGGATTATGCTGATATATGTCTAGTATTTTGACCACAAAATTGATATTTGGTGTATTACAGGTTGTAAATACATTAAACTACCAATAATAAAGGTATATGAAACAGATTTTATTTTGTACGTTCTATATTAATTTTGAGATATTACATGAAACTAAATTTGTTACCCTTTTATATGAGAATAAATTCAGGTGAATACTTATTCATATTAAATTTCTCCAAAATCTTCTTGATATAGCTTTTTTTAGACTATACTAACTGTCATTTTAATTTATCATAGAATATTTTTATTCTTATTACATAAGACACCTTTCTCATATCTTTCATTTCAAAATTCTTTAAGTCAAAATCTTTAATCTCACATAATATGTTTAAATTATTAGTAACAAGTAAAATGTCGTTAATATTTAAAACTAGAAAGATAAACTTATTCTTATTGATTTTTTGGTAAATACAATAATCAACAACATTTTCCTTAAATTACAAAGATGTAATGATGTCATTAAACTTAAAATACCATCATCAGGAAACTTGTTTTAGTTCATATATTAACCTTTTAAATCTACACACAATTTAATCCTTACCTTATAGGGAAAAACTTTTAGATTTATCCATATAAACTTCCTTTTTAAGATTTTACTGAGGCAATTTTCATATCCATTTGGTATAGTTCTAAGTTATGTTGAGCCATTAATACTATAATCATCCTTAATGGATTTTTCTTTAAGATAATAGCAAATGTTTTTGTATAATTAATGTCACCTTATTGAGTATAACTTTTGGCAACAACTCTAACTTTATATTGTTTAATATTGTCATTTAAGTCACATTTATTCTTAAAGACCTATTTATAACCAACTCTTTTGCATATTTCTAGTAATTTAATGAGATTCTAAACATTGTTTCTTTCCATAGATTTCAAGTCATCTTTCATGGCATAATGCTTTTAATAGATTTGGTACTTTCAATGGCTTGTGAAAATAAAACTATATCTTTATTGATTCCAACATCAAAATCTAAATTTTGTAAATAAATCACATAATCATTTGTTAAAACTGATTTCTTTTCTCTTTGAGATTTTCTCAATGTTATTTATAATTCATTAATTAGTTATGAGTTAACTCCTTTAAGAAATATTTCTTCATGTAAATGTTCCTTAATGTTTCAAAAAACATTTGGTGTAATGATGGATGAAAAAACTATTACAGGTAAAGAAATATTTATCTTAATTTATTTTATATCTATTTTTTGATATTCATTATTGCCACTAATTTTACCATTTTCAATAAATCTTATATTACTAGTTTTTATAATTCTTAAATTATGATTTGAGTAATAAAATATATATCCTGTAGACTTTTTTAGGCAATCAATAAATTAACTATTAATTGTTTAAAAGTCTAATTTCTTTTTATGTAGATTATAAATTCTTATTTCTATAGGGCAACCCTAAATATGCAGGTGTTGTAAACTAGATTTCCTTCTTATCTATAGTTTAATAAAAGTACATTGAATTGCCTTACTAGGAACCTATGTAACAAATAATTTGTAGTTTTTAGGGCATAAATTCACAAGAATTTGGATAGAGAAAAGTTACTTATCATGTTTTTAACTGTATCTATTAATGTTCGATTAAGCCTTTTTGCCACACCATTTTATTAAGGTGTATTTAGTATAATATACTATGCACATATACTATAACTTTTAAGAAATTTTGCAAATAGGCCTAAACATTACTTTAATTCATTGTATTTATCATAATATTCACCACCTCTATCAAATTTTATAATTTTCACCTTTTTGCCTAATTATCTTTCAAATATCTTTATGTATACCTTAAGGGTAGCTAAAGATTGAAATTTTTTATAAAACAAATAAAGATAACTATAACATGAAAAATCATTTATAAAGGTGATTAAATATTTTTTTCTATCAAAAGACTGGAGTGCTAAAAGGTCAGTAAATATTAGTGTGTATAATTTCGAAAAGTTGGGTGCTTCTTATGACCACTTTGTTATTGTATTTGATTTACTTACTTTTAATGCAATTAACGCATGTTCTAAGATTAGTAAAATTTAGATTAAAAAAAATCTTATTATTTATCAATCTTACTAATCTTTCTTTACATATATGACTCAACCACTTATATTATAAGTTAACATAATTTTCATTTATTATACCACACTTAAATTCAACATTGTGATGCATATTAGGTAAGGATTTGGAAAAAAAAATATAATTAAGTTTTAGTTTATATAAACTATTAGTAAGAATACCTGAACCAATCATACTAATATTCTAATATAAATTAAAACTACTATATTCAAATTCAACATTTATTTCAAAACTATCCAATTTAGAAATTGAAACAAGATTTCGTTTAACTGGGGGTACATAAAGAGTCTTTAATAAGTTTAAATGATAGCTAGTATCTAAGATTAAACGATAAGTTCTTATACTTTCAATTGGAGCCTTCATATGGTTTCTTATAAAGAGAAAATCTTTAGTTAGATTTGTAGTTTATATTGTAATGAATCTTACATTATATTAGATACATAAGTAGTAACACCAATATCAAGCTATTAAATGTTATGAGGAATTTCAATTAAATTTGATTTGAAATATACTGAGACATTAAATTTATCTTTCTTTTCAAAATAAATTTATGCTTTACGTAATCTTTCTAATAATGTTTAAGTTTTTTTTTTTTATATAAGTGACACTTATTACCCTTTCATTCCTTTTTTTCAACTAAGGAGTATACATAGGTTCTTTCCTTTCTTGAATTGGTAGACTTTCATATTTATTCCCTTCCTAGCCTTCTTGCTAATGAGATTATTTGAGTGACTTTTATGATTTTTTAATCTTATTTCCTCCTAAACAAGTATACTAACTAATTCATTAACATTTCACTTATTTTTTTATATTATTGTTATTAATTCAAAATAGCTCATACTAAAAAAATAGTAAGTTTAAAATAAACTGCACCAAAAAGGAGTCCTTTACTATTAATCTCAAGGTCTTAAGTCTTATTAAAATATTAGTCATCTCAATAATGTGCGTTTATATAGTTCGCGACCCAGTAAATTTCATTGTCATAAGCCTCTACTATCAGAGTGTCAATAAGTAACTTATCTGTAAAATGAAAACATTCCTCAATAAATTACAAATAATTTTTTTATACTTTCTATTTGTAGAATAGTTATTTTAATATTGTTGGTAATAACCATTTTTAAAAATATAAAACTTAACTTGTTGCTCTGTTTCAATATTTTATGACTTAACTTCTCTAGCTCACCATTGAATCAATAATCATAGGAGGCTAGTTTGCCAATAATGCCAAGTTAAGGTCTATAATACCTAAGTGAAAATTGACTTGTACACATCATTTAAAGAAGTTTAATCCATTAAACATAATAATAGATGAAGTATGAAAGTGAATAGAAATAGTTGTACAATTATAAATACTTATAATTAATTATAAATTCAATTCAATTAACAATAAAAATGTATAATAATTCTTTTTTGAAAGATATTATAATACATTATCATAAGTGAATGTTATATTAAAACTTAATGAGTATTTAATTATTTTTAAATTAAATACATTTGATAATTTTAGATAAACAAATATATTTAATAAAAATATTAATATATCTCAATAATGTTATTAATTATAGAATAATGATTTACCTTTAAGCAAATTCAATTGGTCTTTTCATTCATAGGTATTTTGCTAAAATCATGAATAAATAATTATTTATCTATAACTATAATTCACAATATTATTTAAACATTTTACTTTGATCAATTTAATAATCATCACATCATATCAAAATATATGTATATAAATACTAATCACATAATTTGAAATTAATTAATTTGAAAAGAACTTGAAAGACAATGTTGTGGCTATAAAATGGTTAATAAACATGCATACATCATCGAAAAGTTTCAAGTTTTGTGTTTAATTTATAAATATGCATATTTCATTTGAAACAAAATTTAAAATTCCTTACAATATATTTTAGTAAAACAAAAATCCTCTTTTTTGAATTATTAACATTATAAAAGTCGATTAGTTATGGAAGTCAATTTAATAATTCTTGTGCAAAATCATAATGGCCGAGGGATTTTGGCCAAATTAACAATTTCAAGAGCTTTCCTTTAAAATCCATAAGGGCCGAAAGAATTAGTTTTTGGCTACCAAACATGAATAACATGCACAAACATGTAAAATCGTATTATTTTTCATTTCAATTGAAAAAAAAAATCATAAATCAAGTATATATCTAATTATTCGTATACAAAAACTATTTAATTGTTAAATATAAATTTTGATACCACTGATTAGATTATTTAAATAAAAATATCATCAATTATTAAGTATTAATCTCAGATCTTGAAATCAATTATTTTTATTTAAATAATATAATAAAAAATCTATATAAATTTAAAGAAATTAAAATTATTAATATAATTATAGAGTTTACTTTAACTTAATGATTATTTTTTTCTTATAATTTTTACTATAATTACACACATTTTTAGATGAAATTTTTGTATATATTAAAAGAAAAAAGAACTATCTATCTATATATATATACACATTAAATTAAATATATTTATTAATATCTAAATTAAAATTTAAAATTATAATTTTTTATAACATAATAATATATAAAATTATTTTTTACTAATTATATCATATAATGATTCATTTTTTAATAAAAATATTATTTAAGAATATTTTCACATTATTAATTAAAAATATTTTAACACAAATATGACATTGGAGTTTTGTAGAAATGACAAGCTTCTATCTACGCTGTACAGTTGTCCATGAAATTGACAATCTTGAGTTCTTTGTGATGTCAGGCTTCTGCATTGCTGAGGTTGGGGGATACACTCTTGAGTTTCCTTGTCCTCCCTCGTAATGTTGTGCTATTGTATACCTGCAGGCAGATGATATATGACGTGATACAATGGTGGGCAGTTAGCACAATTTTTGGGGGCACGTTGGTCTTGTATGGAGCTATCTTATTTTCAAGATGCCCTGTAGATAGGATATTGGGAACGCTAGAGCTGTGTAGGAGGAAGCAAGGCGGGTTGCTGTGCAGTTTTGGGGAACTTTGTTAATGTGCATTTTTGCAGGGTCTTGGCACTTTTTGCGGCACCTTTCTTGTATTGAGATTTGATAATGGAGTTTCTAGTGTTGTGGGTATTTTATGGTTTTTTTGAGACTTTGGACTCTTTGATCATAAAAACGCTCCTGATTTCTATTCAAAAAATTTGATGATATAATTTCTTAAAAATTGGTGCAATCATTGCCATTTAAATGTTTTCCAAAATTCTAGCACGACGCCTTGTCTGTTCTTTAATAGCATGGATCTGGAAGAGGCAAGAGAGAGAGAGGGTGAGTTAGGGAGAGGGAGAGAGAGGAGGATGGGGCGAGAGAACGATAAAACATAGAAGACAGAGAAATGGAAGACTAAAAAAAGGTTTTATTATTAAATTTTGAAAATTTACAACATTACATCAAATAATTTTTTTAATATATTTTAATTTTTTTAAATGTTAAAAATGATAATATATTTTCAGAAGAAATTTTATTCAGTAGACATTTTATATAGAAAACTACTTTTCAACAAAAAAGGACAGTTAATTAAGTGTAACTTTTTGACCTATTTTTTATTATGTAGATAGATTGAAACTTGTTGACCGGAGAAAATAGATAAAACTTGATGAACTTTGTTTCTTTGTTCGTCCACTCTTCTCGCATTCTCCTAATAAAACTTTTTTTTTTTATATATATATATATATTTTTGAGAAGCTCCCAGTAAAACTCTTTGTTTTATGATAAATTTACTTTATTTTCTCATGTGAGGTGTTGATAAATCACACATTTCTCTCTTTTAAAAGATTATTAGAATCTTAAATGCTTCAAAAATTGTTAGGCAGAAATAGCAATAAAAATTAACCTGGACGCATGGCTGAGCAATGGGGTTACATTTATTTATATATTTATTTGACAAGTGATGATCAGATTTTATTAAAGGTGCAATAAAATCCATTTGTATTGCACTGACGTTGGGAGAGATCCCATTTTTGCATCATGATTTGATTCCTTTTTCTTCCGCATGGCAGCCCACATCAGACAGTCCTCCGCTCTGCCTTTCTGAGTTGGCGGTGGTTGCTAACACGAATCTCACAGCATTCTCATTGAGGATATATATAAATATGCGAAGGAAATATTGGTGAATTAATAACTCAATCTCACTGCATTATATGAAGTAAGTATTGGTGAATTAATGGTTATTTTGCTCTTTTGTTTCGGTTTCTCACTTCTTTGTTTTTAGTAGCTGGAAATTATTTACTTGTATATAGTACAGCAATTTCCAATGACTCCCCCTCTACATATATAGGCTCCGCGTGTTGTCTTCGCCTGAATCCATCGTGTTTAACTAATATATTTTTACTTTGTGACAGAAAGACAAATAAAACTGTTTAGAAAACCACCCTCCGGATAATATAGTATCACAGAAGACAGGTTATATTTAAAAAACAGACGAATTAAGTACTATCTACTCTAATATTTTATATTATATAAAAAAATAAATTTTTGGAAAAAAAAAAAAGCCCTGACAATAGCCTCATAAATTGCAGTAGACAAGGCTGTGCATGTTTCGACAATATTGAGCTCTGTCATTGACTAGCTTTCTACAATAGCCCTGGTGCGTACCATACACACACACACACACACACACACACACACACACACACATATCCAATATGCTTATTGTTTGCAGTCTCCTTTATTTTAAATTGGTCATACGTATATCTCCATTTTAATTTTTAGAGGCCTACTTTCAAGCAATAAAATGATCGAGGCAAGTATATATTCCATCACCCAAAAAAATATATTCGGCGAGACAACTTTACATGCCATCACCAAAAAATTATTCGGCAATTGTTAGGACCGAAGGCGCGCAACCAGGGGGGGGGGGGAGACCTTTTCGTCGAGAACCAGAAGAGGGGGACTGATTCCCTTCCGGCAGAGACCATGCACCAGTGTCTAGAAATATTTTACAAGAAAATGATTTTGTTTAATTTTATTTTCTATGTCCATTAAGATGCCTATAGTTAATTCCATTTTCTTGTGTTATTTTCTGAAAATAACCCGGCCAAATATTAGGCAAGTCCAAGCCACGGAAAAAAAAAAAAAAGTAGTAGGTAACTATACCGTCATTATCTTGGTAGAGCTATATCGAGGTATTAATAAAACATTAAAAAAAATTAAGGATTTAGGATTACATGGAGAGAATAAAAAATAAAAATTAATTTTTTTTTTTTAAATTAGGATTTAGGGTTTAAGGTGAAGGCTTAGGATTTAGAAAATTCTCGAGAAAAATATTTCTTTAATATTTTTTAAATCTCAGTACGGTTATCCATGCTCCCATAAAAAAAAAAGGAACAAAAACAAAAATGCAGGGCCAAACCATGAATAATCCAAGCTTGATTGTGAATGTCGCGTCCGTTTGTGTTGTCAAACAAATCATAAACCCCTTGTTGTTGGAAATTAAATTGTAGCCTTACAAAAATTTATTCCGGATTATGTACAGGGTTATAAAGGGATGTAGCACTTATGCTTTGTCCAACATAGAATAAACATCTGGCCCTTTTCGATCTTTCTTTTTTTATTGGTATATTGGAATTAAAACTCACAATTTGTAGGAATAACTAAAATAGAATAAACAACTCTTTCTTTAAAATTTTTTTCATATATAACAATTAAAACTCACATTTTGTCATAATTTAAAAGAGTTGAGATCTAACCTCAACCTCTCAGGAGTTAAACTCTTATGGCTAAATAAGTTAAATATAATTCACTCTTTCTCAAGTTCTTAAGTATACTTTCCCTTTGATGAGGAATAAGCTAGGACTGCTACGATTCCTTTTCCATGGAACACAAAAGGCCACATTGTAAAAGAAAAGGGCTGAAAATCAAAAGAAGAAAAGGAGGACGAGGAGGACCCAAAATTGAAAATTATGGAGGCAATACCATTTTTGAAGCTTCTTCTTGTTTTTTTTTCCCCCTATTCTCCAAGTCTTATGACTCAACGACATATCGCATAAGAATTAAAGAAATAAGACAACGAAAGCCACCTGAAGTCGAATGTGTATGCATGGTCCAAGAAAACCATTAATTCGTTCAATCAATTCATATCCGGTTGGGAATAATTCCCTTTCAAGACCTTTTCTAAATTCCAAACCTGACATAATGGAGAATTAACTTATCTGTTTCCCAATAAGTTGGTACGTATTTGCGTCTTAAAAATTAAGATTAAAATGTATGTCTAATAAATTTCATTACATGCTTAGAAAGATTAAAAAGTTCCCTTTAGATCACATAGATAGAGAGGCATATGTCAGCATAAGATAAGTGATATATATGCCAACTTCTCATAGGGATAATATTTTTGCATAACATGAGCTTCCATTGGCAAGGCATTAGTTTTTTTGAGTTCATAACCAGTTGGGATGAGAACTTCCCTAATTAAAAAAAAAAAAAAAGAAATCCTTAACCACAACTTTCAACTATTTAAAAGTCGAAAATCGATCTCTGATTTATCTCTTATTGAAATTAATCTCACTATCATCATTACAAATAAAAAAAAAGTCTATGATCACATTTGTTGTCAACACAATATTAATTCCATTCACATAAGATATTATCCTTTTCTTAGTGCACTAAGTAATATTGGCAAAAAGTATCTTCACCATATTAGGATAGTAAGTACAGTTTAAATTAATAAACTTCACCCACTTTTGCCCACTAAAATCATTAAGAAAATTTTGATCGAAAGTTACCTTTTTAGATGAATTTTTAGGTCTTTCGCTTAATATTTCTTTATGCATAAATTTCTCCTCATTCTTCTTGAAAACTTTGGCAAATTTAAACTTAAATTTGAAATATCTAGACTATTTTTTTTTTTGAAAGTGTTGTACTAATTTATTTTATCTTCATCAATTAAAAATTTAATTAAACTTATATACTTGTTAGATTTTTTTTTAAATGAGTTAATATAAAAGAAACATAATTAATAAAATAATATAAATTATATTATAATAATATAAAATGTGAGTTAATAAAAAAAATTTTAAAAATATTTTATTAATTATATCAGGATGTGTCAAATAGAACTAATGAATATATTTTAAATTTTATTTAAAAAGTAAAAGTTAAATTAAATTAGTAAATATAAATATTAAAATAAAATGTTAATTTATGTGTCTATAATTGTTTTAAATTGTTTTTAGAATAGAACCCAACCCGTATTATATAGCTTTATAAGTTTATCAAGACCTAATAATAATTGTAAGTTGCAACCAGGCGATGGGGTGCAGCAGCCGAAT
This sequence comes from Bruguiera gymnorhiza, assembly GCA_020883675.1. Lineage (NCBI taxonomy): Eukaryota > Viridiplantae > Streptophyta > Magnoliopsida > Malpighiales > Rhizophoraceae > Bruguiera > Bruguiera gymnorhiza. The sequence goes on along the minus strand of JAIRCJ010001051.1, from coordinate 3,493,483 downwards.
ACTGGACGCACTGACAGGTATGATTTCAACTAGCAATACACTAGTCACTAAACACGACCAGAGTTCTGCACAGAGAAAATTAACGTATAGTGCGTCTGAGCAACGCCCGAGGCCTCCTTTGTCCGAAAATACAGCTACCCCATTCGAGAAATGGGGCGGTTTTGAACATACGTACGTATTTTCTCATACGAACAAAAGTTTGCTTTTTTAACTGGATCCTCGCCACTTCTGTTTTCAGTTGTTTTCCTCTACTTATCCTTTACCTGGAATAATCCACGTGCCGCAAATAGAAAATAATGACAATTTATGGATGGATCAATAATAATAATAATAATAATAATAATAATAATGATAAAGAAAAGAGAAAACTTAACGAAACCATTTGTGTATCTCAAAATTACGGCGACCTACCATGAGCTAAACCTACTGCAGAAAAAGAAAAAAACGCATTATTTGAATGCCAAAAATACCCAGACATGTTGTTGGGGTTCAATTCTTAAAACTGGTGATTGGCGATTTCAGTTTGGTCCGAATTCGGTTCGGGTCAATTCAAATTGTGCATTTCTCTCGTCTGATTCAGCCACAGCAGGCTGACTTCGAACTCGAAGAGGACTCCGTTTCGTTCTTTCAATCAAACAAATGCACCGGCCAATCGGTCAATTAAGGGCGTAAAAAGAGACCATAAATAAGCAAGCGTTGGAAGCAATTTAAAATTTAAAGAAAAATTTCGCCGTTGCCGGGGATCGAACCCGGGTCGCCCGCGTGACAGGCGGGAATACTTACCACTATACTACAACGACTTTGATACTAAACACATGGTCGATAATTATTCTCTTAATTTTTTTCTTGTTCATGATTCCCAGTCTGCTTTTTTCTTTCCCTAGAAGTGAGATAATCTTAGCTGGATTATTGAAGGTGGTGAAGATCAAAACTCTTTCTAGAATGAAACAATGAGTATTCAAGTTTCAGTTACTTGGACAGATTGTTATATTATTGCTTTCTAGTATGAGTTTGTGATTCATCTTTTGGCTGTCAATTATGTTAGTATGATGAAAGAATAAAAGAAGTAATGCTCTTTAAGCTGCATTTGTTTGGCTTCCGTCTAGGCCGTACAGTTGTCCATGAAATTGACAATCTTGAGTTCTTTTGTGATGTTTGTCCATGAAATTGTGCCAACTGCCAACGTGCCTGTATATCTGCAGGCAGATGATGTGTGATGTGATACAATGTTGGGCAGTTGGCACAATTTTTGGGGGCACGTTGGTCTTGTATCTCCATACAAGATGCCCTCTAGATTGGCCATTGGGAACGCTAGAGTGTGTAGGAAGGGGAAAAGGCGGGTTGCTGTGCAGTTTTGGGGGGCTTTGTTGATGCGCATTTCTGCAGGGTCTTGCACTTTTGGTGGCATCTTTCTTGTATTGAGATGTGATAAAGGAGTTTCTAATGTCCTGGGTGTCGTATGGCTTTGTTGAGACTTTGGACCTTTAAATTGGCATGTGGTACTTCTAAATGAAAATGCTCCGATCTCTATTCAAAAAAATTTTTGATGGTATACTTTGTAAAAAAGTGCTTTAATCATTGCCATTTAAATATTTTCCAAAGTTCTAGCACGACACATTCTCGTTCTTTAACAGCAAGGATGCGAAAGAGGGAAGAGAAAGAGAGTGAGTTATGAAGAAGAGAGAGAGAGAGAGAGGAGGATGGGGAGAGGAAAAGATAGAAAAATAAAAGACAGAAATTAGGAGACTAAAAAAGTTATATTATTATTTTTAAATAATTCATAGTTTTATAAATTTGTGTATTATCAAACAGAAAAATATTTTTCAATGAATATTAGTTTCTTAGTCAAATACTTAAAAAGAAAATATTTTTCCATAAAAAAATTTACCCAACAAATATTTTATATAGATCAAACTTTTTGGCCTACTTTTTATTATGTAGATAGATTGAACTTTTTTTTTTTTTAGTGAACTTATATAGATATATATTTTCTGGCCTCTTTTTGCATTTTCCTAATAAAAACTCTTTTTCTTTTTTTCTTTTTTTTTTTTTTTTGGAGAAGCTCCTAATAAAACTCTTCCATTTTATAATAAATCTACTTTATTTTGTCATGTGAAGAGCTGACAAATTGCACAATTCTCTCTTTTAAACTATTATTAGAATATTAAATGCTTCAAAAATTGTTCGGCAGAAATAGCAGTAAAAATTAACCCGGACGCATGGCAGAGCAATTGGCTTACATTTATTTATTTGACGAGTGATGATCAGATTTTATTGAATATAGTAGTCTATATAGAGGAATTAGCGTACATTTTCCTAATCAAGCTGCTTCCACTCGTTGGCAACACGGGCAAGCGCATCAGAAGAAGACCCACCAATGCGCAAGGCCTTGGCGGCACTTGTTTTCAACTCTTTAGCCCTTTGCCTCATCTTCTTCCCTTCTTGGCCTTCGATCACCATTCTGACAACTCCTCCTATTTCTTCGCGCCCAACCACACTCTTTCCCGGCGCCACTGCTGGCTTGATGGCCACCCCGACCTCCTCCGCTAGCATGGTGGCATTCATTCTCTGTTCTGCATAAAGCGGCCAAGCGATAATCGGCACGCCATGAGCTACGCTCTCCAATGTTGAGTTCCATCCGCAGTGTGATAAGAAGCCGCCGGTCGATGCATGTTTAAGAACCATGACTTGCGGAGCCCATGACATCATAACCACGCCCCTATCTTGAGTCCTGACTTGGAATCCTTCTGGTAAATAAGCATTTGGATCGTTAACATCGCTCCCCACATTGAAAAATGTACCCGCTGCACTGCCTTCGGAAGGCTTGCGCATAACTAAGACGAAACGTTGCTGGCTCAGTTCCAGTCCTAATGCCAGTTCCGTGAGCTGCTCCGCTGACAACGTTCCGCCGCTGCCTAGCGTTACAAAAAGAACTGACTCAAGAGGTTGCTTATCTAGCCAAGCCAGTAGCTCAACACCTTGGGCAGTTAGTGGATCTTCCTGTTTGATCAGCGGCCCAAGCGAATGAACCGGTGGGGTGGGGATTTGTTCGAAAAATGGGTTTTCTGATAGAGCCTTAATTCCGATTGGTTCAAGATCCTCCCAAGAATTAAGAAATATACCAGCCGCCAAAGGCAAGCGGCTGACATGAAGTAGAAAAACATTGTACTCGTCAATCTTCCGGTTCTTGGTGGGATCTATCAAGTCTTCGATTCGAATTGGAGTACAACCAGGGACGTCAACCGGTTCGGGAAGATCCACAAATTCGCCCTCCACTTCCCGGTCAAGAGTAGGAAGATAAAGCGAAAATGTCAGCAGAGCCGAAGAAGCAGTGAAGAAAGAATAAGTCGGAATAGACAACTCTCTGCAGACCTCAAAAGCTTGGGTACAGAACAAATCAATGACGAGCGCTTGTGTCTTGCCCAGCCCGACGAGTACAGATTTTAGCGATTTAAGGCTCTCTTCTACTATCAAGCATAGGCGAGTGAGTGTCATCTTGTGGTCGGCGATGGCAATGGTGGACACGTCGACGAGAGGTAGTTCTACGATGTCTAGGCCAGGAGGGAGGGACGGCGACCGGAGGAGTTGGTCCTGGGCGGCGGAATGGTCTTTGGTGGTGATGACTAGAAAACTGACGCGGCAGTCGTGTTGTATGACTAGGCGCTTGGCGAACTCGAGCAGGGGGGTCACGTGACCGAGGCCTGGACTCGGTAGAACTGCCACATGGGGTTTCATGGATTGGGTTACCGCCATTGCGTCTTGCTGCTGCTCTCCTTTAGGATTTTTGGGTATTTGCTTTGATAGTGTGATATGGGAGGTTGCAGCTGCACTGTTATTGATTCAAAATAAAAGGTGCGGACGGAGAGAAACGGACGGACATATGTGGGGCTCACATATTTTTTGCCATTTATTTTTGTAAGTTTTAATTTTTTTTGTCAGAAACAATTACATTAAATGTGCAATAAAATCCATTTGCAGTGCATTGACAATGGGAGAAATCCCGTTCTTGCATCATGATTTGATACTTTTTTCTCTCACATAGCACCCCACATCCGATAGCCCTCCGCTCTGCCTTTCTGAGTTGGTGATGGCTGCTAACACGAATCTCACGGCATTCTCATTGAGGTTATATATGTGAAGGAAATATTGGTGAACTCATAACTCAATCTCACAGCATTATATGAAGAAAGTATTGGTGAATTGATGGTTATTTTGCTCTTTTGTTTCGGTTTCTCACTTCTTTGTTTTTAGTAGTTGGAAATCATTCACTTATATATAGTACGGCAATTTCCAATGACTTCCCCTCTACATATATGGACTCCGCGTGTTGTCTTCACCGGAATCCATCGTGTTTAACTAATATGTTTTTACTTCGTTGCAGAAAGACAAATAAAACTGTCTAGGAAACCAACCTCGAGAGAGTTCATTGCAGTAGACAATGCTATGCGTATTTCGGCAATATTGAGCTTTGTCATTGGCTAACTTTCTACGATAGCCCTTGTGCGGACCATATATATATATATATATAATGCTTATTGTTTGCAGTCTCCCTTATTTTAAATTGGTTATACGTATATCTCCATTTTAATTTTTAGAGGCCTACGTTCAAGCAATGAAATGATCGTGACAAGTATATATTCCATCACCCAAAAAAAAATATGCGGCGAGACAGCTTTACTTGCCATCACTAAAAAATTATTCGGCAATTGTTAGGGCCAAAGGCCCGCAACCAAAAGGGAGTCAGACTACCTTTTTGTCAAGAACCAGAGGAGGGGGGTCGATTCCCTTCCGGCAGAGACCACGCACCAGTGTCTAGAAATATTTTACTAGAAAATGATTTTGCTTAATTTTATTTTCTATGTCCATTAAGATGCCTATAGTTAATTTCATTTTCTTGTGTTATTTTCTGAAAATAAACCAGCCAAATATTAGGCAAGTCCAAGCCACGGAAAAAAAAGAGAGAAATAGATAAATATACCAACATTATCTTGGTAGAGCTATCCCGAGGTATTAATAAAACATTAAAAAAAAATTTAAGGGTTTAGGATTACATCGAGGGAACAAAAAATAAAAAAATATATTTTTTTAAAATTAGAATTTAGGGTTTAATGTGTAAGGTTTAGGATTTAGAAAATTCTCAAAAAAAATTCTTAAATATTTTTTAAATCTCAGTACGGTTATCCATGCTCCCCCCCCAAAAAAAAAAATATGCAGGGCTAAATCATGAATAATCCAAGCTTGATTGTGAATGCCGCGTGGCAGAGATAACTTCCATTACATCGTTAGAAAGAATAAAAGGTTCCCTTTTGATCACATAGATAGAGAGGCATATATAAAGTGATATATATGTCAACTTCTCAGAGGGATAATATTTGCAATAATTCTTCGCATAACATGAGCTTTCATTGGCAAGACATTAGTTTTTTGAGTTTATGACCAATTGGGATCAGAATTTCTCCAATTTTAAAATTGTTAAGCACAATTTCTAACTATTTAAGAGTTGAAAATCAATTTTTAATCTATCTCCTATTGAAATTTATCTCACTATCAGTATTATAAATAAGGAAAATGTATGTGATGACACTTGTTGTCAACACAATATTAGTTCCATTCACATAAAATATCATCTTTTCATTAGTGCACTTAGTAATATTGGTAAAAAAATATCTTCACCATATCAAGATAGTAAACATAGATCAAATTAATATAGTTCAACTACATTTGCCCAATAAAATTATTAAAAAAAAATTTTGATCAAAAAATATCTTTTTAGATGAATTTTCAATAAGTCTTTTACCTAATATTTCTATATGCATAAATTTTTCTTTTTTTTTTTTGAAAATTTTATCAAATTTAAATTTAAATTTAGAATATATGAATCATTTATTTTTTAAAAGAATATTTTATTAATTTATTTTATTTTTATCAGTTAAAAATTTAATTGAACTTAAATACTTGTTAGTCCTTTTCTTTAAAAATGAGTTAATATAAAAGGAATATAATAAATAAAATAATACAAATTTTATTATAATAATATAGAATGTGAGTTAATAAAAAAATAAAAGTTATTTTATTAATTATATCAAATTGTGGTAGATAGAATTAATTAATTTATGTGTAAATTTTATTTAAAAAATAAAAATTAAATTAAATTATAAAATATTAATTTATATGTCTATAATTGTTTTAAATTTTGTTCTCGAATATAACCCAACCCGTATTATATAGCTTTATAAGTTTATCAAGACCTAATAATAATTGTAAGTTGTACCCAAGGGGATGGGGTGCAGCTGCTGAATACTGGACGCACTGACAGATATGATTTCAACTAGCAATACACTTGTCACTAAAGACAACCAGAGGCACAGAGAAAGTTAACGTATGGTGCGTCTGAGCAACGCCCGAGGCCTCCTTCGTCTGAAAATACAGCTACCCTATTCGAGACATGGGGCGGTTTTCAACATACACGTATGTATATGACGTATGGGCTCAACAAAAATGCAAGTTGAATCTCCTAGTACATTTTCTTGAAAATACTGCTGTCAATTGGGAAGTAAAATGCTGTCAATTGGGAAGTAAATGCTAAGAGATGAAATCTGAAGATCAGCGTCATTGTCCGAGTCAGGAACACATAGAAGGAGATTCCGTTGCCACTATGCACACCTCTAAGACTTGAATATTTTTTTTTTTTACGATCCCGAAACTTGAATGCAAAATGACAGGGCGTGGAAGTGTATGAGCCTGCAACTTTTACCGAGACTTGCACTTCAAGACTTGAATTCAAAAATACCCCAAAACGATATATATATATATATAGGGATTTTGATGCATCTGATTAACAATTGATTCACCGCATTCACTACTGAAAGATCCATCCTTGGATGCTACATGCAACTAGAGAACTGGAACTTGCCTACATGACGATCTGCCAATGCCCTTTTGACATTGGATTCAAAGAACTTCGGGTTATCCCTTCACTCATTAGCTGCATCTGTCTGTATTAAGGGCATCCTCGTAACTTGGTCGCTGGACAACAATACCCACAAATTTCACATTCAATCATGCACATGGTCATGCAGTGCTGCTACCTGGGAAAAGAACAAGAGACAGAGCGAAGAGAAGGAGAAGCAATTATAGCAACAACAAACTACTAGAATTAGCGGCAAACTAAATGCCTTGAATGAATGATAATATCCATAAACAATATTGCCTTTTATATTTATGGCCGGTTTCATCAAAACACATATTTGCCTTCCAAATCAATTATAACATAAATATGCATAATCGGAGATTCACAATGACTGTTGATTGAATTTTTAAACTATACGATTAATATACAGATAAATTATTATTTTTATATTTTTTTAAAAATAATTTCCACAAAATTATTTTGTAATAAATATAATATATTATCAATTAAATTTAATAGAATTACTTAATATGCACATATTACAAATTTATATGTAAAATATTAATTTTGTAACGTGTCATAGTTATTTAATTTTAATTAATAAAAATATAAAAACAACTAAATGAAAAATACAAAAAATATTTAAAAAATTTATCTCATATCTCTCCTCTTTTCTTCTCTCTCCTCCTTCTCCACCCCTCTCCGTCACTCTTAATCTTATTGTTATACTTTTCTAGCTCCTGAGACATGGTCTTCACCCTTTATGTCATGATAATGGTACCATAGTTTCAGAGTACAGGAAAAGAAACAGTGACTTTGATTTAAGGCATCTTTCTCTTAATTCTTTTCTTCTCTCTTTTCTTTTGACTATGATTTTTCCATGTCTTTTTATGGATATTATGGTTTCGAAAAAAGAATTGAAGGGACAATCTTCACGGGTGTATTAGTTTCTTGGTTAGACCCTGATTTTGGATTATTTTTTATCCATCATTGATCTCAAATTGTGATATTGCTTGGTTTTTTCTTTTCGATCTAAGATTCTATTTGGTTTTGGTCCTTGATGTGGTTTGAGAAACTATAACCTTAGGATTTAAGTCATGTCGCCCCAGGGTTCTAGTGATGTTTTTGATTGCTTTGACGTTGAGATTTTAGGCTGCTACCATTTCAATGATATGGGTATATTTTTACTTGGATTTGAGATTTGACCTAAAGGGAATAAATTGGGTGATTTGGGTTGCATGATTGAGTATAAATTCAAATTCTCGTTTGGAATTCAAAAATACTGTTTGTAATTGGGTTTGTTCCTTTATTTTGAAGCTTGGTGTTTTTTATAACTCTTTAGGGATGCTTGGGAAAGAATAATTATTATACATGACGATATTATTTTGATAAATGGAGTTCAAAATTTTGAGTTTGATCCGGAATGGGTTGGTCCTATGGTTCAGATTAGATTGGATTGTTGAGAAATTTTTGATTTTGTTCTTAATCTTAAAAAAAAAAAAAAATTGTGGAAAGGAGGTGGAGATCCAAGCATGAAGGAGAGAGGTGGTGGAAGATGAGAGAAAAGGAGAGAGGAGAAAGAAAGAAGGTTGAAAGAGGAGAGATGAAAAGATAAGAAAATTTTTTTAATTTTTTTAATTTTTTTATATTTTTATTTATTTATTTATTTATTTATAATTTTCATTAATTATAATAACATATAACATGCCACTCAATTAATTTTTTATAAGTAGATGTATTATGTATGAAACTTAACAAATTTCGTTAGATTCAATTCACAATATACTAAATTTATTATAAAATAATTTTATAAAAACTAAATAGTAACTTTTTAAAAGCTGTATTATATTTTTAAAAATATACAAAAAATATAAATATATAGTAATTTGTTTATATATTAATCTTAAAGTACATTAACCTCAAAAGGTCTTCCTAACTCTTATTAAATTTCTTTTTATGGTAGGGTGTGGCAACTCAAAAACTCGATTACAAGAAATATGAGTGAAAAAAGTTGGTTAATGAGAGGAGGAAATGATTAAGACAATTAAAGCAAGAAGTTGGTGGAGGAATGGCGTTTCAGATTTTTCTTCCAGTTAAGACAACACCAACCTCGATCAAGCTGAAAAGATTAAAAAAATATATATATATAAAAGAAGTAATTAAAAATTGTGACCTCAAACTTTCAAATTACTCGTCTTGTTAGGGCAACTTAAAAAAAGACCATAAATAAGCAAGCGTTAGAAGCCATTTAAAATTTAAAGAAAAATGTCGCCGTTGCCGGGGATCGAACCCGTGTCGCCCGCGTGACAGGCGGGAATACTTACCACTATACTACAACGACAATCTTGCGTTTCCGAAACATTTTATAACTCTAATCTATTTACACAATTGTAAGTCATTTGTGACTTTCCAATCAGTTTCCGAAGACTTCTCCTGCAGACTCCCAATTTACGGACAGCTCCATGCTTTTCCGTGACATTAAGCCTTCTAACATCCCGTGAGAGCATCATCATTAAGGTAAGATCCAACACCAATTTCTCCATTCTCGGCGGGATCATCGGGTAGGATGTTTATGGTTTAATTCACCAAACCACAAGCTTAAATTTGTAATCGAGCTGGATTTTCAATTCAACAATTTTGAAAACCAAAATTGAATAGACATTAATGAAAAATTTTAGTTGGATTAAGTTTTTAACTGGATAAAATGTAATTTTAGCAAAAAAAAAAAGTTATAATTTCAACTTAAAATGTACAAATTTGATGTATTTGTTTTTATAAAATATAATTTTAATTATATATAAGATAAATGAATCTATATCTATATATATATATATATCTAAGTATAAATTGTTAAAATTAGGGAAAAAAAAACCTTAACTTTCCCTTATGTGCCATTTTTTTTTGACAAATTAAAAATATTATAATATTTTATAATTATGAAATTTTAATTACAATCAAAATTAATCAAATTAGTATTTTATAAATAAATTAATATATATTTAATTAAAATCAAATAAAAATTTTATTAATTCATATAACCTTACTTGAATTATAATTAAATCTTTATAGTTATAAATTATTTTAACAAAAGAAAATAAAAGACAAAATGTAGAAAAAAATCACTCTCCATTTCTTCTTTTCAAAAAAGAAAAGAAAAAAGAGTGATATCAAATTCAGCAACTTCTTCTTTTTTTTAAAAAAAAAAAAGCATTACTCTTACATTTTCTTAAAAGGAAATAAAGTAAAAATAACTACTCTCAATTTTTTTTTCCATTTGTTTTATTAAAAAAAGAAAAAATTCTTTTTAAAAAATTATCATAAAATTAATTTAACTTAACTAACTATTTTTTTTTTTCAAATCTAATCAACTATAAAAACAAATTTAACTTAAACCAAATTTAAGAAGGAAAAAAACTATTTTTAAATTTTTTTGTAAAAAATAATAATCAACATTTGAGTGTTTTTTTTCTGGTTTTTTTAAATAAAATACAAGTAAAAATTAATTGGTCAACAAATATAATTAAACTTGTGCATTGCATATAAATCTAATAATAATATATATTAATATTGTTGAAATTAAGAAACAATTAGAAATTTTGAGTAAATCTTTGAACAAAAATTGATTTCGTAGCACTCGTTGCTTAATTTTTGATTTTCTTAATAAGCTCACATGGTTTGTAATATTTTACATTAATCTAGTTATTGATTTTCACTCTTTCTTAGTATTTTAATAAAATTAGGATTTATAGTCTTCTTTTGTATAATATGAGATCAAGCATCTTGGACTTATCTTATTATTCTTTTGTCTTTTCTTAATCAGATTACTCAATTTTAAATACTAATTTTTTATTTAAATAATTTTTTAAAAACTAATATTTATAGTTAATTATAATAATATTATTTATTAAAATTTTGATTATGAATTTAGTTATGAATGATATGTAATAATAAAATTTACTTCACTTTTTAGTTAATTATTTAATTTTTATTTCATTTAATTCCTCCAATATAAGACTAAATTTAAAAACTAATAAATAAACTCAAACATTAAGATATAATTAATAACAAAATTAATTTCAATTTTATTCAACTATTTTTTCTAAATCAAATTTAAAAACAAATTAACTTAATTGATTCTTATTAGAATCATAACTTAAATTCTGTTATCTTAATTTTTTTTTTTAAAAAAAAGAATTTGTGCATCATATAGACCTAAATTTAGTATATATTAATATTATTAAAATTAAGAGAAAATCAGTGATTTTGAACAATATTTTGAGCCAAAATGACTATGTGATAATATTTATTTATTTTTAAAATCTTCTTAATAAACTTTTATAATTTGTTGTATTTGACATTAATTTAATAATTAATTTATAATTTTTTTAATCATTTAATAGAATTAGAAAGTATTTTAATAGAATTAAGATTTTTATATACCTTTAATTTTATTTTTTTTTTCATACTATAATATCAAGTATGTTTGATTATATTTTTATTTTTATATTTTTATATTTTTTACTTTTTCTCAACTAAATTACTTAATTTTAGGCATTATTTCCTTTCTTAAGTAATTTTTCTTCAAGTTTGATACATGTAGTTGATCATAGTAATATTATTGATTAAAATTTTAATTATATATTTAATTAAGATTGGTATATAATAATGAAATTTATTTCACATTTGAGTCAATTATTTAATTTTTATTTCATTTAATCCTTCCAACACAAATATAAATCTAAAAATTTCTAAATTAAATAATGAAATTAATTTTAATTTTATTTAATTATTTTTTAAATCTAAATTAAAAGTAAATTTAATTAATTAATTATTATTAAAAGTATAATTGAAGTTTTGTTATTTAATATTCTCTATTAGATATTTAAAACTCCTACAACGCATAAACTTGCAATTAATGATAATATATAAAGGGAAAATTTAGGAAAACAAAGAAGTGGTTGGCACAAGTGAATATAAATGAATTTTATACTATATATAAGAAAATTTATACTATGCTAATATTTTTCATGCAGTATAAAAGGTCTTGTGTATAATAGAAAAACTTTTTTTATGCACTTGAGTTCATTATTTTTATATCTACGTAGTCAAACCCTAAAAAAATAAAAATAAAAAAACAGAAATTTTGGGGATAACATGACCAATTTTTTATCATATATTTGCTTGGTACAAAAGTCACCAAGGGTGACTAGCTTGTTCGCCACCATGCCATGGGTTTTTTTTTTTTTTTCTGTTTTTGTTTTTCCTTTTCCTTTTGTGTCTCAAATCTCAATGTGGGTTTTCCTCGATGTTAGACTTCCTCTGAGAGGTTAAGGCGTGTGCAAGATAGGTATTTATTAGAATTTCTCTGATAAAATTCAGAAACTCAGTGAGGTTTTGAAAGATTTCATAAATTTGTATTTTGGGCTATAAATATACTCCCAAATTAACCATTTGGCTATAAAGGCCTAAAGCTCATGATAATAATTAAGAAATTTTTTAATTTGACTATTTATTTAACATTAAATGTGAGGAGCAAGAAAAAATTATATAGGATCTGTGAAACATGAGTTTGTTAATACCAATCAATCACATCCAAGTAAAGAATTAATAATGAAACTCTTGATCTATTTTTGCTGCAAAAAATTAAGATAAATTGTAACCATTAATAGAATGAATAATTAATTATTTTTGGATTGACAAGCTAATTAGTGATTTGTATTTCAAAACCAAAAAGGGAGAGATTGGAATTCTAAATTTTTGTTAATATATCCAAAACATATCATCATTTATCTTGTTGATAATTGTTTAGATCATTAGTAGATACCTGTGCACTCATATCTCTAGTATCAACCATTCATGTCCAGTTGAAGCTGAAAAAGTCAGGATAATGTCTCTCAATTTAACATGCAATAAGCTCATGTCCATTTAAATAGGAAACAAATATCATATGTCTGCCAACCCACAAGGAGTTGGCAGAGGATATAATTGTTAATGACACTCTCGTGTTTTGAATGCAATTGGCTCAAAGGTTTTTAGCTCAAAGGTTTTAGTCAAATTCATTTAGATGACATAAATATTATGATTAAAAACCTATAATTTGATGAACCCATCATTTAGGAGACTCCCTCTAGAGCTAATGATATTTAATGTCAAAGATGAGAACATTTGTGAAACACTACAATAACTAATGGCCCTATTATGAAAAAACAAAAGCATTAATCTTTTTCCGTCTCTCTAGTATTATGCTGTAAAACTTGAATAAAAATTTAATTTAGTATTATTAGAAAAGGTAAACCTAAATGGCAACTATTTTTTACAATTATTTTTTTTAAATAAAGAATTTGAGAATAATAGATATATGGGAGCAATTATGATACGGTGCTAAGAGAGACAAGTGGTAAGAGATTTCCATGTGTCCTGGGTCAAAGACTAAGGGTCTGATTGTTTCACATAAAATGTTTTCCTAAAAAATATTTTTCTCATTTTTCAATATTTAATGCAATGAAAAATCAGGGTCAACAAAAAAATACTTTGTAAGTCAACTAAAAAATATTGATTTTTCTTTTTTTTTATGAAAAATGACTTCACCTCCCAACAAGCGGAAGTCATCGTCTAAGGGAGCAAAACTATTTAAAAAAAAAAATTGAGAGAGACGAGAGAAAGAAATAGAGACATGTAATCACCCAAATCTTTTCTTTCTCAAATCTCTGTCAATTTCCTTCCAAACCAATGGTCTTCTTCTTTCTCTCATGACAATATTGTATTTTTATTTTCCACCCTAAAATCATTTATTTTCTTTGTCTTGATTTACTGTAATCACTCCTTAGTCTTTAGGTTTTTTATATTCTGAATCAATTTATTTTGTCTCCATCTTCTTTTAGGTTTTGGTTTACAGGTTAGATTCGACGAGGGAGTTTTGAAATTGGATCCCTAGAATGTGTCCTTTAAAAAAATAATAATAATAACTTACAAAGGCTTGTTGATTTTGGGCAATAGGAGTACAAAACATTTCATAAAGATCTACATTGTTGGGAAGTTAAAAGGTTAAACAAAATTGGAGTTATTACCTACTTGTTCAGTTTTTAGTACTTTCCTGTCTATTAATTATGGTGCAATGATAATTAGGTAGAGTATGTTTAATTGGATTGTTGGACAATGAACACAACTCCCAAAGTAATGGTCCTAGAACTTGTGTGTAGGATGGCTTCTGGGTACAAATCCGAATTATGGGGTCAGTGTGATGTTGTGTTGTTTCACTTCTTGGTTCTGGTTTTGATTAACTAATACAATCTCCAGAACACTGGCTCTTAATTCTTGGTGTATAGAAATTTTATTACTTGAGCTATAGGTTTGATAGAGATCTTATTAAAAACTATGTACATGTTTTTCCATGATTACTTTTTGTGGTTCATATTGAATAAAATAAATTTTGACCATTAAAAAAACGAGTGTTGTGTTCTTATGGGGGGATCCTAATGAACTGCTACATATTTTCCTAGTTTAAGTGGGCAAAACAATTGTAAGTTTTAATTTTTTCAAAGAAATATATGAATTTTTATTTACATGTTATTTTTTTAATTTTAATATAAATCATTATTTTCACTATTTTAAAAAAATTTATAATTTTTTAATAAATTTTAGTATCACAATTAAATAGTAAAAAATAATTTATTTTCATTAAAAAATTTTCTTAATAAATATTTTATACAAATAAGTTGTTTTCTAGCAAATAAATAGACTTAATTGTTTAATCTAAAGGAGGTGATATAAGTCATATGTAATAGAGGGATTAATTGTGTGATCTAAAATTAAAAAATGATATGGAGGAAAAAACAAAAAGACAATTTTTAAAAGTCCTTTAAATTAAACAACTAGACTAAGCTATATCATTGAAAATGATTAGTGGTGGTCAAAGATAAATAGGGGACTTTTCATGAGAGATTCCTAAGACTTACAAATACATAAAAATCATAAAAGTGATTTAATAGGTATCTTGTAGAATGAACTAACCATTCTAAAAGATAGAGAGATTAAGATTTAAGTGATCAAGACCATTTTGAAATGCATAGTTTAAAAGAGATGGAGACCTAAGTGTTTAAGTTGGCATTACAATCACTATTACTATAGCTAATATATATGTGTATTAGTATTATGGAAGCTAAGAGAGTCAATGATTTTGTACAATTCCTTAAGCAAATGACACTTAAATGGTAATATTTATTTAATTTTAAATTTTTTTTAGTAAATTCTTATAAGTTATAATATTTGATATCAACTTAATAGTTAATTTGTAATTTTTTTAATATTTTATTAAAATTAAAATTTTAATATATATCCAATTATCTTTTCACACAATAAAATCAAGTATATTTGATTTACACTATTATTTTTTTATTTTCTTTCAATCAAATTACTTAATTTTACATATTAATTTTTTCACTTGAATAATTTTTTTTTCAAAGTTAGTGTCAATAATTGATTATACTAATATTATTAATTAAAAATTTAATTCTAAATTTAGTTATGATCAGCATGCAATAATAAAAATTCTTAAATTAATTATGATATTATTCATAATTAATAATTAAATCAATTTTAATTTTATTTAACTATTTTTTCTAAATCTTAATTTAAAACAAATCAATTTGATTGATTATTAATTATAATTATAATCTAAATTTTGTTATTTTAACATTTTTTATTTAAAATATAAAACTTACACAATACATGGGCCTAAACCATATATATATATATATATATATATGTATATTTGTATTGTTGAAATTGAGAGAAAATTAGTTATTTTGAGCAATTCTCTAAGTATAAAATGCATATATGGCAACATTACTTAATCTTAGAATTTAATTAGTAAACTCTTATAATGTATAGTATTTTATATGAATTTAGTTGTTAGTTTATAACTTTTTGTAGTATTTTAATAAAATTAAAATTTCAATATATATCTAAATCTAAATTTTTTAAATAATTAAATCAATTTCAATTTTAATAAACTATATATTTTTTTCTAATTTAAATTAAAAGTAAATTATTTGATTGATTATTATTAAAAGTATAACTTGTATTTTATTATTTTACCACTTCTTAATATATATTTAAAATCTACATAATGATGCTACTAAACTTAGGATTCATATTAAAGATAAGAAAATTAACTCTCCTTACAATGTCCTGAAATTTAAATTTTCATTATAATGATTTCAAAAGAATTTAACCATATTCTTTTTTATAATGTTGATGTTTAATAAATTAACTAGGTATTTCCTTTTACATTAGTATAACATTATAATAGAATTTAATTTAAGTCAATTATAATAATACAATTTAATTTAATTAATTTGATAATTGAATCTTTCTCATATTTGGTACATGTACGATTTTTTGATGATTTAGTATAGACATTTAAATAAAATAATTAAATTAAATTGTTTGCTTTAATTGAAACATTTTTTTGCGGTAAAATGAATATAATTAAATTAAATTAAATTAAATTCTCAAATGTATTTGGGGTGATAATTATTAATTTTATCATATCTCAAAATTAGAATTCAATTAAACTCTCGTATTTTAAAAATTATAATTTATAAAAAATTAAAAAATTATTTTAAAATTTTATAGAATACGTTCATTCCAAACATCCTCTTATTCATTTCCTTGAATTGTCAAGTCTTTGGATGGAACTCCACAAGTCCAAGAGCATGTCTGAGGCCCTGTTAGGCATTTGCATGGCATTGTATAGGTCTCCTTGCCCAGACAATTCACTGGGCTTGGGCGGCTGGCGGTGCTCCTTAGCCCATATTTTGATTCACAAGACTTTTGACTCCATACGTAAAGTTAATAAATATCTTATCTAAACCCTCTAATTTATGAATCTTATAGTTAAAAAAAGAAAAAAAAATTAAATCCTATTAGTTCTATTCTCTTATATATATATATATATATATGAATTATATAACTCTCTATTTAGATTAAAAATAAATAATAATAATAATAATAATAATAATAACAATAATAATAAATATTTTATTTTAATTAGTTAGCTCATACTCTTATAATCATATAAAGTCCAAATCCTACAAAAAAAAAACACATTTAATTTCCATAAGTTAAGGTGTGATTCCTATTGGATGCGCGAATGTAATCTTGTAGACAACGAGGGTTAATTACAAAGATTAATAATTTTAATTTCAATCACAGGCCATTGATCCCGAAATATGAATCAATCAATCCCGGAAAATTTTTATCGGATTCATTTTGGAAGGATCCGAGGCCGGTGCCATGCAGGCCTAGTGGCCGCAAATTCCACTTCCTCGAGGTTGATGAGCTGCAGTCTAGCCAATGAGGTCGATGGATAGATGCGTTGCCATTTCTATAGCATAATCGAAATGGCTTAGTTACAGCGTCAAATTCTCATGGACGAATTTAGACACAAGAAAAGAATTTTTTAACGTCACAAAACTGAAGAGTCAAGTTGTGATTTATTTAAACCATAAATTAAAAGGGGAGCCAGTTCTATAAAAGACATTAAATGATTGCTTGACTGTAATAATTTGTTAATGTTGAGCAATACTATAATAATATAGAAAATATTATTGTATTGTACTGAAAATTAATATTTAATAGTATTATATATATATATATATTTATTTATTTATTTATTATGTGAACGAGAGATAATATTGTAAAAAAATATTAAATATTTTCATAATTTAAATAATTTTTAATATTAATTATATTATAATCTTCAACAACAAACAGGTTTATGAGAATTGAGTCCAAGCAATAATTTCCTAATCCGAAGAAAGGCACTATAACTTCAAATTTAGCAAGAAAGGTAGCTTGATCGTTGTGTTGTTGTGTTGCCAGTAAGCAAAATACCAAACCCAACAACCCTGCTTAATTTTAATCATCATCTGTACCAAAATAATAATAATAACACTGTTAAACATTATTGCATAAATAAATTTAATGTATTGAAGAATATAAATAAATTATGTTCAGCTATGTACCATTCATGGATGGATGCTCTCATAAAATCATCATCTTCTTATTGAATGATTTTTATTCTTAACGAGGTGGATTTGTTACATTAGAGCGAATAGACGAATTTATTTAAATTATTTATTTTCTCAGCGAATGACATAGCCGTAATGGGACCAATTGCACGATGTTGATTGGGGAGGGGAGGGGGGGCGTTCCCATTAAAAATAGCTATGGGTCTGTACGACATGTTTGTCCTCTTCCATGACAGCCTTCTTCTAAACAATGCAATACCCTTGTATTTAAAAAAGAGAAAGAAACATGATTATAATGAAACAGAAAGAAGAAGAAGAAGAAGAAGAAGAGAAAGAAACCAAAAATTATAAAAGGAGGGATACCATTGAAGCAGAACTTCAAACGAAAGATAAAAAGTGGTCTTGATTTACGTCAAATTAACCGAGACTTTGGGACCAGTAATTCAAAAAGATAACAAAAAAATCTCAAATTTGAAAAACTGTGCTGGCTTGTTTATCTTAAACCCGAGAGTCTAAGCTTAGAGGATTTCAATTTTGCAATCAACCCCACGTACCGGTCCTCCCCAGACAAGCACGGAGCCAAGCGTCCAGGATTCATTATTACAATTATTTACTTCAATTAATTCCATTGCTGGCCGGTTTATTATTATTATTATTATCATTATTTGTGATTATTATCAATCAATGGTAATTAATTAAAAACCCAAGCAAGCGGTCATTGTATGCTCCGTCCGATCCGCACACCAAGAGAAGAAACCGCATCACAATAATACATAAATAATAAGTACACGAGTGGCCCTTTCGTAGTTTTAGGGAACTATGAAGGTGAGATTTTACCGTTCGTGTGACTGGTCGATATTTTGTCGTTACTTCTTTTCTGCCACTCCTTTAAGTTCCGTGAAAAATACATAAACGAAAGTCCACTCAACTCCCACCACCACCACCACCACCATCCCCACCCAGCCTCATCGATTTTGATTTTCAATAATCTTCTTTCCTCTTCTCTCTCTATATCTCTCTCGCTCGCTTTCTCGCTTCGGTTCACTGTCACTGTTCTCTTTGTTTTTTCTGTTTTTCTTTGTTTTTTTTTCCTCTCATTTTTCATAAAAGAAGTGGAACGCATCCTGCGATTTCAAGTCAGTGGCACGTGAGATGTCGTCATGTTAGTTGCATTTCTTAAGACCACCTCGTCTTGAATCAGTTCTGTAATAAGCCCACCACCAATCTGTTCCAAAGAACCGAGAGCGCTTCTGTTCTTGCTTTTCGCTGCCCTTTCCATTGGTGGCTCTTTAGAAAGAAAACGCAAACAAGAAAAAAGAAAACGCAAAAAGGAAAATAAAAATTTGAAAAAAGGAAAAAGAAACAATGTCTTACTTATAGATGCCAGTAGCTGTGGAGAGGAAAGTCGAGGAGGTTGTTCCGAAGTTTTGAAATGCAAAAGAGTCAGCGATTTTTCCCGGTGTACGGGCCGATCGGGAAGTCGCCGGCGATTTGATGGAATCGGCGCTGTTCAGTGTCGGTGTTTCGGGCATTTCATGGAGGTTGTTGTAACTCGGTGTAGTCCATACGCCGTGCTTAGATTTGTCGCTAAGCTCATATTCGCAGTCGTTGTTTTGGAGGTAAACCCTCTCCCTCCTCTCTCTCGTTCTCTCTCTCTCTCTCAACCGTTTCTCTTTCTTTGTTCTTTCGTTTCTCTTTTTTCTTTTGTGTAGAATTTCAGTGTCCTCTGTTAGATGTGAGATTTTTACGGCTTTTTAGTTAGTTAAAGTTAAAAATGTAAAAATTCCTGTCTGTTTGGTTCCCGGGAATTTACAGGAAAAAAGTGAATTTTCGGGTTTTAACTGCTGCTGTGTAATGTTAGCGGAAATTTTGTGTTATTGATGTTCTTTTTCTACATGGACGGGAAGATAGGGATGAAGTTAGATTAGAAAGCTACGGCTTCAATAATAGAGACTGCCATGTTTCTGAGAAACACACTATTTAAATTTTTATGTTTTGGGGGAGGATGGGGAAGATCTCCTTTAATTCGTTATCTTGGCATTCGTTTTTATGAATTTTCCATATTCTTTTGAGAAATCACCTTTGGGAATTGTTCGTAGTGGCAAAAGTTTTGAGGGAAACGGCTTTCCTGTGTTGAATTTGGAGTTGTCGGTAGCTGGCATTTGTTATTTGGAGGTTTTCCTGGTCGAGATTACATTAAATAGTTGCCTTGGGAGCTACTCTTTAAGCTCGAATGAGCTTTGATTGCATTAAGTGTTGCTAGATCTGTTACTATTAGTAGGAAGTGTTTTTGTTTTTTTTTGGTTGCAAATTGCTATTTTTAGTGGCCTGGACTGAATTTGAGGCTTTCTGTCCTCGCTCTCACAGACTTTTGTGTTTGCCTGTTTGCCTCTTTTTAGTTTTTCCTCTTTTTTTTTTAATTTTTGGTAAGTATTTATGTGTTTGTTCTCTGAAACAGATTGCACTGATATTATCATGCATACAAGTTGCTCTCGCTGACATCCAAGGACACCAACTACTGTGGGAAGGCACACAGAGGGGAGGTGAAAACATTGCATCTCATTCTTGCATTCATGACCAGATTATTGAACAGAGGAGGCGGCCTGGTCGAACAGTGTATTCTGTTACCCCACAGGTTTATGATCAGTCTAAAATCCATGAACCTCTTCATCGCAATGGAAGGGCATTGCTTGGAGTTCCAGAACTTTTAGTACAGCAGACAGATGCAAAGCAGCCCATTAGAATATTTTTGAATTATGATGCTGTTGGCCACTCACCAGATAGAGATTGTCGTAATGTTGGTGACATTGTGAAGGTGGGTGTAATAAGTTGCTATGCATTGATGCATTCATGAGTCAGGTCTCTACAATTGACTGAATTTTTCTTTTTCACTTATTTGATCAGCTTGGGGAGCCTCCTGTCACTTCCTTTCCTGGAAACCCTTCGTGCAATCCTCACAGCAATCCTCCTATTTATGGTGATTGCTGGTATAATTGCACGTTGGATGATATATCTGGGGAAGACAAGAGGCATCGCCTTCACAAGGTTAATACTGTTATATACATTAATGATAATCTACTTTTCAAATATATGTAATGTCATGTTTCAGGATGAGCTTGATTGCCAATTGGACATGATCAAGGGGAAGAAACCAATTACGAAATTTTGTCTGTGCAGGCTTTAGGGCAGACAGCCGATTGGTTTAGGAGAGCATTGGCTGTTGAACCTGTGAAAGGAAACTTGCGTTTAAGTGGATACTCTGCCTGTGGGCAAGATGGAGGTGTACAGCTTCCACGTGAATATGTTGAAGGTATCAACCTTGCAACTGTCTCACTACCAGTGAACTGTAGGGCTTGTTCTCATTGGAGATTGCAGTTTTATTGTTCACTTTTTTTGAGATGATGATTCTGTATGTTCAAATACTTCCTAGAGGGTGTTGCTGATGCGGACTTAGTTCTATTGGTGACTACAAGACCTACCACAGGGAATACTCTTGCTTGGGCAGTGGCATGTGAACGTGATCAGTGGGGTCGTGCTATTGCTGGTAAGTCTGTTTGTTTTGCAGCACTATCTGATGCTTGTTACAGAAAGCTGATATTGTATTTTCTCTAGGTCACGTGAATGTTGCTCCTCGCCATTTGACAGCTGAAGCAGAGACTTTACTTTCAGCTACCCTCATTCATGAGGTCATTTTGGTTGCTAATCAGCCAGCTTTTAAACTCATTTGAGTAAATTTACTTGTTTACTGATTAGCATGTTTTAGGTTTTCCAGGTTATGCATGTTCTTGGTTTTGATCCCCATGCCTTCGCACATTTTAGGGATGAGAGGAAAAGAAGGCGTAGTCAGGTAATCCTCAATTCCTAGAATTCATATATTTATGTCTGTTGTATGTTTAAACAACTAAGTAGAAGTTCATAAATGCTATGTTTTAAAATTATAGAATGAGGTTTGGTTTGGGTTATAGTAAAAGATTTATTTATGCTTTCCAATGTTGGCAAACATTTGATTCAAGATAGTGTACTGGCAATTAGTTATGTCTCTTTTACGAAATATACTGACTAATTGTAAGGAAAATGTGGAGAACAACTTATACCATAAGGCCTAGTGCGTACTTCAAGTAAAATGCTGCCACTTCTAAGGATATTCTTCTCTCGTGTTTCTTCTCCTCTCATAGTCGCAGCTTTTGAATTTGTTTATCCGCTTTCATGGAATGGAACCTTGGTGGTAAGTCAATTATATAACTGGCACTCAGTGTCTTCTTTTTATTTCATTTTATGTTTTTGTCAGGTCACTGAACAAGTCATGGATGAGCAGCTTGGGCGGATGGTTACACGTGTGGTGCTTCCACGTGTTCTCATGCACTCACGACATCATTATGGGGTAATTTTATGCTTTGTATTCTTGTTATCCACAAGAACTCAACAGTGTCTTCTCGGTCATGTTCTTGGATCTTGATTTCCAAATGTTAAAGCTCAGTGAGACCAGCAAGAGTTTAATGATATTCCACCTTGGCAGGCGTTCTCTGAGAATTTTACAGGTTTAGAGCTTGAAGATGGGGGAGGACGAGGCACATCGGGTTATCATTTTCTTATTCATTCTGTTTTCTTTTTCCTCTCTCTTAGTCTAACAATTTCTTTGCCTAAGCAGCCATTAGTAGCTCTATTTGCTTGTAATGCATTTTTCATGTAAATAGGAGATCACCTCAACAAAGGCATGTTGCACATGAATTCACACATATGAAAACCAATAAAATGAGGAAACCATGTATGCAGAATTGTTTGGCAAATTACTAGGTCATCACGTGCTCTTGCCATTGAATGTGGACTGCACTCAATGCTATAATGCTGTAAAATTTGTTAAGGGTTTCTGATTGGTCCATAATTTTCCTGCAGGATCGCACTGGGAGAAAAGGCTTCTGATGAATGAGATTATGACAGGATCTGTTGATACGAGATCTGTTGTATCAAAGATGACTTTGGCTTTATTAGAGGATAGTGGATGGTATCAGGCAAATTATAGTATGGCAGATCATCTTGATTGGGGTCACAACCAGGGAACTGAATTTGTTACTTCACCTTGCCATCTGTGGAAGGGCGCATATCATTGTAATACAACCCAATTGTCTGGGTGTACATACAATAGAGAGGCAGAAGGTTACTGCCCAATTGTTAGTTATAATGGAGACCTCCCACAATGGGCTCGCTACTTTCCACAGGCAAATAAAGGTTTGTTGTTAGCTTGAGTTTCTTTCCTTATACTTGTTTTTCTTGTCTGCAAACTCTGTTGATTCCCCAGCTTTTCTGTTTAGACATATGTAGTGCCATTTCACGTGACTGATGATTTGAAACACCTTACAGATTAAGGTTTGCCTGCTAATCTTTGCTCAGAACTTTTCCTTCTAGATTATGTTAGGATCAGGCTACTCATTTGTGTGGTTCTAAGTTGTCGTAATTTATGGGTGCTCTCACTTTGCAAAACTGTCGCCATCTTTCCCATATTTTTTCAGTTGCCCAACAACCTTGTTTTGTGGCTTGACGATGTGGAATATTTAGATACTTTTTTATAACTTCAAAGCTCTGTTTAGGATGGACATATTCCTTCATAACCATTACTGCACAAATTTTTGGGCTGTGATATTCTTGTCTGCACTTGTGAGACTCAATTGTTCAATTGTCTCAAACATACCTGTGGGTAAAGAAAGATGCAATCTTATATACCAACATTTTCTAATCTTGTATGACTGGCTGTTTGCAGGTGGGCAGTCCTCATTGGCTGATTATTGTACTTACTTCGTTGCCTACTCTGATGGATCATGTACAGACACTAACAGTGCACGAGCACCTGACAGAAAGTTGGGTGAAGTACGAGGGAGTAACTCCAGGTGAGACTAGTGCTTGTATTTTTCTCTCGGATGAGAGACAATATGCTGATAATGTTTAATCTGACCATACATGTAGATGTATGGCCTCTTCACTAGTGCGTGCTGGCTTTGTACGAGGATCCATGACCCAAGGAAATGGTTGTTATCAGCACAGATGTGTAAACAACTTGCTCGAGGTATGCTTGTATTTTGATGCATGGATGTTCTCTGGCATGCCATAGCACTGTCTTCTGTTGCATAACTGTTATTTTTCTTAACTATTTGATTTAACTCAATCTATATTAGCTTGCATATAATTGCAGCACTATTCTATTATGCTGCTAGAAAGTACTTTCAAATGAAACCATGATCATTAGAAAAGTCTGATTCTGATTGTTTTCCTCTCAGGTCGCTGTGGATGGTATTTGGAAAGCATGCCCAGAAGTGGGTGGCCCAGTTCACTTCCCTGGCTTTAATGGTAATCATGGTTTTCAATCTACTGATAATGTTGCATTGTGAATTCCATTTGTCCTCATATTTTCTGTTCCTCTCCAATCTTTTTTTTTTTTCAGGTGAACTGATATGCCCTGCTTACCATGAGCTTTGTGGCACAACCTCGATTTCTGTACCAGGGCAATGCCCCAGTTCTTGTAATTTCAATGGAGACTGTGTAGATGGAAGGTGTCTCTGTTTCCTTGGATTTCATGGTCATGATTGTAGTGAACGTGAGCTCCTAAACTTGACTATGTGCTACTTTCTACTAACTGGATTAATTGAATCTTAATTAGTTCTTTTGGAAGTTTAAAATTTTTTATGCTAACTTCATTATGGATTTATTTTATTTTTTGTGATTCAACAAGAGGTTTTATTTTCTTGAATTTCTTTTGCAGGGTCTTGCCCTGACAATTGCAATGGACATGGCAAATGCCTTACAAATGGGGTTTGTGAATGTGAAAATGGCTTCTCTGGCATTGACTGCTCTACAGGTAATAAGCTGTTTTTAATATCTATTTTACTTGTGCATTTGGATAAAATTGCTTATTATTTATTCATCTTTAAGTGGTGGCTGTGTTCATCTGTTTCTAGCTTGGTTTATGGTGGATAAACATAGAAATGCCGATTATGGAAATATGTCAATTTCCAGAGGATGAATGCTTTTTGTCTGAAAATATAGAACTATTAGTTATTGTTGAGGATTTGTGTTATCTCAATGTTCACACGGCTTAGTCTCCAGGTGTCTAAAGTTGGTTCCCTGGCAGCATTTTATTTCTTGTATGTTATGCAGTGTTTTATTTCTTGTTTAATGTGTCTCTTTCTATGTTCTTGTTTGGTGAAGATTTTCCTTGTTATGGTATGAACTCACGCAATTGCTGAAAATAGACACACAACCGAAAAAGTAAACTGATCGGTGAATGCAGTTCCCTTTCTAACTTTGCACTATGATATCATTTGCAGCTGTTTGTGATGAACAATGCAGCCTCCACGGTGGGGTCTGTGATAATGGAGTTTGTGAATTCCGTTGTTCCGACTATGCAGGCTACACATGTCAGAACAGCTCCACACTTCTCACTAGTCTTTCAGTCTGCAAAAATGTATTGGAGACTGATATGTCTGGTCAACACTGTGCACCAAGTGAGCCAAGTATACTGCAACAGCTAGAAGAAGTAGTTGTCATGCCCAACTATCATCGGTTGTTCCCAGGTGGAGCCCAGAAGTTATTTAGTATCTTTGGCAGCAGTTACTGCGAAGCAGCTGCTAAGCAACTGGCATGCTGGGTAATTGCCTGTTGTCATCACTGCTTCATTTTTTTTCTTAACGTGTTCTCTTTCATGTTCGGCATATGATAGACTGCAAATTGACTCTGAATTACCAGATCTCTATCCAAAAGTGTGATAATGATGGTGACAACAGGCTCCGGGTATGCCATTCAGCATGTCAGGCTTATAATTTAGCTTGTGGCGCATCCCTTGATTGCTCAGACCAAACCCTCTTCAGCAGCAAGGAGGAAGGGGAGGGTCAGTGCACTGGCTCTGGCGAGTTGAAATTATCCTGGTTTAGTCGTTTGAGGAGTAGCTTTTTCCCAAGTAATATTTCTTTCAAGGGGCGAAATGTCTGTAAAATATAGGCAGCTGTAGTTTTGTTTTTCTGGCCTCCTTTTGTGCTAATTGCTTTTCGTTTTTCGCTTGTAATTTTTCTGGGGCTTTTTAGAAAGAATTAGCACGCGGTACACGCGCTCTAGGTGTCGGGTTTCCCAGCACTCATTTAAAAGAATTGGGTTGGGAACGGCTTTCAAAAGTGAAAGCCACTTGGAGAGAAGATTGGAAATGTATCCTGCAAAAAACAAAACAAGAGAAGTGTAAAAAGAGAAGAAAGTAAGCTTGGTAATGAGCAATCAGAGATGTGGCGAAGGCCTTGAATGAAATGGGGGGCCTTGGGCTTTCTTCTTCTTTGTTTTTTTTCTTTTCAATCAAACCGTGCTCGTTCCTTAACGATCTCTTCGGAAATTTGACTGGTTATTAGTGTGCATTTTTGTCATTTGAATTTGAGACAAGTAGAGTTGTTCATTTGCGCCATTTGTTTCGGAAGCCCTCTGTATTATTTCGCGTAGCGGACGCCGGATACGCTTCTGGGCTGGCGAGTATGCAAATGTTCTTCACGTTGAGCTCTAAGGACTTAGTCTTAATCACATCAACAGCAGCTTGTGAGATTGTGGCTATTGAACCGAACATACGCTAAGACCAGACCTGGGCAGGGTGCGGGAGAGAACGATAGCCACCATCCAGGGTCATTCTACATGAACTTCGATCCCTACATCGGTTACACTTCATGTGATCGATTCTGATGGGAAGGGCGGGGAACATGGTTTAACTGATCAACTCGCCCTAATACTTCTTGAAACACTGGAGTACGCGGTATTTTTGTCAAGGAAAAAGGGAAATTTTGATATTTGTAGAGTCCATCTATGTGCTAATTGCCAAGTACCTCGTAACGCTCATGCAGGTTATCCCGGCGCCTGGCGGAGTAGATGAAACTGGAGATTGGTAACTAGGGGAGCAAAGTGAGTCTTAATATACAGATTGAACCCAGATGCAGCAGCCAGCAGCCTTTGGTAATTGCCCAAGCCCTGGCATAATTTTCCACTTCTAGTTAATTGATGGCACTCTATGATAAAGGGCACTCTATGTTCGTCACGATGAACATTCCTGAAATAAGTGTAGAAAAAACAAAAAAAAGGTCTACAACAAACCAAGCATGTGCAGTTTATGAAGCCAGTGTAGATCCGTCCCGCGACAAGTTTATGTGACGCACCACCCCACTTCCTTGTCCACCAAACGAACCAACTGATCTAACATAGAAGATTGGATGGCAGACTGTATTCCTCTTAAATTATATTCCATATACCACATAATTTAACAATGAGCACACACTAGAAATCCATATAAAAAATTAAACAAGCCTTTGAATTAAAGAAGACTATCATCGTCGATTTAAAAAAAAAAAAAAAAACAAACAGAACTAAAATCACCAACTAAGAAGATAAAAAATATTACAATTATTTAGACCCGATGGGGCAAAATGTGATCGAGTAATCCGACCCGGAACAAGTGCAAGTACTAGAGGCATCATCGTACGCATAACTGTAGGCAGTTGGGCATGCATTCTTGAACATCTCAGAGTATTGTGTTGGTCGGCATGTCTGGGGCGTAGCGTAGTCGCCGGTACAACAGAATTCCGGCGCGTTAAACGCCGCGCACGCGCTCTTGCAGGCCACAATTGAACCCGAATCCATGACCCGCAATTCGGTGGGGCAGCGCCCATTGAGATCCGCCACGCAACCCGCGTATTGGCAATTACCCGACCCGCCCACTGCCTTGATACCCAAGCCGACATTGTATCCATCCACGAGACTAACGTCGTAGAAGTCCTTGTCATTGAGGTTTGTGCCAATAGTAAACTCCGCCAGAGTGACCGGCGGGTTGCCACCGCCTACGCACTTGAGCGCGCCGCCGCAGTCACCTGTTGTGCAATTCCCGCTCCCTGAACCGTCGAATGTGCAGCCGGTTCTGGCCCAGAACCGGCCAGACCAACTGGGTGGAGCCTGGAGCTGGATAGAAGACCCAGGTGGTAGTGCAAAACCGCCATCGCCCAGAGTGGCAGCGCCGTTTCCGGAGAGAGTTCCGGGCCACACTGTGTAGCCACAAAGGTTCTGGAGTGTGAACAATGTTGCATTAGCTATGTTTCCTGCGAAACCCAGAGGAAAATATGAGAAAAATATCTCCGAAAAAAAAAAAAACGAGGAGTAAAAATCGTTCAAAGTAGTATAATAAATAATAAAAGAAAAACAAAAAAAAAAAAGAGAAAGGTGCCTACCCAAAGAGAAAAGGAACAGAAGAAGACAACAACACCAGGAACCACCCGCCATTGTCTCTTTTCGAGGAAGAAGAGGATCGGGACCGTGATGTCTGTACGTGGGAAACTGCAAAAACTGAAAATCGTGGAGAGAGATGGGGTGGGGGGGGGGTGTGGTGGTTAGGGTGGTTGTAGTTGCGACTTCTTGTTTAGAAGTTTAACACAGCAATGCTTAGAATTTATACTCGCGCGAGCAGCAGTACCATGGCTTTATTAGACAGATTTTTCTTTAATTCAATTAATGGGGTCCTATTGTTTCGTGATCATGGCAAGATTGTAGGCCCTCTTCGGGTATCAGTGAGTTTATTATTGTGCATGGGTGTTTTTCTCTTCCCACTAAAGAAGCCGCCCCTTTCTTTTCGTGACCTCCTTCACGTTGTCTTCCTTTTTCAATTTTTTTTTCCTTCTTTTTCCTCCTCTTTTAATTGTCGTAATATCCCTTTTAATAGTTCAATGGGGATTTCTTTTTTTAATTTTTATTGTTTGATATAAAATTAATAGAAAATTTTATTGATTCAATTGCATTCTTTTTCTTCTATATAACTTGGCATAATTGCTTTAAAAAAAATTCGCAACCTTTTCCCTTTTCTACCTTTTTGTTTACTCCAGGCCACTTAATCAAACACCTCCTACTCGGAAAGAGAAGGGGGCTTTATCCCCACTACACGATTAAGACAAGCCCGTGGGAAATAATAATGGAAGAAAATAAAATTCATTGTAGCTAGAACTAGTTGGGTTAGTCTGATTCATAATCTGAAATTAAAATCAAAATCAAGAAAAATCGAAAATAGTATAGTAAATTTTATAGTATATTTAATTCATTTTAAAATCAAAATTATTTATTTTTTTTGTAAACTTATAATTAAATTCAAAATTGAAATCAGAGTCAAAATTATTAAAAGAAAAAAGCAAATAAGATAATTAATTATCATAAAAATATAAATATAATTAATATTACAAATTTTGTTTATTAATAATGATATTTATAATAATAATAGTTTAAATTAGTAAATTATTATAATATATTTAATTACAATGAAAATATAAATAAAAATTATATTAATGAAATTTTCTAATAATAATGATGACATTTATCATAATAATATTTTAAATTAATAATCATAAATATATAAATTTAATATACATATATATATATATATAAACATTTTCATAAAAATATATATTATAATAATATAACTATTATTGATAATTTAATTAATATCATAATTTAAAAGTATTTAATACAAAAATATGTATTATTATTATTATTATTTATTAAATAAAATTTATTATATTTATTTCATATAAATATATTATATTAATATTTTATTATAATAAAATAAAATAAAGAGAATGTGAATCTAATTAGTTAAAGGGAATAAAATAAGATAATTTTTATGTACAAAAAAAATTATTTTCATAAATAAAAAAATAAAAATAAAATTTCTTATTAGATGTTCAAAATAAAAAATATTTATTTTTATTCTTATGGATCCACGCCTTGCCCAAGTATTCGGTTATTACTATTTTCGCCCTCGTTTGCGGTGAATATATACATTTTTTTATCTTGAAAAAACTTTTAATTTTATTTTTCTATAAAAAGTCTATCGGTTCTTTATATTCTACGTTCTTGTTACGAATCTCATATCTCTTTCTATATTTAAACTTAACATTTTCGTAATAAATATCTAAATTCTTGAATACTACGAAAAGCTTTTATGTCATCGATATGGTTGTTTTCCATTTTCCATTTTTCTCGTTTGGCAACTTGAAACAAACGGCCAGGCAGAGAGGGGAGCCGCTGACCGTACTTGGAGGCACAGTGTCGCCCAAGCTGATGTGATGGGCCTCTAGTTCACCCAACCCAACAAGCATATCCTTGTTTGTTTGAGACAATAAGACACAGCCGATCTTGCTCTGCGCCACATCCATTTCGTGGCAAGCAAACATCATGCAGTTAGAGTCTTTTGACCTGTTTAGCTAATTCCCCCGTCTGATCTATTCGGGCAACTCAACTGTAGCAGACTTCGAGACCCCCCTTGTCCGCCCTGTATGCGTTTCCATTTTGGTCAAATTCATTTTGGTACCTGACCTAATTTTTATTTCCTGATTTCATCTCTCTAGTAAAGTTCCCAAGATTCATCATTTAAACCTCAAAAAAAGTCATTTACAATATAACTTCAACTGTGCGGGTTATTTTGGTGACCTAAATCCCAGCTTGTTTTTACGTTTGCTCGAATCGGAATTCCATTTTGACAGCTCCAGAATCAGATAGAGAACGATTAATGATCACCCCAACTTTGGTTAAACAGGAAAAGTCATTTCTCTTATTCTTTTTGAACGGACGGAATTGGTTGGGGAGCCGGCAATTATATTAGCTCGTTACCTAACATCTTGAAAGTCAGCGTCATCGGTGAAACCTAATACGCGGCGAGACTTCTGGTAAAAGGTTCAAGTATTCCCATTTAACAAACCTACCCAATGACAACAACCGAGCCGACCAATTTCGTCGTTCAGGCTTCTTCTGATGACAGCCAACAACTCCTGCCCTTCTCATCGTTTTCTCATTTTTGGTTTCTCTTGGTCGTTGACAGGATCAAGTTCGTCCATCCATAAACGACAAAAACAGCTTATCTATTCGCAACTCTTTTGTGTTCGCTCGAGAGCAAACGCGACGTCCTCTCATGGGGCCCGTGTTGGAATTGTCGAATTGTTTGATTTATTAATCGGGGAAAGGTTTAGCGGTCGGACGAAGCAGGTAATGCCGCAATCATGAGAACTAACGCAGGACATGCACATGCGTTCCTCTTCATCTACCAACCGCAGCGTGTCCCGCAAAACCCTCTAGCCATTGATAGCATTTATGTCAATTCTTTTTATTTTTTATTTTATTTTCCCTGGAAATGTCATGTGGATGCACTCTCTGATCCAAGTCAAACGCCAACTCACAAAAAGTGTCCCAACCCACTGTTTTGATTACTCTACATTTGTAATAGTTCAAAACATAATTATAATTAAAGTGACAATCACATATGTGTAATTGATGATCATAAATAGTCAGAAAAGTGTCCCAATATATCATTATGATCATTAATTTTGCATTTATGCTAATTTAATAAATAATTTTAATTAATAATAAAAATCTCTTCCCTCATCATTTTTCCTTATAAGAGGCCAACTGCATTACCGTGGAGCATAAGAACTAGGATCCTGCCAAATTTACCTCTGGGCTCGATGTGACAGCAGGTTTATCTGGCTCAGCCCATTTCCACTAAAATTGGATCACTAACATGGTTCTATCTTCGACAAGATGAGGAAAATGAAAACATGACCAAAAAAAAAAAAACAAAAAGAAAGAAAACCCGGTTCCTGGGCCTATTTGTTTTCAGAGTGGATGCTTTTGTACAGAGACACCGACTGTCACAATACAATTCACTAGCACCAGTCTACCAAGGCCAATGTACCGGGCTGAACTGATCTGGGTTTGGACAAGGACGTGCATGCTAATCGAAGACATGACCCAACCAACCGATGTTATTGTAATTATGTGCAGGGTCACGAAAAACAGCGAGGCGAGTGCGCGGTTTGGCCGCAGCATTCGGAGGTGTGTGTCTTCACTCTCTAGGAGGCGGAGGTTCGATTTCCGATCTTTCGCTTTATTCCTTCTTTTAAATAATGGTGTAAAATTATCTCTTCTACCGAAAAAGGAAAAAAAAAAAAAAAAGGAACAACGAGACATTTCTGTTTGAGATTAATCATTAAATCCCTCTCTACAGGGTACATAAAGAAAACGAAACTTGGTCCCTTAAAAGCAGCCTCGGAGTTGCTATTGAACTCCTTTTTTTTTCCTGAGTTTAGAGTACACAATGTCTCGCATATACGTCAAACATGCTATGTGCATGTCATGATAGAAATTTTTTAATTAATAATATTAAAATATTTTTAATAATATTTTAATTAAAAGTTTAATTATAATATAATTTAATTAATAAAAAATAATTTAATATATTACTATACTATTAACAATAATAATTTTAAATAAAATTTAAATATGAATAAATAATTTTTTTCATAACACATAATTTTTTTTAAATATATAAGTACATTAAAAAGAAAAAATTAGTTAAATTGAATATTAAATTAAGACAAATTTTCTAAATATAATAATGATTTTGATTCTTACGAGTTTAAATATATTATTTATAATATTATTTATATAAATATATTTAATTTTAAAATTAAAAAAAATTTATAATAATAAATTTATTAAAAAATCTAACAAATGATATCAAATTCTATAACTTTGAAATTAAATTTTTTTAAATAAAAATATATTTATTTATCTAATTATAGTTGTCTTATAATCAAAAGAAAAACTAATGATTCTTTGTACTCACAGTTTGCACTTGACTCAATAAATATATAAATTAACAAAGATTGAAGCCCTTGGTTTAAGGTTAAATTGATGTGACAATCCTTTTATTATTATTTTTTTTCGACATGGTTTGTAAAGTAATTAGATCAATTCCAAACACTAATAAACTATTTAGTTATTATAATAATAAAAAAGGGGTCTTATATTTATACAATCGCATGAAATTTCTAAAATCTTGAGCCCATAAAAGGTTGCCATGAATGATAAGGAAGTATTATTCCTTGGGCACTTATGTAGTTGATTTAACAATATATATATATAAGTATTAGACAACCATTTTACTTAATTGAATTATTATAAAACCCTAATAATTTTTAGTTTACAATTTAATATGGATCATACAACTTTGTTATATTTATTGTCATATGTAACATATCCTTAAAGAAGACAAACCAAGAAATTGATTCAATTCCTTATAAGGATATTAATGTTTGTGAAATATAGGTGTACGTAAGTCATATGCATTAGTGTTATTTATAGACTTACACCTAATAAATTATGGGACTTGAATTTGATGATCTTTGTTGATAATGAATAATGGATTGTTCATATGCATTTAATTTCTTGTATAAAGAACTCATAATGATTATGCATTAAAATCATGTTTACTAGACATGAAATTGCTATATTAACAATTACTTGCTATATTACAATAGTAATAATTGAAAAATTATGACTAAATGATGTGACTTTTGTAGTTAATGAATTATGGACTACTTTCATATGTATATATTAAATTTATAATTTGTTAATTAAAAAAGTGACTAAATTAATACATTTAATGTCATACATATATTATGATTATAATTTAATTGTCACCTAAGTTACCATGTTAGATTTTTTAAATTAACATACATTCATTATTATTATAGTTTATTAATCATCAAACTAATCAAATTAGTATATTTAATGACACATATAAATAGCTCATTTATTTATAATTTTAATGAAAATGAAAAATAATTAGATAAATTGATATTATTAATTATTCAAATATTAAAAATTACTTAAAGATAAATTATTATTTTATTATTATTAATATAATTGAGATATATTAATATCTTTGGTCAAATATATTTGTTTATCCAAAAATATGAAATATATTTGATTGAAAATATTTAATTAACTATTAAAATTAATGGTATTATTTATGATAGTATATTTGTAAGAATTTCCTAAAAATAAAATTATAATATACTCTAATTCTTTTATCCAACTTATAATTAACTATGAGCATTTACATGTATGCAATTATTATAATCCACTTGCATGTTTCAATTATTGTTTCGTTCAAAAATTAAACTTCTTAAAATGATATGAACATGTCAATGTTTATATAGGTGTTATAAATATTGATTTATACAATTAATGAGTAAACTCATTACTATTATAAATTTAAGTAATAAGTAAAATAAATTACATTAGTAAGTTTAAAAATGAAATAACATATTGAATTTTAAATTTTTGAAAGTGACTATTATCAATAACATTAAAAAAACTATTTCAAAAATATAAAGTGTAAAAGAATATTTGTAGTTTATGGAAAGACGATGTCATTTTATAGATTAGTCACTTGTTGGTATTCTTATGACAGAACTCATGACCATGAAATTTATTGGGTTGCAAACTATGCAATAATATATTATTGAGATGACTAATTTTATAACAAAATTTAAAACCTTAAGATTAATGGTAGATGGATTTTATTTAGTATAATTCATTTTGAACTTATTATATCCTAAGTATAAGCCATTTAAAAATCATTATAACACTCTAAAGAAAAAGTGGAATGTTAATGAATTGTCTAATATGCTTGTTTAGGAGGAAATGAGATTAAAAAAAAAAATTAAGTGAGTCACTTTATTAATCTTATAGATAAGAAAGTTGAGAAAAAGAATGAAAGTGAAAGTCAACCAATTAAGAAAGAAAATACTCTACTTTTATTTCTTAGACTAAAAAGAAGAAACAAAAAAAGTGATAACCCTCACTTCTATAAAGAGGTTGGATATTATTAGAAAGATTACCTGAAATGTCATCTTTGATTTGAAAAAAAAAAACCTTAATATGTTTTAAATCAATTTAATTAAAGTTTCTTGTAATACTTAGTAGTTTAATTCTAATGCTATTATTCATGTATTTATAATAATATAAAGATCCATTATGATTTGATTATTTTAGTTGATATAAAAATACAAACATTTTTTTAATATATTATTATTGATATTTTATGTCACCTAAAATATGATAAAATTTAAAAGAATTCTTATTAATATATATCATAATATTGGAATTAAGTATAATACAATAAATAAAAATTTTACTTACTTATGATATAAATGTTTGGATCATATATTCAAATATATATATATATATATATATATATATAGCAAGATTGGTAAAGGAATTCTTTTAAATTTAGATTGCTAATCTCAAAATATATATAAATTGTATTATGTGTAAGCAAACCAAGTATGGTATGAAAGAAACTACAAAAAGCACTTAACTTCTTAAAATTATATACACCAATATTTTTAGACTTTTTAATATTGTAGTTCTTTATAAAGAATTGTATTTCATCACATTTATAGATATTTTTCATGTTATAGTTATATTTATTTGTTTTATAAAAACCCAATCATTAAATATCCTTGAGTTATAAATAAAAGAGGTTAGAAGAAAATAGACAAAATGTGAACATTGTAAAATTTTAAATCGGTTGTGAATATTATAAAAAATATAATGATTTGGGGTAATATCGAAGTTCATTTATGAAATTCTTTGAAAGTTATGACATATGTATATAATAAATTATGTTAAATACATCTTAGCAAAAGATGTAATAGAAAAATATAATCAAATATTAATGAATATGGTTAGGAGTATAATGAGTAATTTCTCCTTATCCAACTTTTTATGAATGTATGTATTATTTGTTAAATAAGATTCCTAATAAAGTAGTTCAAAGTATTATTATTGAATTGTGGATGTGAAGGAAATCTAGTTTAAGGGCACTTGAATGTTTAAAGTTGTTTAATGAAAGTAATAATCTACATGAAAAGAAATTAAACTCTCAAACAATTAATAATTACTTTATTTGTTATTCAAAAAAGTCTAAAAGGGTATAACTATAATTCAAAAATTGTAAAAACTGTTAATAGAAGATTTATTAAGAATGATGAAGTCATTAAGAGTAATGAATATCAAAAGGTGGATATAAAGGAAATTAGGGTAAATATTTCTTTATTCATAACAGTTATTTCATTCAATACAACACCAAATGTTGTTGTAAAAATTGAAGAACGTTTGAATGAAAACACTCACTAAAGATACTAAATCATAACTAATTAATATAAATAAACCACAAAAGATAGTATTAAGAAGATCTAAAAAAAAAAAAGAGATCAATTATTTCAAATGATTATATGTTTTATTTGCAAGAGTTAGATTTTAATATTGGAATCAGTAAAAATTCAGTTTTATTTTCATAGTTATAAAAGTATTGAATTTGATTATGATATTAGTAGTTCAATATGATTTGGAGTTACGCCAAATAAATGTGAACGTTGTTTTTCTTAATGGAAATCTTAAAGAACTTTACATGAATGAACCAGAAAGTTCTTTCATTAAAGCTAAAAATTAAATGATATGTAGACTAAAAGGATATATATGAACTAAAACAACTCCCCTTGTAATGATATATTCAGTTCAATGATATCATGACATCTTCTGGATTCAAGAAAGAAGATTGTCGATCAATATTATGTACCAAAATATTATGTCAGTAAATATGTTTTCTAGTTTTATATGTTAATTGCTATTAATATTTTAAGTATATTGCATGATATTAATAAAATTTTTTAAAAGAATTTTATAATAAAAGATATGAAAAAGACATTCTTTGTGATAGGAATAGAAATATTCCATAACAGATCACAATTAATGATGATTATTTCAAAATAACTATATCAAGAAAATTCTAGTGAAATTCTATATGATTAAGTATTCACTTGATTTATTTTCATATAGATTAGTGGCAAATGCAATCTCATGCCAAATGGAATTAATTTCATATGTCTTTATTATTAGTAATTTAATATATTTACTAGTTTATACTAGATCGAATATTAGTTTTATGGTCAAAATGTTAGACAAGTATAAAAATTATCCTATAATGGATCATTAAAAAGGTGAGAAAAAAGTATTGAGGTACTTAAAGGAATAAACAATTGCATACTCATACACAGAAAATTCAACCATTTAGATATGATTAGATATTTAGATTCAAATTTTACTAGATGCATTGATAGTGTTTGCTTTTAGTTATTTATTCTTATTAAAAGATTGTTTATCATTATTTCATCTATTATAAAAGTAGAGTTTGTAGTGTAATTTAAAAGTTATAATTTGTGTATTATAATTGTAAAATTTTATTTCAAAACTTGAGATTGTTAATGTTATTATCAAGTAGTTGAAAATTTATATGATAATTTCATAACAATATTCTTTTCCAAGAATAATAAATATTTAAAAAATACCAAACTTAATAAGAATTAAAGTATTTTATCATTAAAGATGAGGTTTAGAAATAAAGAGTATTTATTAAATATTGATTGATCTCATAATTATAGATTAATATGAAAAGTTTCAACTAATATTATATAGAAAATATATTCTCAAAATGAATCTTGATTGTATTAATGATAATTAATAATATATGATATAATAATGTTCTAAACTTACTAATAAATTTCTGACATGTATTATGTATTTTTTGTTATATTATGATTGTATACACATTATTATTTTTAACAAAAAAATATCTATGAGATATTATTGTGGACCATTATAAATATATATATATCTTATAAATTTTATATGATAGATTGTTAGTATTATAGTATATAAAAAGGAATATTTAGTATGACTATCATAAATTGTGTTAAGTAATTTATTATATTATAACATTATAATAAAATTATAAGAACTTATTATTATTATTATTTGCACATAATGATTAATATAATAAATTTTAATTGAACTTAGTAGAAGAATGTTAGAATTTCCTAACTAATAATATTAGAATATCAATTAAGGATTTAATCGTAATATTACTTAATTAATAAAAAATAATTATATATATTCTTATGTTATTGAGAATAATACTTTCAAACGTAATTCAAATATTAATAAATAAGTTAAATTTCAGTTCTTTTTATTTCTAATATATACAAAAATTTAATTTAAATTCATATAATTATAGTAAAAATAAAAAAGAAAGAAATTAATTATTAAATTAAAATAAATTTTTTGAATCTATTAATAATTTTAATTTTTATGAGTTTAGATATATTATTTACAATATTATTTATATGAATATATTTAGTTTTAAAATTTTAAAAATTAATATTTATTAAGAAATTTAACATGCCAATGGTGGTCATTATAAAACAAGTGAAACGCAATTCTGTTTTTAAACCCTCTGACAATCTGGGTGGTTGATGAAAAACTAACCTTCGTATGAGAAGAATGGTTGTCGTGCCTTATTTACCTTTTTACTTGGAATAAAGGTC
This sequence comes from Bruguiera gymnorhiza, assembly GCA_020883675.1. Lineage (NCBI taxonomy): Eukaryota > Viridiplantae > Streptophyta > Magnoliopsida > Malpighiales > Rhizophoraceae > Bruguiera > Bruguiera gymnorhiza. The sequence goes on along the minus strand of JAIRCJ010001051.1, from coordinate 3,455,264 downwards.
ATGGCATCGAGGAAAGATGGGCATCTCGCTTCTCTCTCTAAAGAGCATTCAGAACACAACATGCTAGAATGAAAATTTTGCAGCCCATGTTCAGAAGGGACCTTGGTTGTAAATTTATCCGCCTACAATAAAATTCTACTTTAGTTGCTTTTCTTGCCCAACTAAATGCTGCTTTAACAAAGCCTTTAACTTGTATACAATAAATCATGATTCAGAGTAGGCTGGCCCAACTCAAATTTTCTAGAATTTAATCCGGACACAATGAGAGAGCTTTGTTATTGGTTGGCCTATAAAGTATGTTTAATGGCCCTGCCATGCTCGAGACAATGACAATTAGCAAATACTACAAGTGGGCGCACTCAAGTCGATGGACGAAAAAAGAAGAAAAGAGAAATTGGACCGTATAGTCAAAAAATTCAAGATCTTATGGACAACAAAAAGAAAAAAAAGAAAAATCAAGATCTTTGAGTTGATGGCTTGATCTTGGTAAGTAATTATACCAATACTTTCAATCTTATTAATATGAAAATATTATGTATAATAATTAAAACATATACATAACTAATCTGAATATTAAATTATATTACTAATTTTAATAATATCTCTTAATTAATATACTCTCTTATTGCATAATAAAAATTTTTATTTACCAACTATATAATATAATGAGATACTTAAATATTCATATATTAAATCACATTTATATATAATTTAATATTAAAATTATAATAAATAAGATGTAATTATTTAATTTTATTTAAATATATATATTTTTAAGTTTATAACAAATATAGATTAATTCTAACATTTATCTTTCATCTTAATTTAGTATTATAGTTATTTATAATATTTAGTTTTTGACAAAACGTTCATACTTCAATAATTTATTTTACTTAATTTTATACCTAAGTTTCATTGTCTTCAAAAATTACTTTTGTAACTTCATTTTTATTTGTGACATTCACCCGTCTAGAACTTTGACTCATTTTTTTATAAATTCACAATTTATAAATACAACAAAATTTCTCATCATCATTTAATTAGATTGTCAAGATATTTTTTGACAATTTTTCTCACTTTTTTTTGATTGATTTCTATTTGACTTTTAAATTTTTTAGAGAATTTATAACATATGACCTTGAATAATAAAATTTGATACTTTATAATAGTCAATATTTGTAAACTATTATTAAATAAATAGTCTATCTGACAGTTGTTTTTTTTTAAATCTAATTGAACTATGTTATCTTTATTTCTTAATTTTAAAAATCTCTAACTCTAATTTTTGTTAACTTTTAACTTCGATAATTTTTATATTTAAATTTTTTTAAATTCTTACTCAATAATTCTTTCTATTTAAATTTAATACATGATTTTCATAATCAAAAATTTATAATTTTTGCTAACTCAACACCTCCTTGCATTTAATTTTATATTTAAATTACTTATAATTTTAAATTTTAATTCAACTTTTAAATTTTATTTCAAATCTTCCTACTACCTATTATTGTCCTTTGTTTACTAGCTATTTATCTCTATTTTTTTCTTATATCTATAATTACCAGATCAATCAATCTCGTTCTATTTTTTTCTCCGGACGTATCAACTCTTTGCTTTTCAACTAAATCTTTCTGTCTGCCCTTTTTCTATTTATATATTTTTTTACTATGCCGCGAATTCCTTCTCTTTTTCTTTGTTTTCTTTTTTTTTTGTTTCTATTTTTCCTTCTCCCTATTGTTCTGCCCCTCCCTTAGCCCTCCTTCCCCGTCTTCTCGATAGCTTCGACAAATTAGAGAACCTTGCCGTTGAACTACCAATAGTAGCCGGTGCGTGGGGAGCTCGGGCGAAGGTGTTGGCACGATTAGCAGTTGAGTGAACGGCTAACGAAGCACGGTCGGCGAGGGTAGTACGGACGGCAGAAGCGGCGTCCTTGACGGAAAACGACGGAGGAGGGGATGGTGACGATTCTGTCGTTTTCCTGTGTCTTTGAGGCGCACGATTGGCTAGACTGGGCAAATTGGCTGCCGATTATTGGGATGTGGCGGGTCAATTTTCGGATCTCTGCAGATCTGGCGAGCGGTATTAAAGTTATTTAGAGTGTTTATATAATTAATTAATTAATAATAATAATAATAATATCAGAACCATTGACCTTGCTTTTTAATTTTTTATTTTGCGGCCACTAGATTTTCGTTTTGCTTAGTTTCTCCGTTTCTTGTAAGAACGACCACAACTTGGCCATTGCGTAAAACCCAGAACAATTGAGTTCCAGAAATCGGATCCGAGAAAGCATGTCAATTCCACATGCGATTACTTAGGCATTGGGAACGAGGATCAAAACTCCTTTTGTTTTTTTGGTTTTTTCCTAGAACTTTGATCCAAAGTCATGTTTTTCGACTTGGGACATTGTCCAAGGCGTTGAATATAGTGGTGGGAAGCAATTGGGGACATTGCCACAAAGAAAAGGCAAAGGCCAATCCCTTCATTTTCATATTTTTCTCGCGACAATCCTTGGAACTTCTAGTAAAATTTAAGCACTCCAACGCTCCAACGTGCCGCATTCTGTTAAGACCCGGCTAGAATTATGTCAAAGAGAAGCAATGAAGTTTTGAAAATGCAGCATTCTCATTGCTATCTAGTTTTACTTAATTGCATTTGTCGAAGCAGCCTGAATTTTTTAGGATACCTCACCGAATTCCCGCCACCATCTTGCCATGAAAAGGCGTAATTTTGTTCATACGATAATTTTCCTGGTGAAATGTTAACAATATCACAACAAAATAGGTCGCGTTGAAATGCTTAACCAAGCCATTTCAATTTAGCAGGAGAAAGTTCGTGAGCGTCATTTGAAAAATCGAGTTAATTCAAGGAGTGTGCGTGAGGAAAGGAAGAAGAAGAAAATTGCAACAAATGAAGAGAGATGCAAGGAATGATCCTTCTCATTGTGGTTACAGACTACACAGTTGGCCCTTACGTACATATACATGTGTATTTTACACTTGACGATCTCCTTCTTACATCAAGTGCTCTGGCTGTATAGTACCAGTATCACAGAAAATTGATCAAAACCCTAGAAATAAAAGACCGAAAAAAAAAAAAAAACAAAAACACAGAGAGAGCGAGGGAGAGACAGAAGACAGCAGAACTCAGCTCCTGATCAAAAGAGTCGTTAACTATCCTTTTTGCTCTTCATTTCAGAGCCAGACCGCAAAAGCATTGAAGAACCTTCATATTCGCTTACAGCAACAGCAACGACCGGTCTCTGGGTAAAATGCACCTTGACATAAAACTTCAAAACCAGCAACAAGATGACACCATTGAGAACAGAACTGAAGCCCCAAGCAACAATGCCATTGCACCCACCTTTCAAGAAATGCAACAAAAGCACCCCAAAATGACAGACCAAGTTGCAAACCAACACCACGACCTGACAATTCACAACAAGAGGAAAACAAGCCCTCGGCAGCCCAATCGCTGTCCAGAACCGGTACCCGTAAATTACGGAGTACAACAACGTTGTCGACAGTATGGCCAGGACTTGAAACGACTGAGAGAATTCAAGCCAAAGAAACGACGTGACCAAAAGGATGGATTGGTTAAAGAGGGTAAAAATATTTAGCTTACGGCGCCTGAGGATGGTAAAGAAGGTGCGGGCCAAGTGAAGGAAGCGAGATAGGTAGAAAATGTAGGACCAGAAGAAGACCCGACCGGAAGGGCGGGTGCCGAGAGGGAAGCAGAGGAGCCACTGGAATGGGGTGGCGGTCTTTGTTCGGCGCCAGAACCAGCGCGTGTCGCGAATTTCGGCGGCGGCCGAGAAGATGATTCCGACGAAAATGACGGCGGAGATTAGCGCCATCGCGAGGCTGTGGATGGCCGGGATGGGGCCGAGCGGGATCCTTCGGTCACGCCGGAGGAGGATAGATAGGAGGAGATGTAACGTGGTGGCGGCGACGACGTAGGCGGCGATTGCGGAGAAGAGGAAGTACCATGTGGAGCCCAACGATTGGGTGGGACTCCACCGGAAGCCGACGATTGATGGGTGCTCTGATAACCAATATTTCATGCTCTGCATCAAAGACGCCGTCATATTTCTCGGTGGGGGTTTAAGGGATAGAAGATCTGTGAATGGCAATTTTTATCTTTGCTCTTCTTCACGTTGGTTTCGAATATTTGCTGCAAAACTCGGGGGACGTCCACCAAACCCCAATGGAAAAAAGAACACAAAATCAAAAAAATAAAAAAAAAAAACAAAAAAAAAAGCAGGTCAGAGAGCAATTCGTTAAAACTTTAGAATCGCAAGGAGGCGAGCTAGACGGTTTGGGAGTCTTGGGGGTACAAATAGCCTATTACTCGCCCGAGTCGCGGCGATTATCCGTATTAATTAAAAAATATTTGATATAATACATAGTACGTCTTCCCAGCTCTTGACTTCTCTATTAACCGCCCGTATACACTTCTATCAGATTTATAGATAAACTTAGGAATTTAAAGGATTTTGGTCTCACCCCAATCAATTTTTGGGCCGACTCCGAATGTTGTTTGTGGTCTCAAAAACCAACCAAAAAAATTAAAAAAGAAAAAAAAAAACACAAAAGGATTTTGATCTTGTAGAGAGAGTGGCACGAGGTTTTCGGGCACAGAGGTTATTATTAAATCATCGAAGGCCAAAGAGGATTGCTATTGATCAAAGGAAAATTGAAGAAAGATGTTAACAATCTAAGAGGAAGAGCGTAACAAGTGTGAAATTTTTGTTATTTTTAATAAATTGTCGAATAATTTGCTTCTACATTTAATTTTTTGTTCTCTCAATATTTACGTTACACTACTATATATTGCACTTTTAATTTCCCCTTCCCCCTTCCCCTTATATTCTTGTAGACCAGATTCACTTAATTTGGTTTAAAATTTATCTTATCTTAATAATCTTCGTAATCAGTCTTTGACACGAAATCAAGTGGGTTTTTTGCCCAATTTTCATTGCATTTAACGCCCAAATGTACTGTTTTAACTCCGAAACGGATGGTCCTGCGGGAGAAATTTTTGTGAAGAATAGGGGGGAGGAGAGAAGGGAGTCAGAAGTCACGTCGGTGGAATTTTGGGCGGGCGACAACAAGTCGGTCAAAACCACCAACATTTCTTGGCTGGAACGCATCGTAATGGGCCGCTTGTCTGCCAACCGTTGATCATCCAATCGGGAACTGTTGCCCGCTAATCGACGGACAAATAAACCAGTGGACGCCTCCCGAATGCCAGCTGGACAAATCCAGTTTCTGAAAAAATAAATAAATAAGAAAAAAATACTGCTAAAATGGGCTGAATATGGGAAAAAGGAGGTTGGCGTAGAAAAGACAAAAAAGGCATAAGGCATCGGGATTTCCTCGCCGTCTAACTGATTTCGTCTGAGGAATTTTCTAAGGGCTTCTTCTCGCCTCTCTCTCCTCTTTGACTTTCTCGGATCGGTTCATTCTTGGATCGATCGAACAAATCTTTCCAACTAGGTCAGTCATTCCTTTCTCTCTCTCTCTCTCTGTCTCTCTCTCTCTCTCTGCCTGCTGTTCTTTCCAATCTGAATGTTTCTCTTATCTTTTCTTTCTTTTTTTTTGTTTTTGAAATTGTATTGGATAGCTATCTTTAGTTATTGTTTGATTGATTGTGCCGTTCTTCTGGAATTCCTGACTGGTCTCAACAATCTAGAAGTTGTCTGTTGTCGTAAGCAATTGCGATTTAGATGGGGATCTGACGAATTGATTTTCGGACTTTTCTTATTTTTATTTTTTTAATTTTTTTGAGCTTAATTTCTAAATTTGTGGCTTGAATCTTCGAGAAAATGCTACTTTTCAAACCCTTAACGTGTCGTTTGGTTATTAGGATTGACTCCACGGGAAGGGAATTCAAAATTGTTTTATGATTCTACTCGGGGAACAAAGAAGAAACCCTCTTCGGCATTCAATTTTATCGTGGGTGTTGCGTGTCTAAAATTGTTGAAGTATTGGAGCCCGTAGACCGTCAATTGCCACTTTCGTGGTTTAGGATTTATGTGGTGATCTATCTGAAGCTTCCAATTAATCATATTGTTTTTGATTAGAGTATATCTGTCTTTGGAGTGTTGGATTGTGCATATGATGATGGTGGTGGTGGTGGTGGTGGAGTAATAATTTTGTAGTTTAGAATCTTTAAAGTGTTTTGCTTTAGTGATTTTTTGTTCATTCCCTTGTTCTTGCAAATGGATTTCATTTACCTTTAAATGTGACTTGTAGGCATTTGAGATTTGGGTGTTGACATATGGCTAGTGGGTTTGGGGAATCAACTAGCAGGCCTCCCCAAAGCCCTTCGTTTTCCAGCAACAATGGTAACGGTGATGCAGGTAACTTTGAATGCAACATTTGCTTTGACTTAGCTCAGGACCCTATTGTAACTCTATGCGGCCACCTTTTCTGCTGGCCTTGTCTTTACAAGTGGCTCCACTTTCACTCACAGTCCCGTGAATGCCCAGTTTGTAAGGCTCTAGTTGAGGAGGATAAATTGGTTCCGTTGTATGGTAGGGGTAAAACATCAACTGACCCAAGATCAAAGTCTATTCCTGGAGTTGACATTCCCAACCGTCCGGTAGGTCAGAGACCAGAAACAGCTCCTCCACCGGAGCCAAATCATTTTCCTCACCATGGGTTTGGGTTCATGGGAGGGTTGGGTGGTTTTGCGCCAATGGCAACAGCTAGGTTTGGCAATTTCACACTATCTGCAGCTTTTGGCGGTCTCATCCCTTCACTTTTCAATCTTCAAGTGCATGGTTTTCCTGATGCTGCCATGTATGGTGCAGCCACTGGCTTTCCTTATGGGTTTTCTAATTCGTTTCATGGTCGCCATGCACACGGGTATCCTCAGCACCAAGGGCAAGGACAGCAAGATTATTACCTGAAGAGGCTGTTTCTGATCATTGGTTTCTGTGTTCTTCTTGCTCTTATTTGGCAATAGTTTACACATCCCATTGGAGTTTAAACTGCTAACAGATGTTTAGTTTCAATCTCATGTCTCTATAAACCTATGAGTGCCTTTTCTCCCTTTAACATTGAGGGAATTGTTTATAATGCGACGGTTTCAGTGTTTGTGTAGCTTCTCATGTTTGTCAATTGTCATAAATGTGCAAAATCATGCGTGCACGATTTTTGCATTCATATGTTTCTTGCTCATGCTTACAAATGGTTGAACGTTTGGCTATAGTGGATTATGGTTTGACATCCTTTATTGCTTTTTCTCTAGGGCACGTTGACTTGTCATCTTCTACTTTGTACTCAGCTTTCCTGTATCAACAGCTCCAGTTTTACTGGCATGAACACTAATTGTTTGCTTGCATGCTTCTTTTTGGTGTTCGGTCCACTACCCTTGTCAGAGATGACGAGATGTTTATGGTCTAATCAACCAAACTGCCATTTAAATTGTTAAATTGCACTGTCATCAAATTATTATGACAGCTGAGTTCTGACCTAAAGGTTTTTGCGAAGTTGCATTGGGTAATCCTGTTATAGGAATAGAACATTAGTCTTTTTTCTTTTTTTTTTTTGTTTTTGTTTTTAAACAATAACAGAACATTAGTCCGAGGGAGTTTTTTCAGTCTCTAAAATATTCTTTATAATTGGGTTTTCTTGTTAGAGTTAGCATGTTTGCAGCTACCATCTTTCGTTGTATTTGAGCTATAATTTCTGCTTTAGTATTACAGGTACAATGATCCAGTTGATTACTGGTTTTTTTCTATTTTTCAGCAAAAAGATCCACACGAGCAACAAATCTGTGGCCTCTTTGGAAGGTTGTTTACTTCACCCTTCCGCGATGTCAAAAATTATTTAGGCTTTTTAGTTTCCTCGCCCTTAAAAATTTTGTTTATGTTTTACCAAGAAAATATGGAGCCACATTTTTCACGAGTAAAATTTTAAGCTTTTCTGGCGTGCTTTATCATGTCATAGTGAGTTGTTTTGTTGAGGATTCATGATTTCTCCAGGTACTCCGTTGTTTTGTACTGTTTATTTCATGTTAATTTTTCGGTATTCTGATTTGATAACGATTTTGAGTGTACATGGTGCGTGCGTATGCAATTCGATGATTAAGTTGCTTTCTGAAGGAAGATTGAGAAAATCCGATCGGATTGCGTGTTGGGTGAGTTGTAAGGACTGGGAAACACCTGGAGAACTGAGTTCAGTTTATTCCCTCACTGCGAGGCCTGATAGCATGCCAGGCCTGAGGTGATTTAAGTGGGTTTTGTTGGTGAAGTCGTTGAGCTCCATCTCAGTCTAGTAGCCTTTAAAAAAGGTTTGATGAGGTACCGATGTAGGACAGTTTATGAAGACAACGATAGATGAAAATTAAAAATAGAAAAAAAAAATAAATGTGAGAATCAGTACTCAAAAAATAAGAATATGTGATAATTGGCATTTGAAAGCAATGAAAATCAACCCTCGTTAAGATACTTAATATCAATATTAATTATTAAATATCATAAACAATTTTTTTAGCTAATGAATTAACCTAAATTATAGATAAAAATAGAATTCTAAATAAGAATTTAAAAGGACCAAAAAAATAATTAAATAGCCTAATAAAATAAGATATTTAGCCAATAACTACAAATTAGATTATTATAATTATAAAATATTAATAAAATCTTACATAATATGTATCCTTCATCTTTGTCCTTCGTCATTCTCTCTTGATTGAAAAAAATTTGAACTCAGATTTTAAAATACTGGAGCATGAGAAAGAACTCTCTCCGGCCTTGAAAAGAATTTTCAAGAAGAATAGACAGAAGCTTCAACAATATAAACTTCATGAACTTTGCTAGAAACTTGAAATTTGAAACTCAGAAGAAATAACAAAATCAATAAATTCCATAATCTGTACAACACTATCGGTCACGCCTTACTTAGATTATCCTTCATTAACCAAAATTGAAGTTGAAATTGGAGTAGCGGCAATGTTGTCATCCACCATATCGGCTTTTGAAGTCAAACTCACATCTAATGCTATCTCCTCGTCAACTTGAACATCTGATGTAGGCAAATGCAAATCTGTCATTGTCTGTGTATCAACATGAACATGTTCATTTGACAATGCTAATTGTTGTATTTCAAGTATAGATTCAACTGAATTGTTGGGTGGCAAATTAGTTTGCATGTTGGATTGATTCACTGAAATGACCCTCATGACTTGGTAGATTCTCTTCAACCTTAATTTCAATAGTATGAACATCAATCTGCTCTTCAATATCATACATATTTTTGCATATTGGAACAACCACATTATTGTAACGATTCAAAAATATGCCAAAAAAATTCACACTATCTACTGCCAAATAAGGTTTGATTTCAAAGGCATAACTTTTAAGCGCTCTTTATTCCAACTTATAATCAATAGGTAAATTTTACATTATTTAATAGAGGGAAAAGCAATTCTGGAGAAACATTTTGATTGTTTTCTAATTCACATAATTTCCTCCTTAAACATAAAAATTCTTCATATGATGAAGTGATAAAACATCTCATCTAGCAAAGCATCACATCCAAGATCCATCATCATATAATAAGTGTGCATTTTTGCAAAAGTTTCTAAAATTGAGATCCGCTTGCCATGTGAGTAATAAGTATCATCATACAATTTCTCAGAAAATAATACAATGAGCTAAAAGATATCTTTCATCATATCATCATGAGAAAAGTAGTTTGGAGTAGTCATCCGCGTAATCTCACATAAGCATGAAACAACTAAAACTTTTACATCAGCATTATAGTGTCGAAAGAATTAACGCCCAATAAATATATTGGAAGGACTTTTCAACTTGATTAAGAAGAGAGAGTAGATGTTCAGTATAAATGGAAGGACTTTGTAGCCTTTTCTCAGCATATCAAATATGCTTTTTTTTTTTTTTTTTTAAAAATAGTAATAACCATATTTTTTTATTTTGTATTTACCTCTCAAAACAAACTAATTCAAATAGTAAGATCTATAAAGTGAGAAGATAGAGCAACAATTTTCTTTTTGATTTTTATTTTTTTTATTACTTAATGTCGTGTCTCTGGTGAACCCCAGTTGACGTTGATGGCACGCTACAACGATAAGGGAGAGGAAGATGACTCCAGTGGTGTGTGTGTTGTCCAGCGAAGACTTGGTCGTGGAGAATCAACGACATCCGTAAGAAGACTTGTCGGCGAAGCCGTAGGATGGCGACATCGAGGTGTCAAACTGGCGTGTTGACATTGGGAGAAGACAGGTCAGAGGCCAATGAGTCTTTCTGGGCTAGTTTCAAGCATCAGCGACTGATAGAGCGACGAACGACGGCAAAGTAGTGGCGTTTCCATGGATTGTAATGAAATTTTTTAGGCTTCTCCAGCCAGATTCCGGCGCGTGATGCTGGGAATCGTGTAGATCAATGAATGGAATTTTGGGAAAGATGGCTCTTGTGTAGAGATAGTAACCAATGGCTGCTTTGCGGCGGGTGTGGGGGCGTCCATGGTGGTCCGGCGAGCATTAACGTGGCAGCGGCTGGAAAACCAAAATTTTGATGGTTTTTGTGTGATTTTGGAGCATGGTTTAAGCTATGATAGCAAAATTGACGTAGGATGACTTATAAAGATAATAATAGATGAAAATTAAAAAAAAAAAAAAGATAAACCAAGGAATCAACACTCAAAAATAAGAGCACGTGGGAATCAACATCCGAAGCCAATGAGAATCAATATCTGTTACCAATATCAATTGTCAAATATCATAAGCAGTCTTTTTAATGAATGAGCTAACGTAAATTCTATATATAGAACTAAAGCACTAAACTAGATAAAACTAAAATTTTGAATAAAAATTTTAAAAAAATTATAAAAATAACTTGATATTATTACACCCACTTATTAATAAATGTGAATATAATAAATAACAAAAATATTGAAAAGGACACATGAAGCAAGTTTCATACCAAGGTGAAGATGGGCGCTTACCAATTAGGCTAAGCTTCCAAGTTGGTCATTATTACGTAGTATAGTATATAAACACTTCTAACTACTCCTTCGGAAATAACCAAAAATTTTGTTTGATCGGTCTTGAAACCAAGACATATGGACTAGAGCCAGCGAGTGTGATCATTGGACTACTAAGGAGCGGTGCTGTGCCCCTGGAATTCAAACTCATCACTACTTGAACTATTAGTTAAGTTTTTAACCGTCGCACTAAAGACACCGATTGATTAATGACTACTATTATTTTTATAAATATCAAGAGTTTGATGTTTATTCAACACATTAAATTTCTCTTCTTTCTTGATTTCTTTTTTATTATATCAAAAATCTTTTTGCCTATAATATTATTGCAAAAATATTATAGACATTTTAGAAAATAATTTTGAAAATATACCAACTTTTTTAAAAGTTTAATTTTAATAATATAATTAAGTATATTTTATTTTATTTTATTAAAAAATTTGCATAAACTTTTGTTGCAAATTAGTAAGGGTGAATTTTATTTTAAAGAAGTGGCATTGAATACATAACTTGAAGCTATTTTCTTTAAAATTTGAGTATAGTCTAATTTTTGTTTCAACCATCTTAAAGCAAAATTATACTGTAATTGGAATGTTAAAAGAGTTAACTTCTCACTTTGTAAAATTGGAGGGGTTTGATGGAAAAAGCTTTAAATTCTGGCAAAAAATGGTTCACTTCTTATAAGCGTCACTACAAGTAGTTTAAAGAATAAGACTACTGCTAATAGTAGGAAAAGACAACAATGAGAGACAAATGATGTGATTTATAAGGGGCATATCCTAAATGTTATGAGTAATTTATTATTTGATGTCTATTACAATTTTCAAAAACAAAGGAACTTGAGGAGAAATTGGAGACAAAATAAATTTAATAGGACTTAATAAATAAAAAATTTCTTATTTTTAAATTAAATAATTATAAAATAATTGATGGTAAACTAGTAATGAAACAATTTATTGAGATTGAGATAACACTTAATAGCTTCTTAAAATACAAGACATTTATGGATGAAAATATTGTTCCAAGGTCCTTACAGATAAGTTGCTTCATTCATGGAAAGATTTCAAAAGAAGCTTAAAATATAAAATAAAGAATATTTCTCTTGAAAAACTTGTTAATCATTCTTATGTAGAATAAGAGCTTCATATGCAAGAAAAGAATAAAAAGTAAGGCTTTTATGTTTTAAAAGTACATGTAGTTGAGGAAGGATAATTAAGTAAGCCCTAACAAGAGTAAGAATTAATTTAATAATGACAAAAAGTAACATAAAAGGTAGAAGAAAAAGGGCAAGTGTTATCTTTATTAAGAGAAATGGCATGATAAATTTAAGTGTTGTCTTTTCAAAAAGAAAAGTAAGTATCTTCTAGAATAATAAGTAAGAAAATGGTTGCTATGATTATAGAGATCAATTTGGTAGGGAATGACACTACTTAAGAGATTGATTTTGGTGCTACACAACATGTTGTAAGAATAAAAGTCTTTTCAAATGATTAAACTAGTAATTGATAGTATTGTGCACATGAAAAATTCTACTGTAGTTGTTGTTGTGTGAATTAAGGAAATAGAGTTGTAATTCATTTCTATAAAGTCATTACTCTTACTAATGTATTTTATATTCTTTAAATTAGGAAACATTTAGTTTTAGATAGTCTTTTGAACAAATATAGGTTTAAACTTATATTTGAAGCTAATAGTTTTATCTCCTTTAAAGGAGGTATGTATGTGAGAAAGAGTTACCCTTGTGAGAAAAAGTTCAAATTCAATATTGTTGCTAATAATAATAATACCAATGTTTTTAATTATACTATTGAGCATTCTTCCTTATGGCATAACAAATAAGAACACATCAATTTTAAAAAATTATATGATATGGTTAAATTATAAATATTGCCACACTTTGATACATTAAAGATAAATGTATAACTTGTATGTTAATGAAAATAATTAGAAGTGTATTTTTAAGCATTCAAAGATCTTCAAATATATTAGAATTAAATCATAGTGATATGTGTAGTTTGTATAACACACCAATACTAAAAGGAAAGAGATACTTTGTAACATTTATTGATGATTACTTTAAATTTTATCATATTTACTTGTTGTATACCAAAAATAAAGCTCTTGAAAGATTTAAACTTTATAAATCTATAGCTAAATTGTAATGTGAATTTGTTATTAAATACTTACAATCTAATAGAAGAAGAAAGTATTATAACACTACATTCTTTGAGTCCATGTTAATCATTTATCAAACAGTTACTCCTTATACACCACAATAGAATGATGTTGTTAAACGTAAAAATTAAACATTGATGGAAATGATTAATGCCATGTTTTCAAATTCTAGTTTAAGCCATGGATTTTGGAGTGAGGCATTACTTATAACATCCTACATTTCAAATAAAGTTTTAACAAAAAAGAACAAAATAACTTCATATGAATTTTGGAATAAAATGATGTCAAACCTTCATTACTTAAGATTTTAGGACTATAAAACAATTATTAGAGTTCTTCAATCCAAAAGGAAAAACTTGGGTGAAAAGGAAATTGAGTGTATCTTCTTAGTTTGTACTCATAATAATAAGACATGTTGATTTATAGTTACAAAGTCTAACAACTTGATGTATGTTTACATAATTATAGATTTGAGAGATGATATTTTTAATGAAAATAAGTTCATCTATATTTCTAAAATTTCAAAACAAAAACAAGTTCCTAATGAAAATGATAAAGTCATTGAACTTCGTAACAACAAAAGAATGAGAAAAGCATAAACTTTTAGGTTTGATGTCTTTATTTTCCTAGTAGGAGGAACAAGAAAAATCAATGAGTAATCAAATTCTATATTGCTTTAGTATTAGAGATGATTCCAAGACAGTTGGTCAAGTGATGAAATAGCAAGATATCGTGTTTTGGAAGGAAGTGATAAATGATGAAAAGGATTTAATTATGGGTAATAAGACCTGGAAATTGGTAAACTTTCCACTTGGTTTAATGCCAATTGGATGTAAATGGATTTTCAAAAAGAAAATGAAGGTTAATGGAACCATTGACAAGTTTAAAATTAAGTTAGTTATAAAAAGCTTTAGATAAAAGTAAGGTGTCAATTATTTTGATATATATTCACTAGTGGCTTGAATTGTCACAATTAAACTACTCGTTGCACTTTGTAGGATTCATAGCTTAATAATCCATCAAATGAATGTGAAAATAGTGCTCCTAAATGGTGAATTAGAAGAAAAAATGCATATGGAGAAACTTAAAGGATTGATTGTACCTAGTCAATAGGGAAAGTTGTGTAAATTAGTTAAATCCTCATATGGACTAAAACAAAAACCTAAGCAATGACACTAAAAATTTAATCAAATAGTATTTTCTAATGGATTTAAGATTAATAAATCAAACAAATGTGTCTATAGAAAGCTTAAAGAAGGAAAAGGTGTCATTATTTATTTATATATGAATGACATGCTAATCTATAGGACTAACTTAAAACAAGTTGAAGTTACCAAAATGTTTTTGTCAAGTAATTTCAATATGAAAGATATAGGTAAGGCAAATGTTATCTTTGGAATCAAAATCTTGCAAGATCTAAAAAACATAACACTTAATTGCATTATATTGATAAAGTTCTTAATAAGTTTAATTACTTAAATTATATTCCATCCTTCACCAGATTTGGTCCCAACATGAATTTTACTAAAAATGTTGGAAGTCTAATGTTATAACTAGAATATGCTAAGGTAATAGGATGTCTAATGTATGTAATGATAGGTACAAAGTCAAACATAGCCTATGCAATTCGCAAAATGAGAAGGTACATGAGTAAATCAAGTAACATGTATTGGCATTTAGTCAACAAAATTCTAAGGTACTTAAAGAAAATAAAAATCATGGCATAAATTATATTGCTTACCCTTTTATTTTATAATAATACTCAGATGCTAGTTGGATCACTAATAAAGGGGATTATACTTTTATTAGTGAATGGATCTTTATGCTTGGTAGGGGTGTAATTTCTTAAGTTTTCAAGAAACATATTTACATAGCAAATTCCATTATGACTACAAAATTTGTAGGATTTACTTCAATAAGTAAAGAAACAAAATAGTTAAGGAATTTATTTTATAAGATTCCTTTGTGGCAAAAGCTGATAACACTTATTTATAAACACTATGATAGTACTGTAACTTTAGTAAAAACATATAGTCAAGTGAATAATGGTAAGTTCAAACACATTGGACTTAGATACAACTATGTAAGAGACTTGATCACAATTGATATTGTGAGATTAATTCAAAACATGGTTGATCATTTAACAAAAGGATTGACAAGAGACATAATGAATAAGACATCAAGAGGGATGAATCTTAAACCCTTATCACATATCACATATGATGGAAAAGTTGACTCCATATTTAATACAATATTAAATCTTAAGTTTAATAAATTAAAATACATTAGCAATGTGATTGAAGTATTATAACTAATTATTTTCATCCTAAAATTGTATAGTACTCGCTTCTCTCAATATAAAAGGAAGATGAATTTTAAAGACAATTAACAAGCTTTATAAGGTGTTTTATAGAGAGAGCCCTAGTTTATTTATGTGAATATGGAATGTTTAAACTATTCTAATAAGTTTAAGAACTTATCCTTAAAATATTTATAAAACAATATGAAAATAATAGCTTTTAATATGTCAATTAGTCAAAAAGAGAAATATAATATTATATAATTATTTATATAAATTTGTTATACAACTTGTTAATAATGTTTATCCAAAATTTATCCACTATATTATTCAAATTTGTTGTAATGTACTTTTTATTAAGTAAAAGTTCAATTTGTAAAATATATTTATTTATACATTTGAATTTTAAAATTATTAAATATTTTTTATATTTTTAATTTTTTAAAAATAACAAGGGATTATTGAAAATTTTCAAAATTAATTGAATAAATAAATAAAATATAAAAATCACACCTATGGGAGTCAACCCAATAGATGTATGGTGCAAAATCACATAATTATTGGTTCAATTACTCCATATAATTATTTATTATGTCCATTAACTAATAAATATAACTATAATAAATAACAGAAATATTGAGAAAAGACTTGTTTAGTAAGTTTCAAATTTAAATAATTGTCTAAGTGGAGAGGTGTGCTTACCAACTAAGCTAAACTTCCGAGTTAATTATTATTCAATAGTTTAGTATATAATCACTTTTAACTACTCCTTCGGAAGTTAATAGAAGTTTGTGCCCCTGACATTCAAACTCATGACCATTCGGATCATTAGTTAAATTTCAAACCACCAAACTAAGGATACTGATTAACTAATAGTTATCATCACTTATATAAAAATCAAGAGTATGATGTTTATTCTATAGAATTTTTTTTTTTTTTTGGTTTTTCCTTTGTTTGTATCAAGTATCTTTATATCTATAATATTACTATACAAATATTACAAATATTTTAGAGAATAATTTTAAAAATATATCAATTTTTTAAAAATTTTATTTCAATAATATAACTTATAGTCAAATATATTTTATTTTATCTTATAAAAAAATTTGTATAACTTTATATTATAAATTAGCAAAAATAAATTTTATCATAAAAAAGTAATATTTGATTTACAACTTGAAACCTTTTTTTTTTAATTTAATATAACTCAAATTTCATTCAAATAATATCTAACTAATATCTGCAATATAAATTATCATAATTATAAAATATTAATACATTTCTTAATAATATATATTCTTCGTCCTTATCCCTAAGCAGGTGCTTGATCGTCCTGGCTGTGTGGGGAGGCTGAAATTAATTTGTACTTGTGCTTTTGATTTTTGTTTTGATGGACGCGGATCAAGGAAATGGGCCCATTCTTTGTGGCAGATACACAGACCTATCAGTGCCGCGGACGAACTCGTAGAATGATTTTCAGTACCCGTCTCCTTTTAACAGGGATTGGCCGAGACCATTACCGTAGACCCGAAGTCCATTCAATCGATCTAAAAAATCCGCTTCTGGGTTCTTCCTTTTAGCCTCTTCGAGCTATATTTAAATAGATCTTCCAGCTTCTTTCTGGTTTAAGACAAATAGAGGTCAAGTAGCAGTCGGTTGTACGTCCCCATTGGTAGGTAGTATGCCTGTAGCTTTCACCATTCAACATACTTTAAGCATGCATTGTAGCTGTTTTTCTCATGTGGTCCTCAAATGCTTCCCGATACGAACAAATTGAAGGAGTTTTTTTCAATGACCTCATTCACAAGTTCAAAGCTATTTGTTATTCATTTTGCCCCTTTAAACCCGGGATTCTATTCAGGCACATGGGTTGCCTGCTAAAGGGTCGAGGATGCCCGTTTTACAAATAAAATTTAGTCAACTTGGTAGAAACTTTTCGTCTTTTGCTTTCAAAAACTAAATTATCAATTCCAGTTCCTTTCGACTGATCAGGAGTAGGCTTCTTTGTGCGGCTATAATTCCAAGGGCAGTGATCAAGCATCGTGGAATCTGAAGAACTTTCTGGTTGGCTGAACTTTGGAACGAGAATTTTGTTACCTCAAAATTATATTATGAAGGAGCTAATATTTCTTGTCCTTTTGTACCCTTCCTTGCAAGGATCATTACAGCAGCTATTGCAATGGAGTGCCCTTTTGCCCCTCGCACGCACCTTCATCGGTGCTTTCCATTCTGGAAACCAGCTCACACACGGACACACCATGTGAGCATGAGTACTTGTGAGGTTGCTTGGTGTTCAAGTAGCCCTTTTTTCCATTTTCCTTTCTCTTTGAAGAGCAGGAAAAAATTCTCACCTGACTTTAAACCAGTATCAACAATCGATTATTTTTAGTGAAATAGAGTGGCTTACCAATCGTTGTAGAGCAGGTCTGCTAAACTTGGTTGACGTGACTGCAGCCTGTTCATATTTACATTACCCTGTTACAGCAGAAAAATTGTAAGTGTTGACAAAAGTAAAACAATGATACACTTGCATATGCTTTTAAGAACTTGATTTGACACTCAGTTGATTAAGCACTATACATGAAGCACAACGATAAACAATCCATGTGTTCAATTAATTAACTGGACATCTTTTCAGCTGCTATAATTACCAATATGCCATTGATAGGCAGTAAATACAAATCGAATATGACAACAGATATAAATAAGTGAAGGCTTGTAGGGTTAGCATATGTCCAGAAATTATTTTTTATATATAAATAATATTTTTTCTATTTATGGAACAAGGCTACAGAAGTTGAATGGCGGTGGTCCAATCATCCAAAATGGCCCTCTTAGATTAGTTTAAAGTAAAATTAATAGTGATGTCAAACTGATTGGATTAGACGGGATCAAGTCTCTCATGAATTATATTATTAATATATTATAATATATATATATATATATAATATATATATTATATTATATATTATAAATAAAATTATATATTATTATTATATACACATATAAGTTATTATTTATATTATTTTTAGTAAAATAGGTAAAATTATTTTAATTTGTATTAATAATATATAAATATATTGTATACATTTTATTTATTTATAATATTTATAATATGTGCATAAAAATATGTATATTTTTGTGTGTGCGCGCATGTACGTATATATATATATATATTTAAAATATAAAATAAATAATTATATAATATAAATAACTTAATATTAATATAAAATAATTAAATATATAAAATAAACTAAAAATTATGTAAATTAAATGTAATATATATGTTTAGAAAATTTAATTTTTTTAAGTTAGGCCTATTGGGTTTGAATTCGAGTTACCTCAGGCTACTTATGGATCAAAAATTTTTTCATGCAAGTTTGAATTGATCCATCGAGTTAGATCAAGTTTTAACACTTCTATAAATATGTCATTATACTATAAAATAGCCTCAGAGTATAAGTTTTAGTGAAACTACACTAATAAAACAACTAATTAGTTGTAGTAACTTTTAATGTCCTTATTATATTCAATGATTCTATTTAAAATTTTCAAGCTATTAGGTAATAAGTATATAATCAGTGGTTACTTAGGCAATGGGCATGATTTAAAGTTTCTATCGCAACAGTTTTGATACAAAAAGGTAGTGTTGCTAATATTAAAAGATAGCAATTTTGAGATGAAATAGTAGTTATTTACAAAATAAACATCATTTCTTACTAAAAAAACTAGCAATTTTAGATTATTTCCATTAATTTTATGCATTAGCAATACATAATAAGCATGCAATTTTTAAATATTATATACTAAGACAATGTATTAAGCATTTAAATAAATATAAAATCTCAAATATAACATTTATCTTGTACATACTAGAATTTATGAATTTGCATCCAAATTAAAAAGTTATTAATAATACATAATTAGGAAATATATAAAAAAAATTAGTTTTAAATTTTTATAACTTTTTACAATTGAGTCCTTACTTTTTTTATTTTCATTTAAGTCCCATACTTTTTAAATTTCCTTTAAAATCAATTTTTATGGAAAATAGTCAAGCCATTAATGATTTCCATCTGGTCAATGTACAATTTTCAACAAATTTGATTACTTTCTATGCAAGAAGGATTGATTGAAATAAATTTAAAAAATATAGGATTTAAATAAAAATGTAAAAAAAAATTTAGAACCTAATTTTAAAAACTCATAAAAGGATAAGACTAATTTTTTGTATATCCTTGCATAATTAGAATATGGATAATAAATTTTAAAACTTTAATATAGTCTACAAAGGTGAAAAGCAATCAACATAGAGACTTAATTCACAAACTATATGTTAAGTTTGCATTATTATCACCATTACCATTGTTATCATCATCTTACAAAAAGTAAATAATTGCGTAAGCATGAGTCCCACCAATTAAAGATAAAGCCAACTAATTACAATTAAGTAAACATGAGTCATAAAAACAGTATACAAATGTCTTATGTCTTTAGGCATACCTAATTATGTGGACTATGTGCACCTATTGAAAATTGACAATTCCTTAGCTGGTTATACAAATATGGAGCACTAAAAGCATCATTGGCAAAGCAACTCATGGAAAAAAAAACATAGCTGACATGTTGGCATTGATGTTCATACTAGAATTGATTATAAGCTTAAAAGAATCATAAAGAAGATTTCTTATGTCATTATAGGTTTCTAAACTTCCAACCTCATTTGTACTTTAACTTTCAACTTCTTTTACAATTTAATTTCCATATTCTTTTAGATAGATTGCATAAAATTTGTAGGCACTCTCACAATATTTTTGAAAAATTTCTTTCCCTTTAGGGTAGTTGGGTTTACACCCTTCCCAGAAAGTTAAGCATGTCTAGAGTGCTTTTGCCTTATGACTGCAACAAAAGCATCAATTGCTTTGTTGCTTACTCTTTCCCTTTTTAATTAAGTCTCCTTCATTTCGACCTAAAGCCAACAACCAGTAATAAAGTATAAAAATTGATGCAATAATCAAATCTAACTTAATGTTTACAATTTTTTAACTTGTAGTCTCATTATATCAATTGCACACTCTTTCTATTTTTTTTTTTTTATGCATGTAGTCTTAAACATGTTTATTTGAGAAGGTAAGTCTTTATTGGAATTTTCATTTCTATATTAATAAATAAAAAAATAATAATCAAATAGGCTAATTACAAGATCAAATAACCTCCCAATATAAACAACTCAACCAAAGAAACCAAAATTAACAACTAGAAAGAGTCATGGCTGTAAATTGCAATAAATTGAAAATTTTCAACAAATAAATTTCAAAAATATCAAGTATATTCTTACCCTCTACTTTTAAATTTGAGCAATCTCAAGTAAGTGAATTAAGGAGAGATGACTTCCCAACATTTGATCTTCTTAATGAGTGTAATGTTATTCAGTAGACATCTTGCATTTGCCTTGTTATCAAGGACAAATATACATGTGAATGCATATGATATCTTAATTATAAAGCAAACTAAATTTTGTTAAGCATATAAAACAAATGACAATCATCCGACAGCTCATTTGATGCTGCCAAAAGAGTCAAGAACAACCTAAAGAGGTACTCCCATCCATGGGTAAAATATGCTAAATATTTTAAATGTAGAAAATCAAGATTTACTTATTGTATGCATATTTATTTGCTTTTGTCAATTCCTTATATTGGTTCTTATCATTTCTTATATATACATTTTCAAGAGATATAAATTAAAATTATTTCCTCTATATATGAATAGCAAATTTCATAACTACATTTTTTTTAATAAAGTGAACTTGTGATTCTTATGTGTTTTAATTTGCGAGTATACCAAGAAATTGCTCCATATGTATATTTTTTGGACAATGCTTTATTTTAACTTTGCTAGTTTTGTATCTAATGAAGTGATCTCTCTTTAATCAACATTTTATGCTTTCCAATTTGCCCCAATTATGTTTAGTACCCATTTTCTCCATTCTTTAGGAACCAAATATTTTTTTATGCATTAATTAAAATACAATTAATAAGTTAGAAATACAAAATAGTAGCTTATGGTAAAAAAAATATCTTCATGATATTACTTGGAAAAACTCTCACAATTCATCTTTTTTGTTAATTAACACCTTATACCAATTCTTAACATTCATTGGCACCTTACTAGGATTTTTGACTAAATTACCGAGAAAATTATTGAATTCATTCAAAGTCTTCTCATTAAGGCCAATGGGCCGGTTATTAGCATTCAAAACTATAAGTTTATGCATTCTTTTAAACTTCTTATATGCACCTCACTCATTATTATAAATTCCCACCTTTTTTTTTTTTTTGCTTTAAAAGTATACCAATACATTGGAAAATAAATCAAATAATCAATAAAAGTAACAAAATGTAAAACGCATTGAAACCAATTACTTTAGTCTCTCTACTATTCCTTTTTTACTTGGGTTATTGCTTTATTGGAGTAGACAAAGTTTGTCTCTTAGACATAAAATCTTGCTCCATTTTAAAAAAACCTGACCATATGAAAGGAAAAAAGAAAAAAGAAACAGATTATAACTATGCCAAATTATGGCAAAAGAGAGTAAGAGAGAAATTTATTATTTGATTATATTAAATGCCTTTAAATGACTTAAAAGTAAGTATTATAGATACTATCAATAAAGGCAAAATTTTCTACTATAAATTTATTATTTGATTCTACTAAATGCCTTTAAATGCCCGAAGATTTACTATTATGCATGTCATTAGTACAAATTGAAATCTTTAATTGTTGCACCCTTTGCCTTAGTGTAGTTTGGCCATTTGTAATAGATGAAATTTCAATTTCTTGCTATTGCCTATTTCTTCTATTTAGATTCCCTTACTCCTTAATACTTTTATCCTCACTTAATTGTCGCATTCTTTTCAAAATGTTTGAAAATGAGTTGTTGAAACTACTATATTAGATTTCTCTTTTTGTTTCTTGTAGGGTTTAAGTTTCTTTATGTTATTTACTTGTAAAATCAAAGGTTAAAGATGTTACTTTTATAGAAAAAAAGTGAACATTTACTAAATATGAAAACTAAAAAATTTACAAAATAAATTGTAACATCTCAACAAACTAAAAATATGCTTTTACCTTTAATTAGTTACATCTATCCAATCCCAAAGTGTGCCACCAAAATCTAAATCTTCATTAAATTGATTATCTTTTTTAGATTGTCTAATATTTGTTTAAGTCAAGTTTAGTACTTGATATGCTTCTTTTATCCAACTAGCTTGTTCATTACTTATAAAAGATCTTACATTCTAGTCATACTTGTAAGGCTCTTCCTAAAATACATCTTCTAAATTTTCACTATCTTCTTTAATAATATCAAATAAATCTCAAGGAATTTGTCTCATCACTTAATAAATGTTTTTCTTAATTGGATACTTAACATGAAAACTTAGTGAATTTAGGAAGCTAGTACAAAGGAATCATTTGGATAACATAATTTGGTTAAATGAATACATATAAGTCTATAATCATTATCTTCCTAATGAAGCCAATCACATTTAAGCAAAACAACATCAAATTTAGCCAATTAATCTAGTTTTATAATTTCTGTTATTACCGTGTAATAGGTAACATCTCTTATAATATGATTTTGGTCTTTATAACTTGCAAAATTATTTATCAAAGTATTTAATGTCACAACAATATTTTGTGTTTTGCCCTTCTTTTTCCTTTTGCCCCCTATTGTATGACCTTTATGGGAAAATAGCAAAGTCTACTCAAATCTAACACTTTTAAATTATTTAGTGTACCTTGTAAACCAAGTTTGCATCCTATCATGCATATATCTTAAGCAAAACACCCAATACTCTTTAACCAAGTACCCCTATGTCATAAAACCTTCAGGATGACTTCTATTTTGTACCTATACTTTTTTAACTTGTATAGGTATATTTCAATGCCAAACATCCAATGACAATACATAAGCTCCTTAAGTCTAATTTCATTAACCAAATAAATAAGTAGGTGCACCATTATGTCAACAAAGAAAAACTTAGAGGAAAAATCATCTCTAATTGGCACAATGTTTCACTGATTTTTCTAAATGATCAAGATCTTGTACTTTTATAATTTTGTTGTATATTATTCTAAAAAAATTCTAATCTTAACAAGGACATAATAATTTGCTTCCAAATTGTTTTCTTAATTGTAACTTGAAGAAAGTAATGCATTAAGAAATGTGTATCATGACTTTTATGCCTTTCAAAGCGTAACAAAACATGATTTTCTCTTTTGGTGAGATTTAAAAGCATGTTCCAAATAGGAATATATATTTACCATAACAAAAAAGAATAGGTTGAAGTTCCTTTCTTATACCCATGTCTTGTAAATCAAATTAAGATTTTACATGATCTTTTATTTTACTAGGAATGTCTAATAATGTCTTAATAATACTATCACAAATATTTTTCTTAATGTTTATCATATTTAAATTATGATGACACTTATTACTAAACCAATATGACAAACAAAAGAATATAGATTATTTCTTCCATGTCTCATTAAAGTTACTTTTTGGTTTTTTTTTTCAAATTAATTATCAAAGTTAGACAACTTCAATAAAATTTTAGGTTAGTTTATTTGACCACTAAAAGACTTTCTATCTCATCTATAATAGTGGTTTAGATCTAATGACTTATAATAGTCCATATAATAAATTTTCTTACTACGATGCAAATATTGAGAATAAGTGTCATAATTGCATACAAGAGATGCTAACTTGCCTTTTGTACTCCACCCTAATAACATTGCATAAGTTTGAAAGTTGCTTACAATTCATAATAGAGTCGTATGCATTTGGAAAGAATGCTTGTTAAATGCATCATAGGTGTCAACCAAAACATATCCATATCCATTCCTAATGAATTAGGGTTTGGAATCCTTATAGATAACATCATGTATTCTAGTTTCATCCATAATTTTGGTGCCAAATTGTAATTAATAATAACTAGTCACGTGCTATGAAAAATACTTATAGTTTTAAAAGGATTGAAACTATCACTAGCTAAATCTAATATTATATTATGAAGATCTTTTACAAATTTTGGATGCAACAAATCAAAATGTTTCCAAACTTGGCCATTAGCAAGATGTCTAATATTATCATCCTTCAATCAATACTTTGCATCCCAAACCATATCATTAGTTACTTTTAGGCATATGAGAATTCTTTAAAGCCTTGATTTTAAACGAAAATATTTCATAATTTTGGCTAGAACCTTATGGCCATTTAAGGATAAAGAAATGACATCATTCCCCTTAAAATCCTTAATTACTTTTCATCTATAGGCCTTACAAATGTTATAGACTTGTGCTCGCTCATGCTTGTCCCAAAATATGTACAATCATTAATACATGTATGAATCTTTTTGTATTTAAGCCTTAGATCTTTCATCATACTTTTAGTTTCATTAATAAAACTAAGTACCTTTACATTAGGAATACCTCCTTTATTAACTCTAAAAGCTACATCACTAAGCCCATGGAGGCATTTAAGGAGATACAATCTAATTATGAAAGAAATTTTGGAAAGTTTTTACAACTAAGATATAATTCTTGTTCTTCTTCAACTAATTTATAAAACTTTTTATCTAATACATTTGGCCCCTCTCTAACATTATTAGACTCTAGTTGCTAACTTATATCCTTAGAAGTGTCATATAATAGACATTAATATCATTGGTTACATCAACTTTAAGTTCATTATTATTTATCCCTATATGAGTCCTTTACCATGGAAAATCTTTTCTTCATATCCTTACATGAAAGCCTTTAACAATTAAATGTTAAAAGCCAATATTTTTAAAGTATTAATATCAACAATAACATTTCTTGTAAGGACAAGAGATTTAATCACTTATCATAGCCCTAACAAAAGCCCTATTTAAAAATTTTTTATCCCTATCCAAGTATTCTTTACTTAATCTATCAAAATGTAGCCAATTTTTATCTTTCATATTCATCGACCAAACATAAATTAAAGAAACCATAATTCTTATTCATAAATGAATTACCAATAAAAAGTTCGATTTTAACTTCGTAGAACTAGTGTTATTATTGCTTGCGTGTAAGGTTGTCTATTCTATGATGAAAAATTGAAAAATTTAGTGGATAAAGTATCAAAAACCATAAAAAATCTAGTAAAAGTTTTCATGAAAGGAAGAAAAAACATAATTATTTAAGGTAAATTAAAAAATAAGGGCCCAACACAACCAATAAATAAGAATTAAATTAAAGATAAAAAAATGACTAAAAAATTGAAATAAAAACAAGTTGTAATTGAAGAACTTAGATATCTACCAAAGAAAGTTTGAATATTCCAAATCAAAGTAAGTCATAGGGGGCTAGCCAATTGTAAAAAACTTTTGTTCCATATTGTGTATTGAGTGGGCTATCTAGCTCAACATTAAGACATACTGGATAAAATAGTCACAAGGGTTAGTCAAATTATCTGCTACTAGTTTAACACCATGCACTAAGTGGGCTAAACAATTTTTCTATTATCAGTTGTAACGTTAACTCATAATTTTGATGATTTCAAGCAAATGCCATCCAGAAAAAGTCAGAGAGGATCAATTTTCTTTAGGGTCTCAAATTAAGGTGAATTATTTTCTTTAGGCCTAATTTGAAGAGAACAAGAGAGGGTCATTTAATTGATGGTGACACATAAGATGTTGAATGCAGAAGAAAATGGAGAGGATTGTTAAATGGTTAAGGGTTGGTTTCTTTACGGTTTCAAAGCATCTTGAAAAAAAAAAATTAATTTGAGGCCTAAAAAGTTATAAGGTTGGAGAAGAGTGGTTAAATGACATATTTATTTTGTTTAAAAATTGTTGCATAAGGCTTTTAAAATTGCCAGAAAATATGGGTATGAGATTTACTGCTATAACTTTTGTACACATAAGGCATTAGTTCTTGATCACAACCCTAAAATCACTACTTAGAAGTAACACTTGTTAAAACCACTACACTTAAACCCATATGGCATCAATTTTGGATAACTATATTAAAACTCCTACATCACGATAGCGTAGGTTAAAAACCACTACTTAACCCATTTAAAACCACTGTGTTTTAAACCATATGACATTAGTAATAAACCACTACATTAAAACCCCTATCTCAAAGTAATCTAGGCTAAGAACCATTACATAACCTATTCTAAATGGTTGCTTAATAAAATATATGTCATTGGTTTTGGAACACTACAAAAAGGAAGCATAGGCTCAAAATTGCTATTTACCTTGTTCCAAATCACTACCTTTAAACACATATAACATTGGTCTATAAATATTGCCATGAAAATGCTACACTAAGGTTATTATTACCACACCTTTTACAAAATAATTTATGCAATAGTTATAAATACTACTATAAATTACTTGAGAGATAATAAAACAACTGTCATAGAACTACTAGCATAAGTACTTTATGTTGTAATGGTTAAGCATTTGACACCTAATGATTTCATGAACTTAGTCTTAGTCAAGAAGTATATAACACAAGTTCCTATTTAAACTAAGCACTGACATATGTGTATGTATTAAACTTAATCTAATTACATGGGACATGAATAGGTGGCCTAATGTTATTTTGGATTGTTATGAATTGGGAGGAGTTAAAAAAAAAAAGGAATTCTTGTTCTCGAGTAAGATTAGCATTTTAGTAAAGGCATAAAGCATTATGCTGCTCATTTGTCACCTTCCTCAAAATGCAAGCATTTGGGCTCGTGGGTTAGACATTAATGGGTGAAAATTAGAAATATATGGATATTTCAAAATTAAAAAGTTAAAGAAATGCATATAAATACATACATATAGATAAACACAAGTTTATAAATGTACAATGATAATCATTATTTACAATTAACATATCTTTTTAATTTAATAATTAATGTCTATGATTCAATAATGTAGATCTATATCTACCTATAATGACTTCATATCAAAATAACAAATCTAAATGTTTAATAAAAAAATATATGAATTTATTTTTTTTATCCCTTACTTGCTCCTATTACCTACACATATCTCATGTTTGCCAATAAATGTTATGAAAGTAGACCTAAGTTATTGACAATTGAGAGGGAATTTAGAGTTGTTCATTTTAAGTCTTGAGATCTACTATTGATGCTAGATATAACTTGAGGATGGACCACAATTGGTGAATTATGGTGAGAGTATCCCTTATACTCTTATACCCTTGTTTTTATTTTTTCTTCCCTTGTTACAACATAGCTTGCATATTTATGCATTTTTTTTTCAAAAAATAAGATGTTGGTTGTGTATGGAAAAATATTAGGAAATTTATCTCACCAATCTTATTTAATGGTATGGCAATGAAGGGTAAGGATTTATATCTAAGGGTCATAAGATGAATTTAATCTCAAATAAAAGGAATTCTTTTCCTAGATAATGTTATTCTTACTTACAAATCATATAAATAAATTATTTAATTATTACATAAAACTACTAAATGAAGTTACGTCACATACATATACGAAACTTCATGTTAAAGTTACATCATATATTTATACGTAGTAACATAACTTTTATTGAAAATCTTTGAAGCAGTATAGAGAGGAGATTTTTACAAAGTGGAGAAGAAAGAAAGAAATTAGGGAAGAGGAAGAATACAAAGGGGAAAGGAATATAAAAAGAGGAATTGATCTTTTTTGAAGTTAGGTTCCAAAAAGATTATCCTTGAAATCTTTCAAGCTCCCTTTTATAATTAAAGAGCTGGAAACTTATGACAAACAACTAAAATCTATCACCAAAAGTAATCTTAGATTTTTATAGAGTTGGCATTTGCCTTTTGTAAAGTTACTTTAGCTTTTTGAAAAGTAGGTAGTCATGAGTACTTTGTCTCGATCCCTCAAAAGTTCTTTTGTCATTTTGTACATCTAGCAATCATGGATTTTTATCTAGAACCACCAAAAGTAATTTTGGAATTTTGTATAGTTGGTAAGGTTATCCTTCCATTTGATCTTTAATGTTATCTAGTCCTTTGTCTCCTACTAAATTTTACAAATCATCAATGTTAATAGGATCATTAGGTTCATTTGAAAAATTAAATGGATCTTCATCTTTAAAGATAGGTTCATGGTTTTCATAATATACTAGTAATTCAATATATTAAGTGCTTATTTTGAAATTAAATTAATATAAAGAATTTCTTTCCATGAAGATTTTTTTGGATAAAATCTTCTACTACTAAGGTATGGACTTCTTAGAGATCCTAGAGAAACCAATTTTTTGCAATTGTTTTGGCTCTCCAACTCTATATCTAATGATCTAATGGAGCTAAGCAGTCCCAAATTCCTTTTCTAAGGATACTAGGACTATAGGTCTGGCCATACATGATGATGACATGTTTGGCTGGTTTAATTTCATTAATGAATTCTGATGGAAAAGAATCTATGTTTAGGTGAACATAACATCCTTCATTGTTCATCAATTGTAATCCTAATGTGGCTATTTTTCATCCCATTTGCTCAAATTGATCTAGATCCAAGGATTTAAGTTGTCCTAACATTTAATGATCTAGTAGCAATTATAAAGCAATTTTAAGGTCTTCAAAGTTAGCTTGTTGATAGATTTGGGATTACAGAACTATAATTGATCAAATTGAAAGGTCTTCAATTTTAATGATCAAGTCTAGTTGTCCTAACATTTAATGATCCAGTAGCAATTACAGAAAATATGTTGGATTCAATGTTGGTTTTACTCTTAGGATCACTCTATAGCTTCAAATATGTTGAAGCCATCTCACTTTGTTTTGTATTCTCTTGTGTTTCACTCAAGCTTATGAGTTCTTTTATTTATAATGTTGTTGCCAACGTCTTTTGTAGTTGGGGTGATCTTGAAGATGAAGCATATCTAGATGATTTTTGTAACAGATTTTGTATGATAAACATCTTAGTTATTTCTTGATGAATTGAGATGTCTATAAAGAAATTGGTACCAAGGATTTTTCTACATGCATGAAGTGCTTCTTGTAAATTGTAATAACCTTTATATGATGTATTATGATTGTTTGTAATGTGGTTTTGGACTTGAGACCATTTAGAAAATGCCTGTGGTTCTTCCTCTGAAAATGCAATATTAATCGTAATTTCTAAAATAAGAATTTGTAGAGAAGTACTTGGCTAATGCATTCACGACATATATAAAATTGGAAGTATTGTCCTATGCATTCCACAAATTGTCTAAAAGACATTACTGATCAACTTTTTACTTTATATTGTATTTGTTTCTAAATGCTAAGTTTGAAGTTAAAGGGAATACTTTGAGGTGGAATCCTTCAATGTTTATGAAATTTTCTATTTACCTATAAGATTTGTAGTTTATTAGGTACTTAAGAAATGAAGATATTATGATAAAATTAATGGGGTTTAAAAAGGGAATAAGAATTTTTAGAGATTTTTTTTATAGTTTTGCCAAGAAATTTATCAATAAAAGAAAGGACTCTTTCTATAAGGGTAATAATTCCCTAAGAAATATAATATCCAAGGAATCAATTTAGAATAAAGATATCATAGACTGAGACATCACAAGTTCATTATTTTTAACAACATAGAAAATTATTTATAAATATTTAAAATGTTGTTCAACAGAGTTTGAAAAGATTAAAACATCATCAATATAAACAAGACAAATTTTTGAATATGGTTGAAAATTCTCATTTATAATTCTTTTAGAATTTTAAAGGGGTATTTTTTAGACCAAATGACATAATATTCCATTTATACTATCCAAATGGAACAATTAAGGTAATTTTATACCTATCTTTTAGGTCAATTTAAATTTGCTAAAATTCAGACTTTATGTCAAATTTGGAAATGTAAGAAAAATAAAGCTTTTGTAACAAGTCCTTGTTAGGAATAAGGCACTTAATCTACTTAAAGGCTTTGTTAAGGAGTTTATAATTGATAAGTAATCTGGGAGTACCTCTTTCAAGTTTTGCTAACTTATTGACATAGAAAGCAATATATAACCAGGGTGATATGAATTTGGAGATGAGTTTTTTGTATTCTAAATTTTAAATCTCTTTTCTACAGTAACTTTCTAATTTTATGTTCATTTGTATGGGTCAATTTTTGTAGGAATTTATTTCTCATTAAGATTTGGTTCATAGGATAAATTAACTATATGTTGTTTCCTTTTACAAAGCTCATTTTGGAGGGTTTGTTTGAAAACAAAGATTTTTTTTTTCTAAAAGTGCAAGGTCTTGTTACAAGTTTTAAATTTTTTGAAGAGAAAGAACTTTTTGTATACAAAGAAAGTTTTGTTCTCTGACTTGAATGATTGTATGGATTTTGTTTTCATAAATATAATAGCCTTTTATAAGGTACATATTTCTAATTTTTGGAGTTTCAAAAAAAGGAAAATGAAGTTTTTAAGATTTTGTTTTGAAAGTAATATTATCATAATTGACAATATAAAGAGTGATAAGATTAATGAATGGTGTTTCTAGAATCACTATATGATGCATATTTTTAACAAGAATGAAAGAAATTCTAATTTAAAAATGTTGATTTTAAATGAAAGTAAAAGTTTTATTTGTAATAATCATTTTTGAATTGTTTGAGACTAAAAGCTTTTCATTGGCTTTTTCATGAAAATGGGTTAAAACAATTTTTGATTTGATATAGTTCAAATCTACACTAATATCAAAAAGAGTAATTGTATCTAGTTTGAAATCATTTGAAAATATTAGAGTGATTTTGATAAAATAGTTTTTAGTGGTAACTTGTTCTAGGGCAAGATAAAAGTCATTTGGAACTTTTTCTAGGTTTTGGAAATTTTGGGATTCCTTACCAAGTTCTGGTTCAAGGTTAGTATCCTGAGTTTCTTCTAAATGTTTTGCAAAGAGAAGTCGTAGAGTTTCATTGTCTTTTTGTTGGTTTTGTTTAAGTTCTCTAAATTCTATTTTTATGATTTTGATTTCTATTTAAAGTTCTTTTATGGTTGGAGTTGATTTTTTGATATTTTTCTTGGCTAAAATTGTAATATGGTCATATATTGGTCTAATAGTTGATAAAATAGTTAGAATAAAACAAGTTACAACATCTTTTATAGTGTTACCTGAATTATCAAAGATGGGTACATTATCTTTTGTAATTAGTATAACTTTAAGAATTGGATTTTGTTATTCACTGGTAGGATGATAATCCCACCAACATTTGAGTTATCCTAAGAATCATGCTATTAAGAGTTCAACAATAATTTTGTCTAGGGTATTGTTATGGGTTCTATAAACATTAACTGTCATAGTCATCTATTATAAAATACTAAGGATGTTATATTCTAACATGTCATCAATATTTCATTCATAGATAGAAAAGGCATTTAACTTGTATTAATTCAATGTGTTTAGTTTATTTTTAAGGTTAAAATCTAGAGTTATAAGTCCAAAGATAGGTCTTGGCCAAAAAATTTTGTTCACCTAAGGTTGGGAAGTTTCTAGTTCAAAATTGTTTTTTATAGTATTGACTTCCCTTTTTGTAGAAGAAGAAGATGGTTTTAAAGAGGTTAGTTTTTGTTTAATTTCTTAGGTAAAGGAGTTTTTTGTTTCCTTATTTATATTAAATTTGGGGGGTTGATATAGTTTGAAAATAAGATGTTTGATTTTGTTAATTTGTGATTTAGTAGGAGTTTTTTGAATGGTAGTTTGTTAGATATGGTTTTCTATTATATTAAGTTAGGTACCTATGGTATGTAAATGAGTATTGGAGAAATTATTTTGCTAAATGATCATTTTGGAAAGTTTTATAGGAGTGTCAAAATCTTGGGGTGTTTTGTAAGGAGCTAGTTCAACGGGGTTTTGTTAGTAAACTATCTTAACTTGTCTAAGAGGTGGATACTTTGACTTTATGACATGGTCATTTAGAGTAATGCATTCTTTGGTTTTACTTCAAAAAGTTACAAGATTTGTAAACTTTTTGAAAGAATATGAATAATCTATTTGAAATACATATTCTTTAAACTAGTTAAAAAACAACATATGTACTTTAAGGTTCAAAAGAGACATGTAATAATCTTCTTAAATCTTTTGTCTTGTTTGAAGAAAATGTTTGAAAAGCCAATTTATATTCTTAGTATTATATAGGGTAAAAAAATTATCAAGTAAAAGTTTTTTTTTTCAACTAAAGAATGGATTACGCCAAATGACCATGTCATAGAATTAGAACATGCACCTCTTAGACAAGTCAAGATGGATAGTCTACCAATAAAACCTTATTAAGCTAGCTCTTTACAAAATACCCCAAGATTCTAACACTCTTGAAAACTTTTCAAAATGATCATTTAACAAAACCATTTCTTTAATACACATTTACATACCATAGGTACCTAACTTAATAGAATAGAAAACCAAATCCAACAAACTACCATCCAAAAACCCCTATTAAACCACAAATTAACAAAATCAATCATCATGTTTTCAAACTGTATCAACCCTTTAAACTCAATACAAATCAAGAAATAAAAAAGTCCTTCATCTAAGAAATTAAATGAAAACTAGCCTCTTTAGAACCATCTTCTTCTTCTATAAAAAAGGAAATCAACACCTTAAGAAAAAATTCTAAACCATAAACTTCCCAACCTCAGATAAATAAAATTTTCTAGCCAAAGCCCATCTTTAGACTCATAACTCTAAATCTTGACTTTGAAAACAAACCAAACACATTAAACCAATACAAGTTCAATGCCTCTTCTATCTACGAATAGATTATTAATGGCATATCAGAATATAATATTCTTAGTCTTTTTCTTGCCATGGGTATTGACTTGGTATTTCGACTTTGATAATAATAAGGGTGTTGTCCTAGATATCAAAGTCAAAATACCAAACCAATAGCCATAATAGGAAGAATTTTATGGAGAATAAGAAAAGGGGAGGAAATCTATTCTCATTTAGGGATGGTTCATAATTGATTTTGAACAAGTTATAACATTCTTTGACTCTTGGTACAAGAATATTTGGGGAGGAATCAAAATAGTTTCACCATTATTTGGACCAATTGAGAATTTTTGTAAGGTTAATTTTTATGTTAAAATACAATAACAATGACTAGCTACCCTTATGGTTTTGGATAAGAAAAGTATCATACTAGGCTTATTGATAGTCCTAATATAAAAAAGACAAGTAATGATTCAATTTTGTTTTGAAGGAAATTAGAAAATGTTTAGGTTTAGAGAGGTATGATCTTTATTCTTGATGATGAAGAATCTTTTGTATATAACATATTGAGTATGCAGGATCATCATATGTCTTTTTTATGTAAAAATGTATGAAACTGGTTGGTTTTGTAAATTCAAGTATTGTTATATCATAAGGTTATGGTTTTGAAAGATCTTAGAGTTTAAAATACCATCCTAAAGGGAAAATCCTTAAGATGGTGTTTAATGAATTCTTATCATAAAATCTTATTTCAAGGGGAAAAATATTTAGAAATGTGGCTTAATCTAATAAACAAAAGGGGTTTTTGAGGTTTTAACACTTTTTGAAAAGGAAGTAGAGGCTATATTTTTTGAGTTAAGAATTTGACTTGTATCTTTCTTGTAAAGTGGATATGCCTTGTAAAGTTGTAAGTACATATAAGCTTTTATGAATAATATCTATCCATTTTTTGATTTAAAGTTGGTTTTCAAGAGTTTTTGAAGATTAAGCTTCTTGGTCTTTGAGTTGTTTGATTTAGGTTTTTATGGGTAGAGTCAAAGTAATGAATTTTTTTAGGGCATAGGTCTTGGGATAGAGGCTAAGCTCTTTATTAAGTTTTGTATTAGGGTTTTTTTCTCTATTCTTAGCTTTCCTTAGCATCTCTGTTTTAAAGGAATTCTCAAGTTAAGAAATTTGGAATGGAGTTATTTTCTCTTTTTAAATATTCAATTTCAAAATCGAAAATATAAAGTATGGGTTGCCATCAAGTAAAAATATACTTTGATGCAATATTTTAAACATCCTTCTCTAAAACTTCTTTTGCAGATTTGTAGTTAATATGTAAAAGGAATTTTTAATTGAGTAAATCGCTTTGAAATTTTGTAATGCACATAACAATAGATAAAATGTCCTTTTTTATAATAAAATAAGTGCTTTCATAATCATTCTAATATACATACACAAATTGTATAATCTGTTCCTTGTCATTTTTGAGTTGTTTAAGAATACCTCTATATCCTAAATTAGAGACACCGGTTTCTACTATTTTTAGGGCCAAAGTTTTATAAGATGAATGCAAGGGATTTCTTTAATCAGTGTTTTGATTTGTTGTACCAGAGTAGTATGCTGAAAGGTCTAGGGAGTATGATTTTTCTTAAAATGGTCATATAGGGGTTTTGTAATACGATTTATATTTGAAACAAAGTATAAAACATAGTTAAGACTTCCTAGAAGTCTTTGGAGTTGGGATTTTTCTATAATTTTGTCAATAAACTTATCAACAAAAGAAATGGCTTTTTTAATAAGGGCAATAGTTCCTTAAGAAATATAATATATAAGGAATCTCAGTCTCATTTGGAATAATGATGTCTCAGGCTGAGATATCACAAGTTCATTATTTTTAATAGTATAAAAAAAACATTTGTAAATGTTTAAAATACTATTCAATAAAGTTTGAAAATATTAAAATATCATTAATATAAACAAGACAAACTTTGAATATCATTAAAAAATTTCATTCATAATTCTTTGAAATTCTGAAGGGGCATTTTTCAAACTAGATGACATAATGTTTCATTCATATTATCTAAATGAAGCAATAAATGCAATTTTGCACCTATCTTTTGAGTCAATCTGAATTTGCCAAAATCTAAACTTTATGTCAAATTTGGAAAATATGTAAGTATAATGAAGTTTTTATAACAAGTCCTTGTTGGGAATAGAGTACCTAATCTACTTAAGGGCATTGTTAAGGTATTTATAATTGATAACTAACCTAGGAGTAACTTTTTTGAGGTCTGCTGACTTATTGACATAGAAAGTAACACAAGACTAAGGTGATATAGATTTAGAGATGAGTTTCTTGGATTTTAAATCTTGAATCTTTTTTTTACAGTAACTTTCTAGTTTTGTTTTCATTTGTATAGGTTGAGTTTTTGTAGGAATTTGTTTCTCATTGAAATTTGGTTCATAGGGTAAATCAACTATATGTTGTTTTTCATTCCAAAAAGTATTTAGAAGTTCAGAATGAAGTTCATTTTGAAGGGTTTGTTTAAAAATAGAGATTTATTCTAAAATTATAGGGCCTTCTAAATGGTTTTAAATTCTTTAAAGAAAAAGATTTTTTTGTAAATAGAGAAAGTTTTGTTCTTTGGTTTGAATGATTGTATGGATTTTGTTTTCATAAATAAAATGAACTTTTATAAGATTCAAATTTCTAATATTTAGAACTTCAAGAAAAGGAAAATGAAATTTTTGAGATTTTGTTTTGGAAATAATACCATCATAATTGACAATATAAGAAGTGATAAGATTTATGAATGGTGTTCTTAAAATTACTATATGATGCATGTTCTCAATAAGAACAAAAATAGTTTTTGATTTGAAAATGCTTATTTTGTATGAAAGCAATAGTTTTGTTTATAATAATCATTTTTAAATTATTTGTAATTGAATGTTTTTTATTAGTTTTTTCTTGAAAATTGATTAGAAACAATTTCTTATTTAATACATTTTAAATTTGCACTAATATCAAAAAAAGTAATTGTATCCAATTTGAAATTATTTGAAAATACTATAATGATTTTAATAAAATATTTTCTAGAAATAACTTATTCCAATACAAAAGGAAAGTCATTTGGAACTTCTTTTAAGTTTTGGATATTTTGAGGTTCCTAATCAAGTTCTAGTTTAAGGTTAATATCCTAAGTTTCTTCTAAATGTTTTGTAAGGAGAAGTTGTAGAGTTTCATTTTCTTTTTTCTTAGTTTCATTTGAATTCTCTAAGTTCTATTTTTATGATTTTGATTTCTATTTGGAGTTCTTGTTTGGTCAAAGTTGACATTTTGGTATTGTTCTTGGCTAAAATTATAGTGAGGTCATATATTGATCTAGAAGTTGATGAAATAATAATTGATGGAGTAGTAGTTTTGGTTTCATATTTCTAAAAGGTTTTGAGGAGGATTTCTAAGTATTCTTTTTGAAAATTAGGGTTAGTAATGTATTTGATAAGGTCTACTAGGGTTTGTTAGTCTTTAGTAAGCATATTGATTTCTTTAGTTTTTAGTTCAATCTCTTAAGATAAGATTTGGAATTCATCTATTTGGAGAGGTTCTTCATTTGAATAATCATAAGAAGGGTCAGATTTAGAACTGAAATTGTAAATATTTTAGAGTATAACTTTTAATTTTAAATTAGCTTATAGTTCTAATTGTAATTCTTGGATTTTTCGATTAAATTTGCATTATTTGGATATATGTCCTTTCTTTTTACACTTATAATAGGTAAGATCATTACGAGGGGTTTTGGAAGTAGAGGGTATTGATTTTAGCTTTGACTTAGATGTTTTGGTTTTCTTAGGTTCCCTATAATGGGTTTGTTTGTTGGTTTGTTTATGATATTTTTTGCAAGTACAATAAGATTTTATATAGGGTTTGATATACTTTTTCTTATCGAGTTCTAATAGTTTTGGAATTCTTATATTGAATTGCTGGCAAAAAGTTCCAGCTTTAAAATAAGATTATTTCATTTCTCATTTGAAATGTTTTCAGAGTTTAAGATTCTAAAAGATTTTGAATCCTTCTTGCTAAGTAAAATTGATTAGTTCTTCTTGGGTTAACCAATCATAAATAATGGAATTTCTATAAATGGTTTTAAGAGTTTATCTGTTTTTTTCTCCTAATAAGGTTAGAAGTCCTACAAGGAATTTTTCTTTTCAAAAAGATTAGTTTGAATCTTATTTAAGTATGACTCTTGTAAAGAAAGTGTTTTGGAATTCACTAATTCTCTTGCACCAAAGATTTATAAGTAATTCAGCTTTTTTGTCTCTAAGATGATAAGGGTCTTTTATGAAATGTAAGGAAATAGTTAGAATAAGATAAGTTACAACATCTTTTATAGTGTTGCCTAAATTATCGAAGATGAGTACACCAGTTTTTGTAGCTTGTATGACTCTAAGGATTTGCTTTTGTTGTTCACTGGTAAGATGATAATCCTACCAGCCTTTAAGTTGTCTTGAGAATCGTGCTATCAAGAGTTCAATGACAGTTTTGTTTAGGGTGTTGTTATGGGTTTTGTAATTAAGGATATTGTATTATGACATGTCATTAATATTCTATTCGTAGATGGAATATGCATTGAACTTGTATTAATTCAATGTATTTGGTTTGTTTTTAAGGTCAAGATTTGAAGTTATAAGTCCAAAGATGGGTTTTGGCCAAAAAATTCTATTTATTTGAGGTTAGGAAGTTTTTGGTTCAAAACTATTTTCTAAGGTGTTGACTTCCTTTTTTGTAAAAGAAAAAGATGGTTCTAGAAAGACTAGTTTTTGTTTAATTTCTTAGATGAAGGATTTTTCTATTTCCTTATTTGTATTGTGAGTTTAGGGGGTTGATACGGTTTGAAAATAGGATGTTTGA
Organism: Bruguiera gymnorhiza; assembly: GCA_020883675.1. Lineage (NCBI taxonomy): Eukaryota > Viridiplantae > Streptophyta > Magnoliopsida > Malpighiales > Rhizophoraceae > Bruguiera > Bruguiera gymnorhiza. Next base: position 3,417,148 of record JAIRCJ010001051.1, on the reverse strand, counting down.
TTTTGATAATTTGTGATTTAGTAGGGTGTTTTGGATGGTAGTTTATTGGATCTAGTTTTCTATTATGTTAAGTTGGGTACTATAGGTATTGGAAAATTTGTTTTACTGAATGATCATTTTGAAAAGTTTTTCAAGAGTGTCGGAATATAAAGGTATTTTGTAAAGGGCTAGTTTAACAAGATTTTGTTGATGGACTATCTTAACTTATATAAGAGGTGGATGTTCTAACCCTAAGAAATAGTCATCTGAAGTAATTCATTCTTTGGTTTAATTTTGAGAAGTAACATGATTTGTAGACTTTTTGAAAAGATATAAATAATTCGTTTGAGACACATATTCTTCAAACCAATTAAAAAACAACATATATGCTTTGAGATTCAAAAGAAACATGTAATAATCTTATTGAATTTATTTTCTTTTTTGAAGAAAATATTTGAAAAACCAATTTCTTTTCTTAGCATTATGTAGGGTATAAAAATCATTATGTAAAAGTTTACTGTTAACTTGAAATTCTTTGTCTAAAACATGCAATTCATTTATAATATTTTTTTGTGATGACAGATAGAGTAGGTGAAATAAGAGGTAATTGTTTTAAAGGATTTATGTGGATGGGACGAGGGATATTTATATGATAATCTACTATTTGGAAAGATATGCTATGTATGTCTGAGGTAGAGAATCTTAAAAGTTGTAAGGATTTTCAAGGTAAATTTATTAAAAATGATGATGAATATATGTCTTAGATCTATAATAAAAGATACGAAACTTTCATCTATAGATCTAAAACTTGCAAATTTTCTATTGAAAGTCAAAACCACTTTTTTATTTTGGAATTAGTATATTTTGAAAATTTTTATATTTAGTTCAAACTGTTTTAATGGTTGGGGTTTAACTATTCCTTTTAAGATTCAGCTTTCAAGAAAAGTTATGTCTTTCTATTGGATAGATTTTGGAATTACAGCATTTGAATAAGAAAAGTTTGCTTGTAAGAGTAAGATTTCTCCTTTTTGAGATTAAAACTTATATTTGGATGCAAATGTAAAAATCATAATTTTATAATGAATTTTGAAAATCAATACAACGAGAATTGATTTTTTAAGTATGTTGTAATTATGTATTTTGATTTGTAAAATTATACTCTGTAAAATATTCCTATCACTTAAAAAAACAATAAGGTTTGGAAAACAATTGAAAGAAATAAGTTCTCTACAAAAACCTAATTCTATGGAACTGAAAAGAAAATTTTGAAAATTTATAAATTTAATATCTTTAAGAACTATTAGAATAAAAGTGTTTAATTCTCTCTCTTTATCTCTCTCTCTCTCTCTCTCTCTCTCTCTATATATATATATATATGTTAAGGTGTCTTGTTTAAAATGCATATTTATCATTACAACAACAATTTGGAAAAGCTAAGATAATAATTTTGTGGGAAGTAATAAAATTTTCATGTAAATAAGGTTCAATTAAAGAAGATTCTTGACTATATCCATTTCTTTTCAAATGATGAAAAGTTTACTACACCTCCTTTGTATTATTAATCTAGATATGCTATTAATTTGGATATGCCTTTTCCAGTATATCTTTATTGTATTGCATCCAATCAATGATTAACTTTCCTACTTAAAATTGATTTAAAATATTAAGGGTCAAATCGTATAATAGTTATATTTTAATATAAATAAAAAAAATAAAAATTAACTAACATTAAGAGATATAACTCACAATTAATCATTGTGTACATATTAGCTGAATAATAGTAAAGAGAATTATAATAAATCTCTTTTTGTATGGGACAAAACTATTATTCCCCCTTTTTATATTTATAAAAAAAATTTAATATTTAACATTTAAGTTTAAATAAAGACATCTTTTTTTTTGGTATTATTAATAAATATAAGTTTTAAAAACTTGAGAATTAACTTATTTTAATCGTCCAACATTAAAAAAGAAAGTACAAAATAACAGGAAATAATTGGAATAATAAAAATAAAAATAAGAAGCTATGTCATATAAAATTTACAATATGTTTTAGTCAAAAAAAATCAAAAATTCATTATAAAAAAATGAGAAGAGTAAGATTAAATTATAATTTTATCAATTTCATAATTTGTATTTTATTAAAATTTTATTGTACAGAAAATTCAGTTTAATTTGAATTACAGATTTTATATATATAAACAAGTCCCGCTAGGGCTTAACTTGTGTTCAACGATTTTTGTGTTGAGCTTGATCGTACCTGTTTGCAGGGTCTCTCAAGAGTTTGGGATTTAATTATCAAAAAGCTACTATTCACTGGCTAGCTTTCAACTTAAACCCAACCACCCCCTCCCCCCCAAAAAACACCAAAAAAAAAAAAACTGAAGTCCCTTACTGGTCGCTCAGGCACCTTTTTCACCGACTGCGATAGTTCAACACAACGCAAGGTGGAGATTGTTAACGAAGCATCAATTCAACTACCGTCTTGCGGTTCTTTTTGACAAATCGACTCTAGCTCTTTTTGGCTCTAAGCCTACCAAAATTCCCAATAAAAAAATCTTATTTCTTTTATTTTTGCCATGCAATTAAAAAAACAAGTCCTAGCCGACGTCATATAGAGCTACTTGTATTTAAAAAACAGAAAAGAAAAAGGGAAAGAGAAAAGAGTAAAAGAGAAATGTCGAAGACTTATTCTTTCTGTAGCGATTATTGTACTATTCATTTCTGGCCGCCACTCTAGCTTACAAAGGAAAGAGCTGACATTATGTCTTTAACGAAAAAGAAAAGAAGAAAATTAATTAAAACTATGGTACTTTTATCGTAAAGATAAAAGAAAAAAAAAGGAAAAATTTAAAAGCGGAATATATATATATATATATATATATAGTATCATAACAGGGCCATCCAGCAGCACCGCATTTTTTCTCTCCCCGCTGGCATAAAGAAGCGTACGTATTCTCCATTCTCAGTTTCTATGAGGAAAATGATAATTAACGTGTGCTGTCTTTTTCTTTCTTACCGCGGAATGCCGGTGGATAATAAATGGGCATTATTACCACTAATAGTACAGTTTGTACAATCAAATATTTGTAAAAGATTGCATCATTATAATTAACGTGTACAGCTTGGTAATTCAGGTTCTATTGCTAATGAACTCAAAGGTACCAATGGATGCAACTCCCGTTACCATTGCTACTTGTTGAATTCGAATTGGACATGAGTCATGACCCGCCATGAATACTGGACAGGAATTTCAGTGTGAATTTAACCAACCCCAGAAAATTGGGAAAGAAAATAAACTGTGCGTCATCCTTCCCAATCTGACAGCAAGCAACAGGCAAGGGCACGTTAACTGGCAAGAGAGAAATGTGCGAGCTTACGGGGACCCACTGCCCAAAAAGGCTGGTTAATTCCCTTCAAGAACACTGGAAATTAAAAAGCCAATGTGAATTCAACTAATTCTAACTTTGAAAAATACTCGGCAGCCATCCACCCCATCTTGAAACTGTTTCTTGACCCTCAAAAGCAAAAAGTAAATGAAACACAAGTCCTATTAATCCTCTCGCCCTCCCAACATAAAAACAAAGTGCCCAAGCCCCCCCCCTGTCTCAATCTTTTCATTCCAAAAATTGAAACCACACCATGCCATTGCCTGGAGTCCCTAAACTACTCCGAGCACTCTCTAGATTTCTATTCCTGTTTCTTTCTCTCTCTGTGACCAGCTATGCTAGTGCTCCTGCTGTCACTGCCCAGAGATTCAAAGAAGCCCCAAAGTTCTACAACTCCCTAGATTGCCATTCTATCTATCAAGATGACAGGGAGTCGGAATCAGACGGTGATGGTGATGGCATCTTCTGTTCCGATCATGCCGTGCACGTGGCAATGAATCTAGACACGGCCTACATCCGCGGCTCCATGGCGGCAATCCTCTCCACTTTGCAGCACTCCTCATGTCCTCAAAACATAGCTTTCCATTTCGTTGCCTCCGCCACCGCCAATTCGTCGCTTCTACGCGCCACCGTGTCTTCCACCTTCCCGTACCTCAAATTCCGAGTTTACAATTTCGACGATTCGTCGGCCTCACGACTCATTTCCACCTCAATCCGCTCCGCTCTGGACTGCCCACTGAACTACGCTCGGAGCTACTTAGCCAATATCCTTCCCCTCTGCGTCCAACGAGTCGTTTACCTTGACTCCGACGTTATCCTCGTCGACGACATCGCGAAACTCGCCGCAACCCCACTTGGCGAAAAATCGGCACTTGCAGCTCCAGAGTACTGTAACGCAAATTTCACCTCATATTTCACTCCAACTTTCTGGTCAAGCCCATCGTTGTCACTAACATTTGCGGATAGAAAAGCGTGCTACTTCAACACAGGCGTGATGGTGATCGATCTTGATCGATGGAGAGAAGGAGATTATACAACAAAGATTGAGGAATGGATGGAGCTGCAAAAGAGAATGAGAATATACGAGCTGGGTTCGTTGCCTCCATTTCTGCTGGTCTTTGCAGGGAATATTGTCCCAGTGGATCACAGATGGAACCAGCACGGCCTTGGTGGCGACAACGCTAGAGGGCTTTGCAGGGATTTGCATCCCGGTCCGGTTAGCCTCTTGCATTGGAGTGGTAAAGGGAAGCCCTGGGCCAGGCTTGACGCCAATCGGCCTTGCCCTCTGGATGCTCTCTGGGCTCCTTATGATCTCTTACAGACTCCTTTCTCCTTGGATTCCTGAACTTTGTGCTATACCATATCTTCCCAAGGATGATTTCCGCCGGAAAAAGCCATTCGCCGGTGCTGGACCGAGGAGATGTTCAATACAAGAAGTGTAGATTATGAGGTATGTTCTTGTAGATGAATATTATACAGGTGCCTATATATGATATACTCTTCTATACTGTCATGAATTTTGTTCTTTTTATGGTTATGTTTCCCTCTGTGAGTGGTGAAGCTGCAATAAGGAGAATCCAAAAACAGGGAGGAAAAAAATAAAAAAAAAAAAACAAGGAAAAAGATTCATGAACCTTCCGTATACAGATTTGCATGCTTAATTGTATCAAACTTCCTTTTTTTTTTTTTTTCTTGCGTGGTTTCAGGAATCTTTTTCTTGTATAATCAAACTTCTAATATTTTCCAATTTTGCATCCTTCTCTTTTAATCTTTATTCCTAACCTTTTTATTACCCTGTTTATTATTAATTAAAATAAGATACAAATTTCCAAATACACCAGCCTGGAATTTGTTGCTAATTAACGGCATTTGATCACAATAATGTTCATTAGAGGTAACTGATGGGCTAGGCTGGTCGGGATGTTTAGATTTCTGAGTCTTTTTTTTTTCTTTCTTTCTTTTTCTGATAAATTAAGTTTCGGCATCATTCAAATTTTGGATTTGGGTTTTAAATTAAGTTTTAAGGTTACTTGGAATTCAAGTTATTCGTGTTTGTTGTTAGTGTTAATTTATTACTCTTGGATACTCAAGCTACGAAAAAAGAGATTTATGTACAACATAAGTTCTTCCTGACTCAGCATGAAAATTTAATAATTTAGGTTGGTAACGTTTTAAGCATTAATACGACTACAATTTAGGGAAAAAAAACAAAAGCTTAATTATGATTTCTTTTTCTGGAACTAATTCAAGCAAAAGGGTTTACAACGCAATGGTGAAGGCTGGAAGGAGACGCCCTGCAGACTGAATAGACTATCCAACTAGAAGAACTTATCAATTACAGTAGCGTTCTTTTTTCTTTGTATATCTGGTAGCCACTGACTGATAACTGATAAGCATGTATTTGGAATCTCTTGAGTTCGATGTAGCGCGCAAATGGTTTTTTTCTTTTTTTTTTATAATTTTCTTTATAAGATAAATGCAGTTTTCACCAATTAAAAAAATGATTAACTTAGATACGCCCAAGTTGAATTTATGCAACTAAATTAAACTATATCCACTGTCCCACCCAGGAAGCTGTAAGTGCAGGCCTAAAGTGCCGGGACAAGCAGTAAATGTCCGGTTGCAACGCAAGGTGCTGTACTTCTGTGTATTTATTCGGCTAGAAAATCAGCACTTTGCCAGTTTTTCAGAAGAAAAAAGGGTCAATAAGGTCCTGTTCTATTCAATCAAAATTGACACAGGATTGGATTCCTAGTGGGGTTGAGGCAGCCCTTTAACACGAAAAGCTGCCAACTGAAGGATGGTCAGTGAGTGAAACACACGTTGCCACTCGCTAAAATGCCTTCTTTAGCAATCATCCCTAGTGTGTGTCAACGAAACTATAAATGCCAGCTATCCCGATAATTGCCCACAGTAAAAATATGCAGGTCGCTTGACGATACAGCGGACGTTTGACAAGGTCACAATTAACTTAGCCAACTAACCTAAAAAATAATTCAAACTCAAACACGTAAATTTACCTGATTCGCCCAAGAAGAATGTCAAGAATCCCATAGCCACTGCTTGTCTTAATTAATTGTTTCGGATAATTCTCATATTTTTAAAATTCAGTGTAAATTGAAATATCATGCCTTCATTTACAAGCAATTGGTCAACCATATAACTATCGAGATGACGTGACGTCTGACAAGAACTTTCTTCTCCTCTTGAGTTGCATTGAATTAATATTAAAAAAAAAAAAACAAAAAATTGGAGTGTCGGTAGAGAGAAAAATCAAGGAACAATTCAAATGGCTGTATTACAGCATAGTGACGCGTGGCACGCGTTGTGCCAGCCAATGCTGTGTCCGGCACATGATGGGGATCTGAACGAAAAGAATAGTCTACGTCGAGAGGAGCCTGTGGGCTCTACTACTTATTTCTGGCTCACGCACCTCTCAACTTCTAGCATTAATAGAAATTCTCAAAAAAAACAAAAATAATAATAATGATAACTCAGAATTTACGACTTATCAGGCATACCTTGCCCACGTCGTTGTCCTGGAAGCTTATATTTATATTTTTAGTCCATGTATTGAAAGCTTGCATACATATATTTTCGTTTAGGTAAAATTTTTGTCGGTTACAGCGAGTTACTGATATCACGTATGACATGTATGTCGTTAAGTAGTAACGTTAATACCTAAACTAACCTGACAAGAATGTGGACTCGTACAGAATGTATCGCAAGTATGGAATGCACAGTCATAGTTGTGTAACAGATAAGATTCATCCTCTTTTATTTTGTATTTAGCAATTCAATTAAATGATATCATGTGAAATTAATTTGAATACAAAATACCTCAATTCAAACTATTCTAATATATTTGACACATTTATTTGAGATAACCTATATTTCACAATAAAATAAAACCTACGATAAAAACTAATTTTTTTAAAAAAACGTTGAGTTTTTGATTGATTGGTTCAACTTAAAATTTATATTAAAGTATAAACAATGCTTAAAATTTTTTAGGTGAAATTTACAATACACCGAACTGATTTTTCTAATTAACTCAAAAATATTTTATTATAATTAAAGGCGAGTTTCAACGTAGGAGAATTTTATTTTTAAAAATAAAAAAATAGAGTAATTTATATTTAATTTTGATATTAAAAATTTTTTGTTTATTATAAAATATTTATTAAATAATATTTTATTTTCAAAATTATGTTAAAAATTTATATTCACAATAAAATCTAAAATATTATGATAAATGTAAATAGAATGCGTAATGTGCACATAATATTATGAAATTAGTATAAGATATGTTATTTGGCTTTTTCCAATGTTATTCCTAAACAACTGTATCATGTCTCTACATTAAACACGGCTTACAAGATTTTATATTAATGTAACAGCAACAAAGAAAAGTGGACATTTTTCTATTCGGGCACTAAAAAGGAAAAAAGAGTGAGTGGACTGTTCTAATTTCTAACTTTTTAGTTTTATACTCTTTAAGTCGATTGATCTCTGGGTTAGAAAATAAGATAAAAAAATTAATAATAATTATAAAAAATTTTATATTGAATATAAATTATTTTTATATAATATAAAAATTTTTCGCATTCTTTTGTGGCCTCTATTTTTATAATCACCTACTCGGACTCCATGAAATTAACACCTATCATTCTTTTTCGCCAGTGACGATAGGCATTTCATCAGGAGAATAGGTTTCGGACGAATACAATGCGGTAACCTCTCGGGCCGATTCGTATGGCGGTTCCCAGTCAACAACTAGGAAATACGACACGTGGATATAGATATGCCTCAATACAAATATTAAGACGCATTAATTTTACAAGAATCTATATATATCTTATTAAAAATAAATTTATAATAAATTTAATTTTAACTCATATATTTTATTTATTTTTTAAATTTATGATATAATTTATTCTATTTATATACATATTATTGTATAATAATTTTAATAAAAATTATTAATATAAACCCAAACAACTAAATTACCGTAATATTCATAAATATAAACATATAAAGTGGGTTTTTACTTATAAAAGTAACAAAAATCTTTAATTAAATTTATTTTTTGTTATCAAAATTATAAAATATTTTAAATATATTTTTGATATTTCAGTGATATTTTTTTAAAATATACTCAATATATTTGAGTCATGACTAATTTTTTAAAAAAAAAAATTAGCAAACACATTTTATTGTGTCTAGCACGTACCGAGGTCTTTGTCTAACACATGTCCAACATAGCAAGTCATATATTTTAGCCATGTCCGCACTTCTTTGGTCAACAATTTAGGTATAATTCTACAAGCAAAAACATAATTTTAAAGGAATTGCAACTTCTCTTTCATTATATTATTAGCAGCCAAAGATGTAACCTCCTAAAGAAATTACCTGGGTCCATTTTCCTAACTCTATCAAGAGATGCAACATTGGATGAAAATTATATACACCTACATAATCATGTCCCCTTTCCTTTTCATTTCCATTAGTATTTTATTGTGCACTTAAATTTTTTTTACAAGGCTATAATATATATCTTTCGTTAGCATTATTGCAATTAGAGGAGTAGAGAGAGGACTATTCAGTCTCAGTACATGAAACGATGTTATTATATAAAATCATTTGAAATCTCCCTCGTGATATTTCTTCTCTTTTTTGGTATGTCGAAAATGCCCGTGATAAATATAATGCTTTTTTTTTTCATGAATTTGTTGAATTTACAATGTTATTGTAGCAAAAATTCATTCGGGTTGTTAAATGAGGAATCAAATCCACTGGATCGTTGATTGGCCAAGAAAACGGAGGATAACCAATTGGTTTGACAATGTCAGGGTTATAGCGATCCAATAACAATTGGTTTTTACCCGTAATTATTAAGCACTTTATATATATGTATATAGGGTAATAACAAAAAAGGGGGAAATAAAGAAAAATTTTAAAATAATTACTACACAATTTGTTTATACTAATATATATACGATCAATTGCTACAAATAAATTGAACTATGCCCTTGATATTAAATATGTACATCTCAACAGTAACAACTATCTACTATATTTATCAAATACAAATATAATCACTAATTTTCATTTCGCTGATGTGAGACTTCCGCATCCAATGCGAGATGTGAGATTACGGTCTGTTACAAATATCGACTATATTTGGCACTTTTTTTATCCGATATAAGAGTATAAGTTATACTTAAGAACTTATCATTGTTATGATATTTTTGTTATATTCTCTCACACTAAATCTATTAACATCTTAATTAAAATTTGAAACTTCCCTTAATTATTCTTACCACATGAAATACTTAGTGGAAAACATCAAAATCTCACATTTTCTTCCACCAAATCCATCGATTTCTTATTAGGAATTGAAATCTCCCCTACCTACTTCTGTATACTGAAATTCATCAATGTCCTTATCGAGAATTGAGACCTCCCCTGCCTACTCTTATCACATAAAGTATTTGGCAGAAGATATGGGAGCCGAGATCAGATTAACTCTAATACCGCTTATCATAAGATCATTATTTTCTTTTTAAAATGTAACTTTTTAGCGTATCTAATATCTATATTTATATATTTTTAGATTTTTTTTTTCTATCTGATATAAGAATCGAGTCATATTTAAAAATTTATCCATCGACATCCTCGTTAAGAATTGAAATTTTCCTTAACTACTTCTGCCACATGAAATGTTTAACGGGAGATACCAGAGTTTCACATTCTCTCTTACCGAATTTATCGACATTTTTGTCGGGAACTGAGGTTTCCCCTATCTACTTTTAATACATGAAATACTTAGTAAGAGACACTAAAATTTATCAACGACCTTATTGAGAATCAGAATCTTCTCTACCTATTTTTACTATACGAAACACTTAGTGAAAAATATCAGAATTGAGGTTGAATCAATTCTAATACTACTTATTGTAATATTATTAATTTATTTTTAAAAAATAACGTATAATATCTATATTTATATATTTTAAAATTTTTCTCCATTTATCTGACCCGAGAATCGAGTCGTAACCATTGCCTTTAAACGTCCATCACACTAAGTTCTGCTTGTCACAGAGCGATGCATATGCAAGCCTAAATTCCCGGCTAAGAAGCCTCTGTTTTCTTTTCTGTCAGACTAGGGTTGACGAGGAGTGAACTTTTCTGTTAGTTTCAAGTCATTCTCAAAAGAAATGAAATTATTAAGGGATTTGCACTCCGAGCTGGTGAGGCCTACCTTTCCGCGTACGCAAGTTGGCGGGCTTGTACAATTTGATTTCCCAGTACGCAACTGCACGGCTTTTCGCTCTACATTATTTAACCAATTCATTTTCATTTGAGTAAGAGTCAATGCAGCATTATCTTCTTCTCCCCATTTTTTTTTTGTTTTTTTGTTGATCGAATTGGAAATGATTATCATTAACTCAGTAAATCAGTTCATGCAAGGATTCACAGACAAAAAAATTAGAATCCTCAGACAAAATTCCCAGAAGACTTGGGAGAGGATTTACAATCCAACCAAGAGGGAAAAAGCCATCACGCGGCAACCCAATCAACTGCACAATTAACACTTCAGCGAATGCAAAGGAGCTCTGCAGTATTCACTTGGGACAACCATTCGCAAATGTCACGAATGAATGATCCGCTCGATTGCCCACAGTGGCGGATCCATCAAATCTTCATATAACTTTATTCCTAAATTCTAGATTACAGTGGGGGCAATTTCTCCACTCATCAAAGAATAGGTCCCCCACTGGTTGTCCACGGGCAGGCATAGCTATGGTCCAAGCATGGCTTGAATAGGATTTCACAATCCGTTTCAAAGATGATTTTCCACCAACCCCTCCTCTAAGCTACGGTTGTGGCTAACCTGAGTGCAGATGCATCCGCTGCCAATGCTGACGATACCATTCTGCGCATAGTGACTCCTTCCGCAACAGCCTCACGGTTGTTTCTACATATCACAGGCATAGCTGTTATCCATATTCTTGGGGAGAGATTATTTTTACAATTGGAACCTTTGATCTTTCTACAGCTGGAATCTTTAACTTTCAGGTTGTAGTAGGATAACTAACGTTACATTAAAACTAGTCCTTCAATTAGATATCTTACACAAAACTAGCAGAATAATTTTTGGATCGCCGATTAGAATGAAAACTTTGCTCGAAAATATTGTCAATGATACTTCTGTTTGAATAATCTAATGGATACTAAGAGTAGATTTACTAGAATATTTATACTACCTTTGACATTGTTTTTTTTTTTTTATATAAAAATTTTTGAGCAAACATTGATACTTTTATTTATTCAGTAAAATTTTGTGCCTCTTGTTTTATAAGAACAGAAACATGACTTAAAGAATATAGGTGTCATTCAACCTGTCTCCTCCTTCCGTCAAAGCTATCTTGGCCAAAGCATGAGCGATATCATCTGCATGCCGTTTAACATATTATATGAAAAAACTGGCGAAGTCCGTGGATAAGGATCTCACATCCTACGCTAATTGTTCCAACATTGTAGTCTCCATGACCCATGATTGAGCAGCCAGAACAACAACCAGGCTATCAGATTCAACACAAATGCATCTTAACGACAAAGCAATTGCATTCTGCTGGACAGGTTGCTGTGACTGATGCCCCCCTCTTATAATCTGAATGCAATTGCATAGCTAGTTCAATTACCAAGTGGGAAAGACTTGATTTTCCTTCCATTGTCAACAAAATTCATAGTCCGCCATAGTGCCTAGGAAATCATAGCAGACAACTCAACTGCCTCGTGGTCACTATTCCCCCGAAGAGACCCAAACCAAATATAAAAATCAGAGCGTTATCGCCATTTCGCGTGTGATAATGTTGACATGGTCAAAAAGCAACTACACGCATGAATTTAAGACGTCGTAGGCCAAAAAATTCAGCCCACCTCACATGTCATGCCATTTAGTAAGAAAATAACGATGTTCGATGATAAAGATTTGCTAGTTTTACTTATCCCATTGCATTAGTTTTTATGTAAAGGGAAATAAGGATTGTTCAAAAGAAAGGGGAAAAAAAAAAAGGAGGAACCAGATGATGGTACGGCCTACGGGAGCATAAAATAATGTCACTATAGTTCCAATGGTGTAGCCTAGGTTCGTGGATGAACAATGTTGAACTCCAAGCTATTAGTTGTTTACTCTTCCTTTTCTTGTTTAAAAAGACGCTAGTGATCAGTTTGCGGTGCACATGAAAGCAGGGAATTTTTAGATGAGCTTGACTAGGGGGGCAGAGATTAGAAGGTAATTGTAATGGAAGGGCAGCGAGGTAAATCAACTGAAAAAGAGACAAAACTAGTAGCTCCCACATTCTCCGACGGAAAATACTGAAGAGCCTTCTCAACAAAAGTAGCTTCAAATAAATATTTAATGCCACACTAGTAGATGCAATTATAAAAAAATTAAAAAAAAAATGCAAAACTTATAATAAAAATGACTGCTTATAATCGGTCAGAGGCAAGACTATGGCTTTTATTTAACACTAAATTAAATGGGTAACTCGAAAATGAGGGAAACAAAATTAAAAATATAAAATCACTATATACTTACTTATTAAGCAAGAATGAAAATTTTTAAAAAATAATGATAATTGCAAAACACTTAAGTAAATAATATAAACTCTAATTTTAATTACAATATATTTAGCAACAAAATTTTGTAAAATATTAATTAATTTTATAGAAAAATATCAAATATGTGCAATCAACAATTATATAAATTGATTAATTTGAGTAAGTAAAACTAATATTCACGCCATGAGAATTTAGTAAATAGAAATAAAAGAATAATTTTTTATTTAAACAAAAATTAATTATCTTAAAAATAAAAGTGATAATCATAACAATACTAAAACATTATTGATTATTTTTATTTCATGCTTGAAGTATAAAAAAAAATAATTCACAAAAATATTGAAAAAACAAAGAAAAAATTGTAAAATTTTAGAGAAAAGAAAAAGAGTAGTATTAGGAACAAGTATAATGAAAAAATTGTCTTTGTTCACTTGTTGCTTTATTATTGAAGTATTCCGCTAAAAATTATTATTATGATTTCACTTGTTGCTTTATAGAAATGAAAATACTTATTGGCCTCAAACCGGAAGGTTCGCGCAATGCTGTTATGAATAATAATTTTTTTATAAAAAAAAAATGAATTAGAGACCAAAAAAAAAAGTTGAACTTTTTGAAAATTTTACTCAAACATTGGGTGAAATATATTGAATATTAAATGAAATATAATGGACATGACACAATTTGATACTTTTTAAATGAAAATATTTGGTCACCCAACCAATAATTTACTTGAGCACACAATTTACTGTTCATCTCATATAGTCCTCTTAGCATAGTATATATTATATGTATATAATAATATTATATTTTATCTATATATTATACATAGACAATTATACTTTCATATAATATGGCTAAAATAATACAAAAATTTATAGTTTTTTATACAACATAATATATGGCAATAACGAATATATATTAATTAATAATATTTTATATCTCACCTAAAATATAATAAAATAACAAATTATTGAAAATATAATAAACTAACTTGCAACTAATAACTTGTCACTCTGCATAAATTGTTGGAAACTGACCCCACCCCCGTGACCCAAAGTTGCAACAACCCAACTTTGATGTCACAACAATGACTTGTCCCGAAATTACTTAAATTCAAAGTGAACCGACACTTAAAAAATATACACAATAATTTTATAAATCTCTACTACATTTTAGAGAATAAGTACAAAATTTTTATAAAACTATACTATATCTCAAAAAATAAATATGACATTTTATAAAATTATTCTTATCCTAAAAAATATGTACAATACTTCTATAAAATTATATGTCACATTAGAAAATACAAATGATATTTTAATAAAATTATTTGACTTTTTAAAAATTATATAAGACACTTAAAAATTCCCTTTTCTCAAACCTCTAATATTACAACAAAAATTTTTAACTTATAAAGTTACCACATAATGTCTGAAAAATAGGATATAAAAACTAAAAAGTAAAATTGCCTCTTTTATTACTTCATATAATAATTATCCTTCCTTAATTTTCACTTTTCTAATAGGAATGACGTTGTAGATCAAACTCAGTTAGCACATAAGATAAACAGCTGGTCAACAAACAACTACATCTATGCTATTGCTCACATACAACACCATGCGGTACAATGTCCACTCACGCCGTTTATCTTTGACTCTGCTCTTATTCTTATGGAGTACAAGACAAAGAGTTTTGGTATAATGATAGATGTATAATATTTACATAAATCTATAATATACATAAAATTTAATATTAGTATACATATATAATATATATTATGTTATTTTGTACATTGAATATAATATAGATATAGAAAATATGAATTATTATTTTACTATAATTTATGGTAAAAACAAAAAGCAGACTAAGAGCCTTAAACTAAACTTTGAATTGTTTTGGTAGATCAAATTATATAAGACACATTTGGAAAAATATATGACACTCTATGAAAATTATATGACACTTAATAAAATGCATAAAATATTTTGATAAATTTATGCAACATTTTATAGAAAATATATGTAATTTGATAAAGTTATACGACATTTTATAAATTATATATAATATCAATAAATTCTTTTTTTCTCAAACCTTTAATATCGTAAGAAGATTTTTAACTTTCAAAGTGGTCATATAATATCTTAAAAATAGTATGTATAAATTAAAAAGTAGCATCGTAAATTTTATTAACTCACTTAATATGTTTTACTCTTTAATTTCTCTTTGTTAATAAGAATATCACTACAGATAAACTTAACTTTTAAGAAAATTAACTAATGCAACTACATTATTATTATCATATAACTCTATGCGTTTGTAATATTGATCAATATAACCACAAAAGTGTTAAATATTATTTAACTAGACCTTCATATTCAAATGTTTCATGGTTTAGTGGGCAAGCCTTGTAATAAATAAATATCAATATTATCGTATTATTTCATAATAGGATGGTATTGTTAAGATTGTTATGAATAATGAAGAGATTATTGAATTTAGCATAATCATGTGTTATTCTTTATATTTTAGTGCATCCTTTATATTTAATTAACGTGATTAGTTGTTAAATAAGTATTATTTCTATTTAGATAATCTTTATTTAATTTATACTTAATATACAAAAATTTTTGAATTTTAAGATTGAATTAAGCTAAAAATTATACAAAAATTTTACTTTTTTTCAAATTTTTATTTATAAAAAGATTTTAAGTAAAATTGTAAGTAATCTCAAAAAATGATAAAAAAAATTATAAAGATTTGAAATTGATAGAAACTTGGAATTAGTCGACTTATGTTATCAATCATAAAACTTGAGGAAAAGAAAAGAGAAGTAAAAAAGAAATAAAAAATTTGGATTAATC
The DNA here is from genome assembly GCA_020883675.1 of Bruguiera gymnorhiza. Taxonomy (NCBI): domain Eukaryota; kingdom Viridiplantae; phylum Streptophyta; class Magnoliopsida; order Malpighiales; family Rhizophoraceae; genus Bruguiera; species Bruguiera gymnorhiza. Next base: position 3,401,289 of record JAIRCJ010001051.1, on the reverse strand, counting down.
GATTTATGATATTGATTGGTTAACTAAAAGAAAAAAGAAGTAAAAAAGAAATTAATAATTTAGATCAATTAATTTATAATATCAACTAATCAGTTAGCAGAAAAGAAAAGAAAAGTATAAAAGAAATAAAAAAATTTAAATCGATTGATCAAACTAGTATTTGCAATCAACCAAACACCAAAAAGGATTTTAAGTTACGAAAAAAGAAAGTTATAGAAAGTTGAAATTGGTAAATCTATCAAATAACTGTAGTCGATTGAAGGTAAATTTAAAATTGAAAGTTTAAACATTATAAAAGTTACATAGAATTTAAATTGATTAACCTAATTAGTCGTTATGGTTGATTCAATGGAATAAAAGAAGTTGAAAGTACAAAAATTTAAAAAGTTACAAAAATTTTGAATTAGTCAATCAACGTCTTATAGATAAAGTTTCTTATATTAAAAATTGATTTTCTATACAAAAAAGAAAATCAATTTCTAACAACTAATCTTTTATTTTTGTCTATAAGAGAATTGTAAAACTCTTTTATAAGGTATGAAAGAAGATCTAAAGACATTGTACTATGTTTAGTGTGCAAAAAAAAAAAAAAAAAGGACCAAGAGCTAGAATTCTAACCAAAAAAAAAAAAGTTGATATTAAAAAAGCATGAGTGCTTGAATAAAAAAAAATGATAAAATGTAAGTCCTTATTGTAATCGAGATCAAGGTGATATAATATAAAAAATTGTTGTTACCCTATAAAAAATAAATAAATAAAAGAGTTAGTAGAATTGAACTCTCAATAAATGAACCTTGAAAAGAGGATATAGGTTAAACTCCTAATTTGAATTAAACCACTATAAATCGCTATATACACTCTCTTTTCTCTTATCTTTTTATTTTTCTAATTGATTATATTGCTTAATTAATTATTTATTATTAGTTATTTTGTTATTATTCTTTAGAATTGAATTAAGTATAAATTGAGTGATTAAATTGAACAAATTCAAATCATCCCTCCTTTTAAATTGTCTTAAAGGCTAACAAATATGACTTATAAAAGATGTCATATAGTTTAACATATACTTTTAAAAACAAGACAAATATTTTCCCAATTACACTAATGAATTAAAAAATTATTTTATTTGATGATAGTTTTATTCAAAATTATTAAATTATTTTCTAGTTTTTATTTCATAAACAATACATTTTCAAAATTAAATAATAAACTAATAATAAGTATTATTTTTAACTATTTAACTATTTAATAAATGGACAAAATGACAAAAAGTTAATAAAGGATAAATCTGTTTATTATAATCATAGTAATATTCTTAGTTGACTCTTGCCTACAAATTAAGCTCTAATGGAAATAAAAAAAAAATTCTACAATACATTAAAGAATATATATTGTAATTTAATAAAATTATATGATATGTTGAAAGAATATATAAAACACTTTATATAATGTACATGATATTATGATAAAATTATATGACACTTACAAAATATTTTTCAATGATACGTATGTGTTAGTTTTATCTTTTGAAATTATATATAATGGCTTTAAGCCTTAAAAGATTTTGGGTCTTTCAATTTTAGTTGAATATCATTTTATCTAAGACATCATATTCATAAAAATTCTCTCAAATTTTAAAAAGTTCTAAAGAATTTTGGAATTTAAAAGACTATTGTGATTTGAGCTTAAAATATGACTGTTAAAGCAAAATTTGAAAGTTAAAAAAAAAAAAAGATTCCTAAAGAAAAAGTATTAAAAAGATTTACATAATTATGTAACATAGAGCACTAATTTTAGAAAATATAAGAAAATTGATTACTTTTTATTACAGCACAATCAAAATCTCACCATCCCACCACCATTTGGACAAACTTTTATGTATATTATATATTTTTTTATGTATATATTATATAGAATAAGTTTAAAAAATAGTTTTTTATTTTTTAAATTATTTTAATGTAGTCATAATTTTTTTATTGTTTTTCAATTCAATTATAAATATTACTAATTTTTTTAATGTGATTCACTTGAGAACAAAAAGTAAATTAAATGCCATATTTAATGGTCAATGTAAGAAAATATATTGCTAATACATATTTTTGCATTTATTTTTGTACATTTACTAATCCATATTCATAATAATAAGGTATTTAGAGTATTTGAAAATATATTTTAGTTGTCAATGTGCATTTTTGTACGTGTTTTTATATATTAATCATGAGATATAATGTTTGATTTATCTTTTAGATTTCAATTTTATTACATTGAAAATGATTAGTAATGTTTAATATTGAATTAAAGAAAAATAAAATGTGTAAAACTATATTGAAAAAATTGAAATTATTTTTTACTTTATATATATATATATATATATAAATAACATACATTCACATAATATGTCTAATCAATATTATTCCACTAAATATATATGACACATTTGAGAAAATATATTACACTTTATAAAATTATACAATACTTCACATAAGGTATATGATACTATAATAAATTTGTTAGACATATTAACAAATATATACTATTTTGATCAGATTATATGACATTTTACAAAATATATTTAATACTAAAAAAATTATTTATTCTTAAATTTTAAATATTAAAATAAAGATTTTTACCTTTTAAAGTAATTATATAATTTCTAAAAAATAGTATATGCAAATTGAAAAGTAACATCACCCATTTTACTGGCTCACATAATAATTTTCATTATTTAAGTTTCTCTTTTTTAAAAATAATAATAACATTATAGATAAACCTCAACTTGCAAAACATATAGTCAATTAACAAATACAAATACAGTATTATTTTCAGACAACACCATCTAGAGTAATACCTACTAGTACAACCACCAGGGCATTTGATTGTATTTAACTAGACCTTTATATTCAAATGTTTCAAGGTTTATTAAGCAAGTAGTGTATTAAAAAAATTTTAATATTGCCATAATATTTCATAAAAGTGTTGTATACCTGTTGAATGATATTATACAATAATTTAAAAGTTGTCCGTAACACGTTTTGTGTTAATGACCTGTTGTCTTTTTTAAAGTTATTTTTTCTTCAATTCAAAGAGCATATGAGATAGGTCCCCCAACTTGTAGGTTAGAATAAAATTTTATATTATTTAACATCACTTTTGAAAACGAGACAAATAATTTTTTTAATTATATTAACGAATTTAAAATTATTTTATTTGATAATAATTTTATTCAAAATTAAATTATTTTTGACTTTATAGACAATACATTTTTAAAATTAAATAATAATGTTTAGCGGGAGAGAATGACCCCAAGTTGACAATACTAATTTTTGAAATGTATATTTTAATTTATTTATAATTTCCAAGTTACATTATTTTGTTTGTCTAATTCTTGTTCGTTAATATTACAAATAATTAATAATATAATTATTTATTATTATTAAACCGTAAAATATTTAAAAATAAGAAGAGAAATTACCTTTTAAACTTAATTCCTATATTGCCCTGTTTTCATTTTTTCAATTTACCCTTGTTTTTTCTTAAAAAAAAAAAAAAAAATCATTCATGAATTGTTTTCATGCTGTGTGCCCCCAGTGCCTCCTAAGAGTCAGCTACGTCGCCGACCTCTTTTTGTTTTTAGACGGCGGCAATGGAATATAGACAGAATATCCGTCCAAGTCTTTGTTTAAAGGAATTCAAGGAGCGTCTGAGCCACCGACAAGTGTGTTAGATAGGAAATTAATCCAACTAAGAATAATCACACTGGGAATAATTCTGTCCGTTGCCCTTTCAATAATTTGTTAATTAAGAATGACCTATTACACCAAAAACTCAATTTCATCATTTGAAGCCGCTGAAATCTGTTGTTATGATAAAAGAATGTCTATGTAGCTAATTTGAGTGACTAAAAAAACATTGGGTCTAAAGAAAATTTAAAGTTTGATTCTCACTTATTTTAAAAATATCCACAAAAATGTGAGTTTAACTGATCTGCACCTCCTGTAGTGATTTTAAATTTTTCACTCTCTTCTTTTCCAGTATCAAACAAGCTAACTATTGATTATTATTGTGTTAAAAAAACAATATTTTATTTTTTTTTTTCGATTACACTGATCGAAAATTATAGGTAAGAGTTGATGTAACACATCACTTTTTATGATTTGAAACTCATTGATAATTAAATAGCATAATCTAAGTTTGGTCAGTTTTTTTCCCTTAGAAAAAGAAATCAGATAAAGTTAATAGCTGAATACTAAGTTTAGTTATTACTTTAAATCAAGGTCTAGAACAAATAAATTAAGAGAAGACCCAATAAAAAAAAAACAAAAAAACAAAAGGGGCAAGACCCAGCCCAACGCGGAGTGTGGGAGGCCACAGCACATAGGCATGCTTTGTTTATTAGACAAAGAAATAAGCAGATGGCGACCCTGAAAATGATGTACGAAGACTTGCACAGCAGGGGGAAAAAAAAAAACAAAATAAAAAGACCAAAATAGCCTTACAGCATCATGCTCCTGCCCCCTGCCCACGCTGGATGAAAAAATAAAACAAAAAAAAAAAGTATGTTTCTATGCATTTCAGGCAAAATTCAAAAGCCTAAACCTTACAAAATTTGTCATTCGGATCTTCAACAATATTCAATCGAATAATTCTACATGTAAAAATGTAAAAATCAAGTCCAATCGTTGAGTCAATTTGCTTCATATAACAAAATAGATGGTAAATATTGTTATTCCGACACTCTGAGAAAAAAAAATATATATACCATTGTACTACTTTTATCTGCTTAAAGCTCATTTTCTATGATGCTCATCACACATGATAACTAATTTCATTAATAATAACATTTTATTTTATCACTTGAGAATTATATTGTTTCCTTAATTGGGCTTGATTGCGGCAATATTACCGGTGAAGAGGCTCAGTTGAGCATAAGGATAGGGACCTTGGTGACACATTTTAAATGAGTTCAGGGCCTTGAATGTGCTATGAACGTTATACTCATGTGACATATTGCAAGAATCAAGGCACTCCGTACCACACGAGCTCATCTCGTGGCACTGCTGTTCCGAAGAGACAATCAAGAACATGGATCTTAAATTTTGGAGGATCCCATGGTCCCACTCTGGGGCGACATTTTCGTTTGCTCGTTCATCCAGGATGAGAAACTAAAAGTAGTCATAACCCATACAAGTAAACGGTTGGCGTGACTCTCTCTCTCTTTCATGTCCACAAGTGTTTGAATGTCGTTTGAACTCCACCCGAATTACAGATAAATTTACTCTGATCCCATCAGGTAATAGAAAGAGTTCTATTGTACAAATGCGTGAAATAAATATAAAATTAAATACAAATATATCATAATTATTAATTATAATTGAAACCCCTTTTATGTAAGAATTAATTATAATTAACAATTATATGAGCTTGTATCAAATCTACCTTTTATTTGGTACGTCTCCTGGACTCTTTTGCGGTTTAAAGTTTACATTTATGTGCAAGTGATAATCTGGGCAGTATCTAGCTGATGACCACAACAGCAATGGAATCTGCAAAATTTGAGACAAAGACCAAACGAGCAATCAGGCTTTGATGGGTAAGCGTTGGACTATCTTGTCAATTGCTTATAATAGAAGAAAATTAGGTAGCGAACAACGATATTATTATGTAACATATTCTATTTAAAGACAAGAAAAATTATAATTATGAACCTCTAATATGTCCACCCAGATCAAGCTACTAACAAGACAACAGGGCAAACGTTTCCAGCTCGGTACAAAAGACTCGTATGCGACAAAATTGACCGGTGTGATGGTTAAACGATATACCAGGCCTTAAAAAATACATACAATTCGACCTACTTAATGTCCTCAGCAGTGTCCATTTCAACCACCTAAAAAGTATACTTGGAAGACTACTCTAATGATGCTCAAATCTCAAACTTCGTAAGTCTCTAATTATCCACCTCATCTTATCATCATGAATCTCCGTGGGCATAAGCTCAATGCAAATTCCATTGTGTGTTCACCTGATCAGTTGAGGTCAAGAATAAAAATAAAATGTGAGCTGCAGCTTTCATGAATTCACGAGTTTCACTTAAAGGAGCTGCAGCCTTCAGCAAACTTTAGAAAAATCTCTTTCTATTTCAATTAGTCAACTTATACCAGGATGACTGCCATTCCCAAGCCAATCTTTATAGAGCTGCAAGTGTAAATACATAGAACAGATGCTCTACGGGATTGATGTTTTAAGCTTGAGTGAATTGATCCTGATCAATTCTTCCACATGATATTATCATATTTGCAAAGTTACACATCTCCATTTTTTATTCCCAAGAAATTAATAAGCCAAGACCTCCTCCGAATAATAGTACAGTATGCTGGAACGCCAAGTGCCACCATCTTCATTGTATGAAGCGCACCCTGTCCAAAAAATTTAATTTAAGTTCACTCAACATGCATGCAAAATATGATTTGCATGAATTTTTAAAGATAATTCATCAATGAACTTCGGCACATCCTTCAAATGTACAGGAAAACAAAAAAGATAGATAATCTTAGTTGAAATAGTAGTTGGCTTAAAGGAATGATCAATGGATCCTTAAAGTATTCATCACCAGCTTATCTTATTGTTTCTTATCTCTTGCTATAAAAAATAAGACCCATAACACCAGCTAATCCCTCAAACCACCAATTAGTAACAGGTATGAAGATGTGATCATAAAGGAAGAGACAATATCAAAAGACCTCTTAGGTTTCCCAAGAAATTGATATTCCTAGGATCCAACAAATAAGACCTTTCAATATCGTCAGACCTTAGTGTTATCTTCTATAAATTTCTTTTTAGTTAGTTTTTATGTGAATGCTAACATGGAACACAGAAACCAGCAAAAAATAAAATAGCTATAAAAAATGCTTATGAGAGTTTCCACTTGGAAGAACAATTAATTAGCTCTTAATACACAAAGTTTGGCCTTAATATTTTTACATGGGTAAATAGACATATTTATACAGGAGTTGATAGATATAGATAGATCTGTCAAATTTGTGGAAGACTTGCTCATTGAATATAAGAATATAATTGTGAATAATTGAGAAGAAACATTTAGTTCCACATGAAAATTGGTCTCAACATGATGCAGTCTACCCACTACCATACCTATAGAACTTAATTGCAGTTTGTAGTCATTATACTCTCACAAAAATAAGGTTCTGAATCCCTACCTAATAGAACTATCCTTTTCTCTTATAATGTCAATATGAGAAATAAAAGTTATGTGGTGAAATACTTGCTGGGACACATCATAGTTACCAGGCAGTTGACTGTAAAGCAGCATTTCAGACATGTATGGGATAGAAAGCATCCAGGTCCGAAATCCTAGCAAATTGATGATTGTGTTGAAGATTATCAGTGGCATGTAGGTTTGCTGTCACATACCAAGCAATAAACTATGACAGCTGGACAACTGCAACAAAGGACAACATGCAATTGTGAAGATCAATTCCATATCCAAATTGAAAGGTTAGGAACTTGGTTTTGCTTTTAGCACCATATTCTGCACACATCTCTATGGCATCCTCTGGACCAATGGGTTGGCAATGCACCATTCAAAAGCTCTCATGTAATGTATGATTCAGTAGAGTAATATATGGGGCAAAGAAGTACTTAAAAGAGACATCAGAAATGACCCAATACACTTTTCTTGCAAACATCCACACAGATGTGTTCTGCATTCCAAAATAAGGCTCATGGGAGCCGCCAAGGTGCTTCGAAAGAGATGAAAGTTGCCTCCAGTTTCAGAATGTGGCATCTAGTGGACATGGTCTTTACTACTGTGGCTACATGTATTTATGATCATGGCTTGGCTTTCAATGGATTGAGCATATTCATCTGCTTAACCTGTAAAGAAGAAGATAGCTTAATTAATGTAACAGCAATCTATGAGTAACTATATTCATGCCACAATCATATAGACCAAAAGAAAAAAATAAAGTCACTCAGTTTAACTTCTATTTCCACTATCAAATTTTTCAGTTTCAAAATGTCTGCCCCTTCCAGTAATCCCCAAAGCCCCCACTTCCCAAGATCATCATACAGTCAACCTTTGGAACCATAAAACAACCCAAGAATGGGCATTCACATCCTGTGAGGGGACTGCCTTCACTAGCACAATTACATAAAATGATGAATAAATGTAACTGCCATGCACATTACCTGAGCCTCCAAAATCAGTCTTTCTGAATAGAACATCATTTTGTGCAATTCTTATCAGAAATATATCAACACATTGCTTCAGACATGCCATACGAATCTATCATTTCTGCAGCAACTGAGAGTTTTGCTAGCTGCATTTGTTGATTTGAGTTGATATCAACTGACAGACAGGAAATATCTGTAATATTGGGAAGTGTGGAGATGTCCTTTGCCACTGCACGGGTAATTAAGCCCTCGATTAACATAGAAATTTTTCCTATATTTTGGTCAGCATATAACTCTTTCATCTCATACAAAAGCTTCATAGATTTCATGCTATCTCCCTTCTTGTGAAAACCATAAATCAGGGAAGAGTAGGTAACGATAGAAGGGTGAATTCCTTCTTTTAACATATCATCCCTCAACTCCAAGGCTTCACTAGTGTTGCCACTTTTACAATATCCATCAATCAAAATATTGTAAGTAACAACATTTGGTTTTAGTCCTTTCAGGCGAAGTTTATTGAAAAGTCTCTGAGCTCGCTCCAGATTCCCTGCTTTACAAAGCCCATTTATTAAAGCATTGTATGTGGTTATGTTTGGAACAATCCCCCTTTTCAGCATCTCATCTCGTAAATTGAAAGCTGCATTCACATAACCGGCAGCTGAACAGCCATGAATTAAGGTACAGTATGAGAAGTTATCAGGAACAAAATCTCTCAGCAACAAGCTTGAGAAGAATTTTATTGCGTCATTAACCTTCCCAGACCTGCAAAGCCCAGCAATGGCTATATTGTACACCACATTGTTGGGTAGAGAAAAGCATTCAGCACTCCTACCAAGGGCATCTAAAATTTTCTGAATGTCTAAACATCCAAGATCAGCCTCATGGCATGTTGTAAAACATCCATTATCTAAAATAAGATCAAAATTTACCATCTTCTGCAACAAGACACTTGCTTCATCAATCCTACCCAGCTTGTAAAGGCTACTGACAATTTTGCTGCAAATAATTAAATTTGGAGCAAACCCTTTTTCAATCATCTCAAAACATGTACTAAAAGCTTTACCCAGTCTCCCCTCATCACACCATCCACAAATGAGGGCTCCATAAGTAACCACATTAGGAGATAATCCTCTAGAGGACATCTCAGAGAGAACATCCTTCACTTTGTTTATTTTTCTAGACTTAAAAAGTCCACTAATAAGAGAGTTATATATTTCAATGGAAGGAAGAATTGCTTCATTTTCCATTTCTGCTTTAACTTTAAATGCTTCTTCAATATTTCCAACTTTACAGTAACCATCGCTCAGGGTTCTATATGTTATTGCATCAGGTCTGCAACCTAAAACCTTCATCCTGTTAAAAGTGTCCTTAGCTTCTACCATTTCACCCATCTTACACAACCCATTAATCATTGTATTAAAAGCATATGTACTTTTGCTAAAACCCCTTGCTAAAATATCACGCCAGAGCATCAAAGCTGCAGAAAAATCTCCCATCTTGAAAAGCCCATCAAGTAATGTACAATAGCCAACCTCATTGGGAGTCACGCCTCTTTTTAACATCAAATTCCAAAGGTGCAAAGCATCCCTAAAGGCACCCACACGACATAAACCTTTGAGAAGAGTATTATAAGCAACATTAGTTGGCTCAATTTCATTCTGAATCATTTCATCACAAACACTGAAGGCTCTATCATTGAGGCCTAACCTACAGTATCCATCCAGAAGACTGCAATAACTATAGGAATCTGGCTTCAGGTTCCAGTCTCTCATATGTGCTAATAACCTCTCTGCCTCTGCAACTTGACCAGTTTTACAATACCCATTCATCAATGAGTTGCAAATAACTATATTCATTTTCAATCCTGCCTTCACCATCTCATCCCGAACCCTTATAGCATCCTCCATTTGACCAATTTGACAATATCCATCTATCAACACACCATAAACGTATTCATCCATGATCACTCCCTCCTCTTTTTCCATCACTCCAAGAAGCTTTTCCGCTTCCTCCAACTTACTCTGTTTACAATAACCTTTGATCAACGATGCAAAGGTAAACTTATTTCTTGAAATTCCCCTTTCATTCATCAACCTCAAAACTCCAATACCTCCCTCCATGTCTCCAAGATTAGCATACCCATCAATTAAACTGTTGTAAGTCACCACATTCAATTCAAAACCTGAATTCTCCATTTCCTTAAAGAAGTTCACAGCTTCACTCATGCGTCCCTTCTTACAATATGCATTAACAATGATCGTGCAAGTAAACACATTGGGCACAATCTCTAGCCTTTTCATTTCCTCATGAACAAGGAGTGCAGTGTAACTTTGGCCTCCTTTCACCAAACAACTCAACAAACTATTACAAGAACGCAAGCTCGGTACACGACCACCGTGCTTCCCCATATTATCAAACACGTGGAGCGCATTCTTTATCATCCCCTTCTCAGCAAACACCTTTAAGATCATATCAAAAACTACAGGAGAAAATCTATAATCCTCATAAACCTCAACAAGCTCATCCCAAACAAGAAACGAAGAATAATTATTCTTACATAGACCAACCAGTTCGTTCAAGTAGAACCTGGTCTCATCGTACATTCGAGCGCGAGCTAGTATGTGAACGAGCTTACAGTAAGACTTGATGTCGGGTCTGAAATTCTGCTGTCTGGAGGCCAATCTGAAGAAATTTAAACAGGCTTCGGGGTTTAACTTGAGTTCTTGAAGCACGGAGTGGAGCAGGTGATCGGAGAAACTGAAATTGAGGTCGGTGACGGCACTGTAACGGCCGAGGGCGAGGAGGCGGGAGATGCGGTCGTGGAGTTCGGGTCGGGTCAGCTTGGATTCGTGGTGGGGCTTCCAGTGGAAGGAATGGCCAGGGCGGCGGGGAAGAAGGAGAAGTGTCATAATCCTGGGCGAGGGGGTGGAATAGCAGCTGAGCATTGGACAACCTATTCGAGGACAAGACATCGTCGTCGTCGTCGTCGTATTAACGTGAGTCTAGTTTCGGCAATTCCATGAAGATTGAGGAAGCAGAAGAGAGATCGTTGGCCATTTGAATGAAATTGAGAATTTAAGCACTGCGTCGGCCATTTCATTGATCGCTGTCTGACTTGGCCCCAACCAAATGCTTCGCCTGTTGCGATGCTCCCTGTCTAAAACCCCAAAATAGTTTCCTAAAGGTACATTGAATGGACGAGCCCCGTGTTCACGGATGTTGCCGCATTATTATTATTATTATTATTATTATAGAATAAATATACTTATATTCTTCACATCTTAATAATGTAAATTTTAAGATTAAATGTATTTAAATCTTATATAATTTTTTTATATTTGATTTTTTTAATATTTTTAATTCATATTATAATATTTTTATAATTTTTAATTTAAACAATTAGACTTTTTTTAAATTCATTAATTTTAAAATTTCTTTGAATTATAAAAAAATTATAAAATTTAGATATTACAAAATTTATTTTTTTAAATCATTATAATTATTTTTATTTTTCTAAATAAATTTTTAAATGTTATAATTTTTGTTAAACTTTAATGTGTTCAATTTTTGTAATTCTAATAAAATTAAAACAAATAATTTTTAAAATATTTTGAAAAAAATAAAATAATTATGATGATTCATAAAATTTAAATTTTATAATATTTGTATTTGAAGTAATTTTTAAAATTAAAAAATTTAAAATTAATAGAATTATACTTGAGGACCTTACTTAACAAAACCATAAACTATAGAGTTCTTATAATATAAATTAAAACTTAAAAAGGTAAATCATAAAAAAGTTAAACACATTTAATCTTAATTTTTATCATTTTATAAAAATTAGTCCTTTGTACCTTTAATATAATTCATTATAATAATTTTTTAATCACTTAGATATTTATTTGCTTTTCAATTATAAACTTAATGTAATTAGGATGTAATTAATAATTACTTTGTTTTAAAAATTAAAATCTATATTCAGTTTTTTTTTTAGAATAAATTTCGAAGGAATATAGATTTGAACTTTACTCTCTAGCCTATTAATGAGATTTATTTTCTATAAAATCTTTTTTTAGGAACAAAGATTTAGGAAAATTTTGAGATTTTTAAGAAAATTCCTTTCAAGTTATTCTAATAAAAAAGTTTAAACTATTACTTTCAATTATTAATATTATATAAGATAAATGTTACTTGTTACAAATTGAATTATTTAAAAAAAAAAGTTGAAAAGTATAATGATCTCTAATATCAAATTAAAACCAATTATTTTTTCAAAATGTTGAACTTCATACACCCTAAATATATTTTTAAAAAAAAGTTTGACAAAAAAGAATATTAAATTCATATTTGATTTAATTTTTGAACTCTATAATTTTTTTTAAACTAGTTTCTACGTTCATACAATATGTGAGTTTTTTTCAATTTATGTCATAATATAAAGACTTTCACATGAAAATTAAAAAGTTTAACTTAAAAAAATTAGAAAGATAGGAAGCATTTATAATTGTAATAAAAAAATACTAAAGTCTTTTCTTTAGTTGAAGTTACGAATAAATAAAAATATTACTTAAATATTTTGTCTGGTAGTATGTCATCAATTGCTTTACAAAAGAAAATTTTGTAAGTCATATATGTCATATCATGTTGCAGGAGAATTTAAAAGCATGTAAAATTTCAATAATTACTATAAGAAAGTAAATTAAATTAAAATAATGTCAAACCGTTAAAAAGCAATTATAGATTTTTATTAATATTTCACATCTAAAGATAATTTCTCTTTAAAAATATAGACAATGCAAATGATTCTAGATGAATTAACTAAAGGAAAGCTAAATAAGGAAGTAGTCATAAATTACTATTATTCAATATGACAAATTTAAATAAATAATAGTATCATATCACTCTTTCTACAAATCATATGTTTAAACTCAATATATGCATATTGTAAGTGGTATGTCATGTATTGCATACGTAAGATAGTTTCTATGATAAAAGAGCAACAAAATAAGACAATTCATACACTAAGGAGAGTTATAAGATACTCTACAAGATTTCAAAAGAATCTAGAATACTCCAAAAGATTTTGGAATATTCTAGAAGACTTTGAAAGATTTTGAAAAGTTTTAAAAGTTCTAAGAAACTTTGAAAAAGTCTAGACTTTTTTAAAATGTTCTTGCATGAACTAAAATGTAGGAAATATCTATAAGATTTAGTGGATTGCCCTAAAAAGTTCTTTAAAAAGAATTTAGATCATTAGATCAAACAATTATATCTATTGGTTGAGAAGATGGAAGGTTACAAATACTTTACACTTTCCCATTTGTAAACATATAAGAGACCTAAGAAATCCACCAAGTATCTAATACTTATAAAGCTTTCTTTAGTATAATGAAAAGCATTCTTTCCTAAACTCTCTTGCCTAATTTGTCTCTCACATTCTCGAAAAGCCTCTAGTTGAGTAAAAAGTTAACTTAGTCACCAATTGAAGGGTTAGTTTGACTAAGTGTCACACAATCAACTCTAAAATTGTGACATATGGTATTAAAGCATTAGTTGTAAGGTTTATGCGAGCTCAATTGATCAAGCTTGGCTTATTATGTTTGATGGTGAAAACATTACCACCCTTAACATCGATGATGTTCAAAAATAATAAGTACCTATAATGGAAAAGGACCATAACACTTGCAAGAAGGATCCTAAGGGAGTAAAGGCAAAGAAAAGTCTTAAGATATGATATAAGCTTTCAAGGCAAGACTTACAAAGATAGAAGTTGTAATTGGCAACATAAAGGAGTTTTTTTATATCAATAAATAAGAATTGAAGGAAAGGATTTCAAAACTCCAAAAAATTAAGGGTGCCACACCTTTAACTCTTAACCAAATGGAGTCTTAAGTGCATTAAGAGCAAGAAGCTTTTCAAGTTAAGGTTCTTGGTATGTTTGCAAGTTTTAAGCTCATTAAAATGAGATATGGAAAGACTAGGTGATATGAAGAAGGCCCTTGCCCCTAAGTCAATAAAAATGAGAGTATTTTCAAAATTTAAAGTACTTGAGCCAAAGTCTTGTGGTGGTAATGAGGATACAAAAGAGATTAACAATTTTTTATAAGGCAAGAAGCATTATTTAGAGAGAGCTTATGTGAAAGATAATAGTAAGGTATATGTTGTGACCTTTTACCTTGTTAACAATGTTATTCTTTGGTAATTATAAGGTGCAATAACTCTATCTAAGGTGTCAATAAAATTCAAACTTAGGATGAGTTCAAGTGGGAACTCAAAAAGTAATTATCTTAAAGACAAGAATTTCTTGACTAAAAAAAAAAGCTTTAGAATTTAAAGTACAATAACATGATTCTAAAGAATATGCATAAATTATCATCTTTGTGACTTAGACTTCCCGACATGGCCTAAAGTGAGCTACTCTTCAACTTTATTGATAGGCTACAAATATGGGCTTAATAAGAGTTTAGCATCACAATACATAAGACCTTAACCCCATAATTGCTATTATTAAGTCCTTAGTCGAGTATACCAAGCTTAAAGACTTGTAAGACACCACCAATAAGATAAAGTCTAAGGAGTACAAGGGAAAAAGGTGGGAGAGATAAGGGCTCTCAACACAATTCAAAAGAAAGAGAAAAGTCTTTTACAAAAATAAGTGACAAGCCTTCTATAAGCAAGGCTTCACATAAAAGGAAGAAGTTCAACAGGTAAAGCAATTTCAAGACTAAATCAAATTGCTTCTTTTGCAAATAGGGTTTATTAAGATTGAGACTACCCTAAGAGGAACGTCCCAAGTGACACAATGAAGGAAAGGGAATGAGGGGATTCCCAAGCACAACTTGGCACATTACAACTTCTTAACTTCCCTAATACCTCACCTTTATCAAAACTTATTAAAATGCTAATGTATATAGAGGTGATGTTCACTAGGAAGCATACTAAAGCCATAATAGATATAAAGGTGACACATAACTTCATCTTGAATGATAAAACAAGGTGACTAAGATTGAAAGTCTTTGAGGAATCAAGTTGGCTAAAGGTTATTAATGTGACCATTAAGTTTGTTGTTCTCACAGCCTTGTATAGGTTGTAATTGTTGTCAACTAGGGTTAAGTATGCAAGAAAGTAAAGCCACATGGAAGGGCAAGAAAGTAAATTCGCCGCGTAAGGGCAAGAACGTAAATCCACCATGTAAGCCTTATTAGGGTTTCATGGAAAAGAGTATATAAAGGCCTTGGAAGACAAAACTAGGGCAAAGGCAACACAATTGAATAAACGGCAACCCTACAACAACCGGCCAAAAAGAAGAGAAAATGATATACTAAAAGGGAACCCCACCGTCGACAAAAAAAATAGAGAAAAAGAGGAGACGGCCGAAGGGGGGTTGAACGAAGAACAGAGGTTGAGAGGAGACGGTTGAAAAGAGAGCAGAACAGTAAGAGATTAGAAACGACACCACCGAGAGAGCAAAGTAGAAATGTCACCACCAGGAGAGCAAACCAGAACGTGCAACGTCCTGCAAGCAAACCAGAAACGTCCTGCAAGCAAATCAGAAACACGTCCTGCAAGCAAACCAGAAACGCCACCTGCAAGCAAACCAGAAACACGACCTATAAGTAAACCATAAACGCACAACCAACAAGAGGAGAAATAAGAAACAGACCACCCAGAAGAGAAAACAGCAGACCTAGTATCCGTGAGACCACCCAGAAGAGAAGACAGCAGACCTGGTATCCGTGAGACCACCCGAAAGAGAAGACAGCAGACCAAAAGAATGAGGCAGGCCGAGAGACGTGAACCAGAAAAACCAGTAACGTGAGGCAGGCCAAGAGACATGAAACGACAGACCAGAAACGTGAGTGCAAGCTGTGAAACCATGAGACGATGAAAACAGGCGTTGTGTGAAACAACCTAGAGAAGGAATTCGGCAAGTATCAGAAAGAACTCAACGTATTTCCAGATTTCTTCAAAAGAGGTTAGAGAGCGTTGCAATGAACTTCTAAGTGGCAGTGGAGCAACCTTTCAATTCAATAGAGGTAAGACAAGCTAGAAGAAGGGTAAACACAGTGAGTGACACTCTTTGTATTGTACTTACTTAGTAATTGCAATAGTGAAAGGAGCAGAAGATTAAGACATCCATTGTAACCGGAATTCTCAAGTATAGTAGATAGTCTCAGTAAGGGAGAGTCCCTACCACCGTGGATGTACGTCACGTTGACGGAACCACATAAATCTCGTGTGTCCTTAACTTGCTTTACATTCTGTGTTTTGAATTGAGTTGTGAATGTAGCTAAAGTATCAGCCAACACATAACCTAATGAAAACCTAAACAATAGCATCTGAATTGTCTATTAGGCAAAGTGTTTGAAAGGTGACTTTGGGGACTATTGTGATTAGTAGGTAGGAATAGATCTACCTTAGTCGAATCTGAAAAAGAGTTCACTTTTAAGAAGAAATTGAAGTTGTTCACTTACCTGCGAATTGCGAATTATTGTGATACTGATTCACCCTCCTCTCAGTATCACAAACTAATAGATCCTAGGGAGAAGTCGGGAACTTCAAAGTTGTTATAAGGCATGAAGGTTGCAATTATGCCTAAGATCATAAAAAGGCATGACTTTTGAGTGATACTTATGAATGACTTTTAAGTGGTATTAGGTATGAATTTCTTTAACTATATCAAAACCATTCTTATCCCTTAGTTACGTTTTATGAACTATATCAAAATCATTCCTATTCCTCAATTACATTTTATGGTAATTCTTAAAGAGAAAGCCATTATATGGTGCCTATTATCACTGAGACATAAGAAGACAATTACTAATTATTAGCCATGTAAGTAAAGAATGGGATTAAGAAGGGAAAAGCCACATATCTTATGACTTTAAAGGAGAAAGTTATTGTCACAAATAAAGAACTACCTATGGAAATTGAGGGTGTTATGCTTATTAAATTGCCTAAAAAACTCCCATTAAGATGAAAGGTAAATTATAAAATTAAGTTAGAGCCAAGTGTCATACCCTTATTAAGACGCCTTATCATATAATAGCACTTAAGTTTGAGGAGTTAAAGAAACAACTTAAAGATCTACTTGATACAAGATTTATTTAACACTTTAAAACCTTTTATAAAGCACTGATGCTTTTCAAAAAGAGCATGATCCACTTTGGTTATGCATCAACAATCAGACTCTCAATAAAATGACCATCAAGATCAAGTACCCTATTTCACTTATTATAAATTTGATCAACCAACTAGGAAAAATAAGATATTTCACCAAACTAGACATAAGGTTCAAGTACTACTAAGTGAGGATTGCACCAAGATATGAACAAAAAACTATGTACTTAATGAGGTATAATTTGTATGAGTTTATTGTTATGTCTTTGGCCTAACTAATGCACTAATAACATTTTGCATATAGATGAACAAGTTATTCCATCCACATCTTGACAAGTTTGTTATAGTATACTTTAATACTTTGAAGGAGCACATTGAATATCTTTGACTTATGTTTAAGGTATTAAGAGAAGATAAACTATATATCAAAAAGAAGTACTCCTTCTCCAAGTAAGAGGTATTTTTTCTTAAGTACAAAATTAAGAATGGAAAGGTTATAATGGATAAAAGCAAGATATAGTCTATCAAGGATTGGAAACCACCTACCAATGTTCCTAATTTATGATCATTCTTGGTTTGGTAGCTAATATTGACACTTCGTTAAATACTTTAGAGAAAGGAAACCTGCTCACAAACTTCCTTAAGAAACGAAAGTCATAGGAATAGTCTAACAAGTGTCATAACACCTGTAAAGAGTTGAAGAAGACCATTAAAGAGGAACCCGTGTTATGCTTAGTAGACGAGACCAAGTCATTTAAACTACACATTGATACTTTAAACTTTGCTATTAGTGGAGTTCTTATGCAAGAAAGTCATCTCATCACCTATGAAAGTAGAAAACTTAATGACGTAGAAAGAAGATAGATATTATAAGATAAAAAGATGACTATTATCATCCATTGCCTTTAAGTATAGAGGCATTTTCTGTTGGGGTCCTAGTTCATCATCATGATAGAAAACATTATGATAAGTTACTTCCAAACTCAAAAGAAATTTTTCCCAAAGCAATTTAGGTGGTAAAACTTATTGGTCTAGATTAACTACCCCTTAACGTAGAAGTCAAGGTAAGTTAATTATATTGTGGATGCTCTAAATAGAAAGGCAAAGTTTGCTTACATAAGTAAGCCTAAAGGGAACCTAATTAATCACATCAAAGAAGGATTGATGCATGACTTATAGGCCAAGAGTTTAATTGATTTTGTCAAAGAGGGCAAAACACAAAAGTTTTGGATAAAGGGAAAATTGTTTTACACCAAAGGGGGGCACTTGTATATGCCAAAGTAAACTAACCTTTTTTTATATATGGACATGCCCTTAAGCCAATACTAGTTCTTGAAAGGCTATAGGAGAACATTACCCTCAACTTTATTTCAACCTTACCCAACTCAAAAAGTTTTGGCTACACAATAGTGGTAGTGAACAAGTTCTCTAAGTATGGAACTTTCATTTTAACTTCGAGGGGTTACACTATTAAGCAAACTATGAGGTTATTTTTCAAGAACATGGATAAGTATTGGGGTCTGCCTCACACTATCATTTTTTATTACAACCCTTACTTCATAGCAAAATCTTAAGCAAAATGTTTTTAAATATTAAAAACAAATTTGTACCATTTTACAAGTGTTCACCCTCAAATTAATGTACTTGCAACATTTTATGAATGCAAATTAGTAGGATTACTTGAAATTAATGAATGTTGCATAATTCTTATACAACCTTTAAAGAAGCAACTTTATAAGGATAAGTCCTTTTAAGATTGTCATAAGTTAACAATCACTTACTAGTTTATATTGGTGTTAAAATACATCATAAGCAACTTACTAACATTTATAGTTGCTAAGGATTAAAAGGAACATGCTAATATGACTCATTTTTACCTTAACAAAGTAACAAGAAAGATAAAGAAATGGGCTAACAAGGAGAGGCAAATAATGAGTTTCAAGTGGGACTCAATAATGATAAAGCTCCTACTTTAACAATTTAAGGGTTTTAGGTCTTTACGCAAAACACTATTACAGAGTATGAAGGACCCTTTCCTATCTTATGAAAGGTTGGAAAGGAGTCATATAAGGAAGAGTTTATATCTAAGTTGAAGATACATATGGTCTTACATGTTATTCGGTTATGACCTTATCATGCAAATAAGGAAGACCTTAGTTATACGGAGTCTTTATAAGCTCCAATAACATTAGTCACCTTGCATGACAAAAAGGTTCATGAGATCATTGCTAAAAGATTGGTGTGAAACCACCTAACATGGATGGAACCTTTCTAGTTTGTTTGCAAGTTACTCAAAAGTCAAGTAAATAATGTTGCGTGGTAGCCATTAACAAGCACCATCCACATTAATCTATAAGAAAATTATAATTGACTCTGTGACTTGATATTGCATAGTCCTTGGTATGTGTTTGTTCTTCTTGTAATAATTTTTATAGGCAAATGGCAAATTTAAAAAAGAAAATATATAACATTTATTTGCCTTAAAATCTGTAAGGCCATAAGGAAGATGAAGACAAGGTTTAAGAAAAGAATTATAAAGATTCAATAAGTGGTGATTATGGGAATTCTTTAACAATTTTAAAGAATTAATTAGGCAAAATATGACTTATTTTTAAAATGAGATGAATAATTTTAAAAAAATTAGAAAAATCAATAAATCTACATAATTACAAATATAACAAATAATCATTTAATCCCTTTTTGATTGGTGGTGGTTACAATAATTCTTTAATGACATTAATAAATTAATAAGACATTAAATGATCTTTATTCCTTAAATGAGATAAGGAATTGTAAAAATTGGAAAATCAATAAATCTTTATAACATGAGAGATAATTTGTAAAAAAAAAAAATGTCAAAAACATCTTTGTAATCTCTAAGAAATTCACACTCTAATAACAAAAGATTTTATCCAAAAAATTTTCATGAAAACAAATTCTTTATATCAAGTCAATTTCGAGATAAATACTCAGTATACTGAATTATTAGTATATTATGAAAACCAAGAACCAATCCTTAAGGACAAAGATCTATTTGATTTTCTAGATGAACCTAATGACTTTATTGACAATGGCAATTTGGAAAATCTAGTTAAAGATGAAAGATTGGGAAAATCAAACGGAAGGATGATCCCAAAACTGCCAATTGTATAAACATCCAAAATAACTTTTAATGGTATCAGACAAAGTACTCATAACTACTAACTCTATAAGAATCCAAAACTACTTTTGGATTGCCAGCTATACAAACATTTAAAATAACCTTCAGTGGCATAAGACAAAGTACTTATAAGTGTCAGCTATTCTACAAGATTCCAAAACTACTTTTGGTGATGGATTCTATTTCTTTATCATAATCTTCTTGCTTTATGTCTATAAAAGAAGGTTTAAAGAATTTCCAAGACAAAGTTTCCTAAACCCAAGATTTCTCTTAAGAATTCCCTCTTCCTTCTCTTGTATCTACCTTCTCTTCCTTTTATAAAATATCTCCTCTCTATACTATTTTCATACTTAATGATGTAAATTAAATATGTGTTTGTGTCTATACATATATATATTATGTATATATACTTGCATATATATAAATAAATAAAATATAATAATAAATTTATTTTGTTTTTTCAAATAAATATTTATAAGATTTATAATGAAATTCTTAATGATTATTTTTTATTCATATAAAATCTATGATTCAAATATTATAATTTTTTTTTTGGTATTTTTGGTTCTTTTGATAAAAAAAAATCAAGTGGCTTAAGTCATAGGATAAGTCAAATTTAAGCTTAAATTTTTAAGTCATTATAGGCTAGGTGATTTTTGGGTCAAATTTTTTCAAGCATACTTATTGCATTAGGAGTCAAACTTTGAAACCTATATTGATACCTATATTATATGCAGTCTTAGTATATACTTTCAAAAGAAAATATAAATTTAATTAACTTATAACCAAAATATTAAATTAAAAGTAATTGTTATTTTGATGATATTGATTGGAACAAAACAATAAGATAATTCTTCTTTTATTTATTTATTTCTAAAAGACAAAATTTGGAAATAGTTTTTTTCTCTTTAAAAAAAACAAAAAGAGATTTAAACTATTATTATTTTTTTCTTTTTTTATTTTTTGAGAAAATAAAAAGTTGGATTTTGGAGTAATTTTTTTCTTTTTAAAAAAATAAAAAAAGAGTAATTTTCTTCTTTTTTAAGAAAAAAAAATGTAAATTTAGAAAAAATTTATTTTTCCTTTATAAGAAATCAAAAGGAGATTTAAATGTAATTTTTTTTCTTTCTTCCTCTCTTATTATTTTTAGGGGAAAAGTGTTAAATGAGCACAAACCTTAACATATCTAAAGGACAATAAATTAGGTTTTTTTGAAATTTCAGTAATATATATACACACTAATATTAAATCTACTTTAATGTATGAATTTATAATATTTATTAATAATTACTATTATGAATTATATTAGAAAATATAAACTTATAAAAAAGATGGTCTTTAAGTAAATTTATTCAAGATGAATCATAGATATTAACAAAATATGATTTAAATTAAGAACATTTTAACTTCGAAGTTACAAGTTTAAATTGCAACAATAACATCAAAGTAAAAACATTAGTAAAGTTACGCAAATTTCAGAACCCACAATGCAAGAACTTTTATAAAAAAAAAAAAAAGACTCGTGTAGTTACTTATAGAATAAAGGGTAAATCACTTTTCATAAGTTCAGCGCCTCCTTCTATAGGATATGCATATCAGGCTTCCTAGACGGATGTTTAGCCCATGTAACCATTGGATGGCCTCTTGGAAACTTCGAAGAGCCTTCATTGAGTACATCTATTTTATCTCTGTTGGTAATTTGACTTCGTAGAGGTGTAGTCTTGTTTGACTTTTTTTTTTTTATGACCAATAATTTATCTTTAATTAGTGAAAGTAAAAGTTCAATTACGTCCGACCTGATGCTTGAAACGTTGGGGAGCAAGACATGGAAGTTGCTGTACAAGAACGATTATCAACTGTGGGCGCATGGGCGAGAAAATACCAAGAACGTAAAGAACATGGAAGGAAGCTTCCTAAGTTTGGTTGGTACGCTGACAAAAAAAAGAAAAAACAAAAACACTCATTTTCGTACACATTCAATATGCTAAAAACGAAGAAAGGCATATAACGAAAGGAAAAATTGGACAAGAAGTAAGATGAAAGCCGTGTAGAAAAATCTCGAATTAAGTATACTTGTTCTTTGATTCGGAAGAAAGTTATCAAGTGACCGAATCTACACCTTGAATGATAGATTAAATCGGTCGACAAAAACTTCAGGTGGCACTAGATCTAAAAATAAATAACTCAAAACTGATGTATCAAATATTAATTGAATTTATGCATCATTACATGGTAAAACTGATATATGCACTCCAAGCCCGTCTCTTTCAACTTTAACGGGCTAGAAAACATAGTGAATTTCGAAGAAAATGCCGCTTTGCAATTTATATAAAACGACGAAACTACATAGCACCTTCTCATATGCCGTCCTATGTCTTGCCAGGCAATTTCTCTGCAAGACTTGCTCAAATCAATTGCCAAAGTTGATCCATCGCCGACCGTGATGTCCCCATTGTAAATTTCCTAGCAACTTTACCTATCACAACATTTGTATCTATATATTAGCAGAACATTGTCTTCCCCGACGCGAAAAAGAAAAAAACAAAAAGAATGGAAAAAAGAAACATCATGTCAACTGCCGTTTCCAAGCCCTCTAAATGGTTCTCCAACAAGGGTTTAAGAATAAATACTCTCACTCGCTTCCACTCAAGATCCAAGTCATCTCCAGGCCCATCTTCTTCTTCCCCATCCCCCGTTGTTACACCCAAAAGTAACACAAAAGGAGAGGAGCTTCAAAGAGTTTTTCGCCACTTTGACACTGATGGTGATGACAAGATTTCAAGCGAGGAAGTCGGTGCTTATTTTGCATCCATCGGGGAGGCCATGCCACAGGATAAGGTTCAGAAAGTCATCAGTGATTTTGCCACCAATGGTGACAATTTACTAGAATTTGGCGACTTTGTCCGGTTGGTGGAAGGAGACACAGACAATAATGATGATGATGATCTTAGAAGTGCTTTTGAGATGTTTGAAGCACAAAAGGGTGATGGGTGCATCACACCAAGGGGGCTGCAAAAAATGCTCAATCGATTAGGAGATCCAAAATCATTTGAAGAATGTGCGGCCATGATACGAGCATTTGATGTTGATGGAAATGGGGTGCTCGATTTTCACGAATTTCACCGAATGATGACTTGAATTTGGTGTGCCAACGCCTATGAGAAGCATCATTGCTTTCTCTGTGATTGTTAGTGGGTATTATGGAAGATCAAGAAAACTGTGTGCATTGTTTGCCAAGCGAACGCTTGGTTTTTAGTTTTCCATGTTGTTATTAAAGCTTTTGGTCTCTTGTGTACATTTCTGGCTTTTTCATTACAATTAACTATACAAAAAGAACGAAACTTTAATGTCAAACTGTCTCCACTAGCCGGAGCCCATATTACGATGTGAACCGTTCTCTTATTGACTAACTAGAAGGAAATTCCAGATATACATAATATACTGGGGAGTGGGGGGCTCGTGCCTCCGTACGCTCCTTGCCCAACAATTTCCGCCCACATAGCAGGGGAAATTTTTATTATGCATCTGCATATTTACACTTTACATGCCAATATTTTGGAAATTCCAAAAAAAAAAAAATTATTATTCTTTAAGTACCGCAACAGAAAAGTCCTCCATTACGTTGGCGTTTCCGAGGGTTAGTTTTAATAATGAAAATGTCATTATAAATCATCAGAACGAGCCAAAATGCCCTTGCAAGTTTTGAAGGTCTAAAATCCATTAAAAAAAAAATTTTGCAAAAAGGATGTAGAAACTGTCGGAGCCTCCCTTGTCCATCTCTTCCTCTCTCAATTGTTGTTGCTACTTTCAATGCTAACCCACCGCCAAAAAGCCAGGAGACAAAACAAAAGTCTAGTCCCTCTCATCTATTCTGATTTTCAGTTTGTGTCTAGTGGGTCTCTTTTCTCTGGTTGTTGTTGTTGTTGTTGGATTCATTGGTCATGACATCTCCTTTTCATTATTACTCCTTCCAAAGTTGGAGGATTCAAAATTAGGCAAGATTTTTATGGTGATATCATCAATTCTTTGCCGTGCAGCCGAAGAAGACTGACCATCTTTATGCTCTCCTCGGCTTCTTTTATTACCTTAGTAATCGGCGAGGATACAACCCTAGCTTCTCTCTATATCCCACTTTTAAACTGCGAGATACAAAATTCATGTATTTCCTACAACCCCTTCTCCCTGCTTTCTCCCTCCCCCTTTCCCTCTAGGCAAAGAGCTATGACCAAAAGGCTAAAAGAGAGAGAATCTTCAAGCTTTCGTTGAGAGAAGTAGGAGGGGAGAAGGAGACGCTAGGGTCTGTCTCATCATTTTATTTTATATTGACTAACAGTCGTTGGTCATAGGATGTGTTTTGTAATTTTTAGAACATTAATGTGTAAAAGTGTAAATATGTCCTAAATTTTGAATACTTGATGTAAATTTCTCCGCATACCACAAATATTTTCTTTTAGGAGCACATAACACAAATAGCTACCGTAAAAAAGGATGATCAGCTGAAGGAAGGCCCACATGGGCCATTCGAGCCCCCGACTTCCCTCTCTCTCCATCAAATGGTCTAATCATTTCTAATATGTACTAAAAATACGAAAAAAACCTCAATCAAATGATAGATATCTTCGTTACTAAGTTAAAAGTGCAATGCTTTTTGACGCCACTCCTGTTTTTTATATTATATTTTTTGAAGACAAAAAAAAAAAAAAAAGGAGAGAAGCTTGTTAACTAAAGTGCCCATTTTAATTTGGAGTTCTTAAGGCTGAGACAATCAGGGATGAGTTTGATCTGGAATGTTAACTAAGACAATTACAACTCGATACATTTGGACTGATGAATTCAATTTAAAGAGTAACTAACACTTGCGTTCTTTTTAGAAGACAAAAATGGATCAAACTCACTTTCTCAGTAATGCTCAAGGACTTATAAAGAACTCTCAATGAATGCCCAAGATTTTATCAAGGGCAGTTCGCATAATCCAAAACTTGCAGAATGCTAGCTGGTCGAACTATCAAATGGAGATTCTCTCTCTCTCTCTCTCTCTCTCTCTCTCTCTCTCCTTTTGAACTTAAGCATTTCAAGACATAATATGATAAAAGAAACCCCTCTCTAGAGAATTAATATTCAACATCTCAAACACGATGCTTGTTGTGGAAGAAATAGCACATACACAGCTGGGCTACTCTTTTTTTTTTTTTTTTTGGCCCACAAATTATTAGGGTGTTACGCTATCTCTCTCTTTTCTTTTTTTGTTATAAAAATAAATAAATAAATAAATAAACTGTCCAAAAGAAAGAACCCAGAAAAACAAAGAACTGACTCCAAAAGGAAAATGGCTGTGTCCAAAAAAGATTGAATATTGTGAACTAAAAGACGCTTCGACGTATAAAAGAGAACACGTCAAGAATCATAAACCAAATACGCAGAGAATTGAGGAGTACTTTCCTTTTCCTCCTATCACATCGAGTTGTCCCCCTTGAATATTTACGACTTTTTACGGGAGTTTCATAGGTCTAAAGTACGAAAACAGTTTCTACAAAAT
The DNA here is from genome assembly GCA_020883675.1 of Bruguiera gymnorhiza. NCBI lineage: Eukaryota > Viridiplantae > Streptophyta > Magnoliopsida > Malpighiales > Rhizophoraceae > Bruguiera > Bruguiera gymnorhiza. The sequence continues at coordinate 3,375,280 of JAIRCJ010001051.1, read as the reverse complement.
TATGGTAGCCCCATTGCATCTCATTTTCTTGAAATTTCAATTTAACTCTGCATTTATATATATATATATATATAAGAGTAGTAATTGAGACCATACTCATGATTATTTACCCATTTCATCTAATTGGAGTGCTCTTAGTCTGCTGAAGCATTGAAATGAGATCGTAGCATACAAATCTCAATATGAAAATAAGTTTACAGAGTTAGTGGCTTCAGGAAATTGTTACGAAAATCATATTGGGTCAACACATCGTTTAGAAGTTGTTTAGCTGCGAGGACTAATAATATTGAATCCAACTTGTATGCAAGGCCACTAACTAGTTACTTAGAAACTTATTATGTAATTTCCATGCAATATTTAAAGCAAATTAGAAATAAAATCCAGAAGGGTAGTTTTTAATTGTAAAATTTCTTTTAATTTTTTTTTTTAAAAAAGAAAAAGACAGAGGTCTAGTTCAGTTTGATTTCAACTCGGAATATGGACAATCTGGTTTTATTGGTTTTGGACTTTCAAAATTACAGTTGAAAACGTTAAACGTCATTTTAATTAATTAATTAATTTTAATTAGAATTAAAATACAAAATTTTCAAGTCTTAAAAACGAGTCTATTACCAGTGAATTACTGTATAACTCGTTGCTCTCTACAATTACAATTACAAGGCGATCTCGATAATTTTACCAGTTTCGAGTGAAGAATCAGGTCGGGCTGTGTCTGGGCTGGGCCGATCGGATACTCAGTTGTACACACTCTACCCGAGCAGTCCCTCCAATTCCAGATCCGCCCACGACGTCGGATGAAGTGTGGAGGAGTGCGGCATCTTCTCCTTCTCCAAACCTACTCCACTTCTTTGCAGCCTTTGATTGGGAAGCGCACTGCATGCACCCGACTCTGTTTCTTCCTCTCCAGGTTGGTATAGACTAACACAAGACATTGTGGCTGTTCTAACTAAGTCAACTGTCAGAATGTTATTGCTCCATTTTCATGTCATACTGCATCTTGAGGCAGACAATTATGTTACTGAAAATTTGAAACCCATTTTGTTTATTTAGCCATTTTCATTGAACACCCTTTTCAATTGCGCTTTGAATTTCTGTTTTATCCTTAAAGCTGTTGTTTTTGTTTTTTTCTATATGGGTCTTAGGTAGGTCAGTTGGTAAAGGTCACTTTCCATCACTCTTTTTTCTTTTTAGGTACATTTTAAAACTCTTCCTATCCTTCTTATGGGGCCCTGAGGTTACTAGGTTCTTGAGTCAGGGTTGGGGCCGGCTAACCAGCTAGGATTGCGTACTTTTCGGGCCAAGTGAGCTTCACCTGGAAGTTAATTGGTGGCGCTTAGGACACTCACCTGCAGCTTTGTTCTTGCAAGCGCCACTGCCCAAGACCATGAGGTTTTATTGGCCATACTTAATTATGATTGTCTGTTTTTCTCTCTGTTTTTTTCTTTTTAGGGGTGCAATGACGTAGTGGTGGAACTCCCATTCTATTTCAGATTTTGAGCACAAGATTTTACTATATCTCTGTGAACATTGTGATCAAACAACACCAGATTTCTGCATGGCTGAACAAAAAACAATGGTAAGTTGAAATAATTTCTTGTGGATATGTAAGCAGAGCATGCTGCATAGCACGGTTCTCTAAAGTTGAGGAGCTGCATAAAATTGTGAAATGCTAATTAAGATATCTCTCTTTTAGAGTTCTGTATACATTTGGATAGCCTGCATGAGTGCTGCTTAATGTTGAAGATTTAGGCATAAGTAAAGGGGTCCATACAATAATTTTAGTTTTTGCTTGTTACAAAATGTTCTTCTTTGTTGATTTATGATGGCAAAAGACTATTTCAGTGTGAGATTAGGACTTCACTTTTTGTTTCAGATTTCATAATCAATCTACGAACCCTCAAAGTGCTTGGGCTGGATTATCCTTGGACTTTAATGAGCTCTCGGGATCTGAGCTGGTCATGCCATTAGTTGTTTGAAACTCTTATCTTAAGTCACATAAATCAACCCCTTATTTTCTTAATTTCTGTCTCTTCTTATGCGTGGAAACCCATTATGCGTCGTTCCATAGATCTTTGTAAGTATAATTGATCTTCACAGTGACATGTTGGAAGCTCGTGCTTTCACTTGTGTTATTATACCTCTTCTATGTCGTGACAGTCTTGAAGGAGGATAAAAGTTGAAGAGAAATGATTAATTGAAAGCTAAAACTTCTCCTGGAAGTTTCTCTAGTAGATGGATAGAATCAAGTATTCATCAAATGGCCTTTATTTCCTCATTCTAGTCAACAATCTCTATTTTTGCAATTTCTGTTAGTTATGCAGTCAATAGATGACCTTGGCCACTCTTGTATGTGTTTCTGATATTCTTTTTTTTTTTTTGCAATTTTCTTTTCTTGAATGTATGAGAAGTGTAGGGAGCCACCCAAGTTCTGTTATGAGATTGAGACTGAATTGGACAGAATCAACAACATACCTGGGCATGTTTTAGACCAAATTTTATCTCAATTATCACTTAAGGAAGCGGCGAGAACAAGTATTTTATCAAGGAAGTGGAGGTATAGATGGGCAAAAGTCCCGGATCTTGTTTTTGATACTCAATGTGTTACCGTACCTTCCCAAGATCCAAGTCTCATCAAAAGTAAGCTTGTCAGCATTGTTGACCATGTTCTCTTACTGCACCTTGGCCCAATACGCAAGTTCAAACTCTCTCATCGTGACCTTCTAGGAGGTCCTGACATTGATCGATGGATACTTCATCTGTCAAGAATTCCTATTAAAGAATTCATACTTGAGATCTGGAAGGGACAACGTTATAAGCTACCTTCTTGTTTATTCTCTTTTGAAAATTTGTCTCATTTGGAGCTATTTAATTGTTTGCTAAATCCACCTTCAATGTTCAAAGGCTTCCGGGACTTGAAGAGCCTTGACCTGCAGCACATTACTTTGACCCGGGATGCATTTGAAAATCTAATTTCTAGCTGCCCGCTGCTGGAGAGATTGACGTTGATGAATTTTGACGGTTTCAGTCACCTCAAAATTAATGCTCCAAACCTTCAATTCTTTGATGTTGGAGGTGTTTTCGATGATCTTGCTTTTGAGAATACCTTTCAATTGACTCTAGTTTCTATCGGCCTATATGACCGAAGAGTGGCTCAAGGGAGTTATAGTAAATTGCTCAGCTTCTTTGTTAATTTGCCTCATATTCGAAGACTTGAGATTCAAAGTTACTTTCTACAGGTAACAGTTCTATTAAGATCATCTATGAGACATTGGTTGTGTTGCTTGAAGTTTATCTGATTCATTGGCTTATATGTGTTCATTGCCTTTTTATTCCAGTGTTATGCATATCTGTGTTTGTATTGCTTTTCCTGTTAAACAAATAGTAAGAGTTCATTTACCTGTCTTCTTTCTTTGTTTAGTGTATTCATCATTTTATTATTTCTGTGACTATTTTTATGACTGTCATTTACTGAAATATCGTATATCTCAGTGGAGTTAGAGGTCCTAGATGACTTTTGTATTGCATCATATGATTTTTGTTAGAGATTTAGATTTATACTATGCTTCTGTCTTTCATTTGCTTCAGTATTTGGCGATGGGGAACATGCCAACCAGATTGGCAAAACCATGCGTTGATCTGAGTTACATTTCCTTGCGCATAAATTTCAATGACTTGAAGGAGAATTCAGCTGCCTTGTGCCTCTTAAGGAGTGCCCCTAATTTGCAAGAACTTGAGATGCTGGTAAGTTTCTTTTCATTTGCTTTTATTAACCTTTATGTACATTGATAATTTTGGTACCATGGCCTTTTTTGTTGTTTAGGCCCCTAGTTTTGCTGTCTATGTATCAATTATTACGTAGGGAATTTTCAAGTTTCTGAAATTTTAGATTTTGTAGGCTCGCCCAGAGGAGCAGAGTACAAAAGGAACGCTATCTGACTTCTGGGAAGATGACCATGGGAACTCTCTGTTTGGCCAACTGCGAATTGCTAGAATAGTTGGCATATCTGGTGTTAAATCTGAGCTTGATTTCATCAACTTTCTGCTTTCGAATTCCCCAGTGCTTGAGAGAATGACTGTTAAGCCAGCTTCTGTCAATGGAGGATGGGAATTTATAAAACAACTGCTGCGCTTTCGGCGAGCCTCGGTGCAAGCAGAAATCATTTACCTGGACCCATAAATGTGGTTGTGGTGGTCTTTGAAAACACCCAAGAAAGAAAGTCTTTTATGGTTCTTCACTCACTATGTTTATCGCAGCTTGGGAACATCTAGTCATCCTGTATAGAATATGACCAAGAAATGGCTTTGTTATGGTACAGGCAGATGTGAAGATGGGAATTGGCCGAATTCATTTGCTTGGATACGTAATTAAGCCCTTGCCTTTTGCATCCGTCTTAGTACCTATGCTCTGGATCTGTACAAAAGACCCTTGAAAATCACATCTACTGTTATGTTTAACCGGCATAAATTGTTTTCTATATTCGTTTACTTTTGGTTGGCGATCAGTTCTCTTCGTAGAAATGGATTTTCTATTTCGGAATGGAGCTCAAATTGAGTGTGGTCCAAAGAAAACAAAAATAAAAAATAAAAAAACTTAGATGAATGCGCGGTTATTTTAGGAAGAATTGAATGAAGAATGCTAACGTCAATGGCCGTTTGTATTTGTATGTATATGTAATGGTAAGAGGACACGAACATAAAAATTTATATTGATTTGGGAATTACTTGTGAGGACAATTTAGAGTAATTAGGATTCACGCTTGATTTGTTAACTTAGTATATAGTAAAATGAAATGATAAAAAAATTATGTAATCAAATCAAGAATTTAAAAAAAAAAGAATCGATATTAAAATTTCGTTGATTGTTACTGCTGCACAGTGTAATGGAGCTTGAAAGAAAGATTCTAGCCTTGTCTCGGGTCCAAGCCTTGTACAGTTGTACGGGTTCGACCATCTTTGTTGTTTTCCACTGTTATGCTTACACATACATTGGAAAATAACATAAGACATGGTAGTTTCGGTGAGTCAAGTGAAGTTGATGCGAGATGTAGCCAAAGGAGCTTTCTTCAATGTGGATGCTACGGAATGATTTCCCTAAGTAAACCAATTTATTTTTTATAATGATTTTAGATTTTTAAATGGTAAAATTCAAATTTGTGCTGTGGTTCAAATTTTGGTCACAATGGGGTTCTCTGCTGTATTTGTATCAAATTCATGCCCTGTGCTTCGCTCTGTTAGTATAAACCTGCCAAAATGTCAAGTGATAAATACTAAATTATCTTGGCCAATGAGAAAGAACCCCATGTGTGCTTTAAAATTCTTGAAACCAACTTACCTCTGAAAATTTTAATGAATTGTACAAAAACATAAGAATATGATTCTTGCATTGCAATTTATCTAATTTTATAAGCTATCCAGTTATGCCTATAATTCATGATTTTCTGGCCAATAAAACGTTTTTATAAAGAGGACACTAGCAATTTCAATGAGAAAAGGGTTTATTTTTGTAAATTTAAAATTACAAACTAAATGTAGATTTTGATAGAGTATAAAATAAGAAAAATTTAAAGAATCTGGCGTCCTTTTGGGCTGCTGCAGCCTCTGTATAATTAAGAATGACGACTTTAGCAAAATATGTACCTAATTATTGATTTATTGTACCTAACGTAGTGTCCCGCACTACGCACGATTTATTCTTATTAGACTTTATGGGAGAGATTTTGTCAACCTTGTAGATAATATTTTTAAAGAAGGCGGCCAGATCTATTTTTCTCTCTGCTATAACTTTGTTTTACCTCCAAAATCTTCATCTTAGTCAACAAGTCTAATCTAACAATTAATATAAATTTTGCTGATAAATACATTTTCAATTAATCATTCTTGATAAAAATTAATTTTTTTAATTCTTGTATTTTATTAATTCAAAAATTAATAATTAAAGAAAAAGTTGAGTCTATAATTTTTGTTTATTTTTCTAAATATGTTTGTGGATTAAAGATAGTAATTATTTGTAAAATTGAAATTTTTTTTGATAAAGTTAGAGACTAATGTAGTTATTTATTCAACAAAAAAATATTTTTTTAATTTTAATTTATAACTCGCAAGTTATAAGATTTTATTAATTCTTTATTTTTATCATTCTCTTACCTTGGTTTTATGAGAAAATTTTTAATTTAATAATATTATTAATTAATGTTATTGTTCAAATAAAAATTCATAAAAAATTAGCTAATATTAAAAATATTAATTTATTTTAAATATTTGTTGTTGTGACATGAAGAACATTAGTTTTTTTTTTATCATAATCCTTTTAAGTATAAGAGTTTAATGTAAAATATGTAATAAAAATTATTTTTCATTATCCTATAAATTATATTATAATTCTTATTTTATAATTTATTTATAATATTTTATCTAATTAAAAATTTTAAATAAAATATTTAAGAAATATAAAAATTATTAAAAAATTATTTTGTGTTTTTAAGCTTTTTTATTTAATTATAATAATTTTCAAGTTAATTATTAAATATTTTCTCATTTAATTTGAGTATTTTTCAAATTAGCTAAATCAATTTAATTATAAATATCTGTGTAAACTTAAAAATCAAATTATCTTAGTATTTTAATGAATAAATACTTTTAATAAAAAATTGTAACACTTTATTGTTAACTTTTTTAAATGTTTAATTGGTGTTAATCTTTATTATCCTCTCTTTATATTCCGTTCCGCGTCAAAAAATGACTATCCTCTCTCTGAACTCCGTCCCGCGTCCAAAGATGACCTCGAAGAAGCGTCGTGGTCGAAATCACAGCTTCAACCATTTATATATTGCAAAACTCGAAGTTCTAACAAAATGCACAGACAAGCGAGAATACTACGTTTACTTTTAGTACATGCCAAAAAGAGGGAATTATCAGAGCTCTTGGTATTCCATGATAAAGAGAGGAGGAGTAAGAAAAACCTAATAAATCAATAATTAGGAGAAGTTATTAGGCATGGAATCCAGAGACTGGTACATAGGAAATAAATCATTTGTTTAAGCAAACACAAATGAATAAATAAAATTACAAGTTTAGTAGTCCAAGTTCCCCGTTACAAGCCCAACATTCATAGTACACATGAAAAAAACGTCCTCCTTACTTCACTCTTTGGCACTTACTTGATCCTAGCGCCACTCTCTCATTGCCATGATTTTGGACTCACAATCCTTGTATGTATGTAGTGCCACAAGACTTGGGGTTCTCTCTCGGATATGGAGGCTGGATGATGGCTCGTCGAGCGCACTGGCAGGTGGTGCCCCAGAGGAGGGGGATTGTAACCAAGTTGAAGCCCGGCAATTATCCTGGTAAATGAAACAACAATAACAGCAATAACAAAACCCTAATCTCAAATTTAATCAAAGTCAACTGTACGAATATCTTCTGTTGTTGTTGCACCCTTTTTCTCATCCTTGTTAACCACTACCCTATGTTGTATCATGTATGGCAGTGCTTCTCCCAGTATGACCTTCTATAAATGATTCATGTTCTATTCCTCAAAGAGATGGAAGATGGGAATAATCCATATTCTATGTTTTAGAATCAGCATGGATCACATTTGTGACCCTCCTCCTTTGTCCCGGCTTGGGACCAGCCGGGCATAGCTACACAGGCGGAGTTAAACACACACAAACACCATTACACACACACAAGCACCAAAATGCAACTCAACACATTAGAAGTGTTCACTTGATCAGTCAATGCACCCTGCACAAAAAGACATGGTGTTACTATGTTATGCAAGCACGCAACAGAATCTGATAATGAGCACCCCAAAACAATCATGCACATATCATCCTTATTGAAAGAAGGAAGTCCATGGACATTGCAAAAGAAAAACTCAATCACAGCATTTTGTGTGACAAATCATGGGTTAAATTTGCAAAAGGCTTGGAGATAGTCTCCACCCAAAGACCAATTATCCTTATCATAAAGAACGAGCATATGTTAAGCATTTATGCTACAAGGTCAGCTATCCAAAAGGACATAGCCTACTCAATAAATGTTTTTCAATCCTGAACAACGAATGCTCAAAAAATGACTAAATCTTGGCCTCTAGGGTAATTTATTGTGTAACTCAATAAGATCAGCTGAGAATTTTCACACGTTTGCCTCAAAGTCTTTTTCGAAATGATTGTATCTCAATACAAAATGCGGTACTCTCAGGTACTCCAAGCACAAGTGAATAGAAAAAGTGATATCCACACTCTTTGCCAGTTTGATGAGCCAAAATCAATTTTATCAGTTCCTAGTACAAACAATAGAGCGGAAGGTGACTAAGACATCTACCAATCATTGGTTATGTAGGCTTGGATGAATATCGTCCATATATTTCATGAGACACTATTGGGAAGCTTGGAGAAGCACAATGTTGAGAATGGGTGGATAAATTCAATTTCAAAAAGCAAAATGAAGAAAGAGAAAAGTTTTGGCCCATGCATTATGTAGTCCTAGATATTTAATAACAAATATTAAAATAATAAAATTAATTTAATTTAATTTAATTTTAATTTATTTTTATAGTAAATTTAGATAAAAAAATAATTTATAAAATTATAATAATTTTGGGATAATATTTTTTCTTGTAAAAAAATGACAAATTGACTACTTTTTTTTCTCTTTTGAAGAAACAAAAAAATACTGATAATTTAAAAATGTTTTATATAAAAAATTTAAATTATAATTTAAAAATAATTTTTTCTTCTAAAAAATAAATGAAATTTAAAAATTTTTTAAGAAAAAAATTAACAAATTTTTTTTCTTAATTTGTAAATTTATAAAAAACGACCACATAAACAAATTAAAGTTTTGTCTCAATTTTATCAAAATATATAGACCTGTCAAAATAAGGAGAAAGCCCAAAAACAACATTTATGGATTGCTTAGCCATGGTGATTGCTAGACACATCATCAACCAAGCAAGCTTCTTCACTCTGGTTTGCGAGCGAAAGATGAAAGCTAAACAAACCATGTATGCAAATTGTGAATAATGGCCACAATTGTCTTTTCCCTTTACAACAAAAAATCTAGGCCAAATAGCGTTCTCATTCAAATTATGATACCAAAAAGATCATCTTGAGCAAACACTGGATCAAGAGAATCATTACAGATCCACCATATTTAAAAAAAAATTTCAAACTCACCATGAAAGGAGGAATCTCTTCCATCACTCTGGCCCAAAAAGATCTAAAATATAATGAAGCTGAATATGATAAAAGCCCTAAGGAATGATCCAACAAAGCTCTATTCTCATAAAAGGGTCGAAGAAGCCAAAACCCAATTGTTAAAGAGATTTTGATAACCTTCCTTATAATTTCAACTGCTTGTTACAGAACGCATCCATATGTGGATGGCTTACAGAAAGAGAATCTTGACACAAGAATTTTCAGTATAATATGAGAAATAAAAGGAAAACAGCAAGTCCAGAGCCCCATTCTCATAAACCAAAATTGAAGTATTACTCAAAGTCTGCAGCAATTTACCCAAAGGTCCCAAACTACATTCAGATAATTTAGTCCCCAAATTGTTGACTTAAAAGCCCAAAACAATAGCTCATCTTGGCTTAAATAAACACAGGCATGATCTGCAGATCTCCCAACCGTTACTTCTACACAAAAATTAAAAGCAAAAGAGAAGAAAAAGGAAAAGATAAGATGAGAGGACAAGTGTTAAATGGATTTTACCGGAAAAGGCACTTGAGACAGCAAGAACAACAGACAAGAGATGCTGCTAACTTATCTTCCTGATTAATTGGTTTCATATATTTCATAAGACGCCACAGAGACCCTAGAGATACAGAGAACTTAGAATCAATCGATAACTACAGCTTCAACTAACACAATGAAAAACAAGAAAAGTCAAATGGCAGACAATGCATTAAGCACACCCTAATCAACTTTTAACTGTATGTGACTCCATATGAAACTTTATGTGTAAAAAGCAAAAACACTGGAAAAGACCCTGGAAAAAATGCAACTAAGGCTCTTATTCTAGTTTTGTTGTAGAACATAACTCTTTTGAAGATATAAAGGCAAAAAAACAGAAGAAGTTAGAGGATCTCTTAGCCGTGGCCATTCTTGGGGCACGTCATCAACTCTAAAAAATAAAGTCCTGCTTGCACAAATCATCAATAGTGGTAATATTGTCTTCTCCCTTTAAAAGAAAAATCGGGGCCATGAAACCAAGAAAAAATCTTCAAAATCACAGATCCACCCAAAATTGAACAGTGAACCAAATTCTTGAATGTTTAGATACGCCACATCCATCACTATCCTGCCAAAAATAATTCATAACTGAAACCAAAAAATGCATTGACTGTATAAATATGGTATAGCCAGAAGCAATCCATAATCTCAATTTTCCGAGTGGAGAAGCCAAAATGTTAAGACAAAATCATTATTTTCCTGATGATGTAATTGCTTGTTATAAAGTGCTTTAATATGTGGATAGCTTCTGCAAAGTGTTAAAACTAGATCGATAATCCAATGCAAACATTTTCTGTACCATACAAATCAAAATCAAAATCATACTCCAAACTCTCAAAAATTTTACCGAAAGCACATTTTGCTAATTTAGCCTCTAATATGCTTGTCTTGGCGTGAATGAACACAGGGCTGATCCTCAAATCTCCCACACCAACAATCAAACGAAAAACCTCACATTAGTTGCCATGTCCAATCTAGCAATTGGACCTTCAGAGAATAACAAGTAATACAAATCCAAAAAGGAGATACCAGGCAAAGATCAGACCAAGTGGCAATTTTATAATGAGTTCCACCACCATCTCTTGACATAAAGTAGACATTAAAATCATTCGCCTGGAAGTCATGAGAGGCAAACCTACATGGAATGATAACATATCACTCAATAACTCACAATCTCAGTGAATGGAAGTACAATAGATATAGCAAGAGTCGAGAAAAGCTATTGCTTTGACTTCTTCCTGCTTAGACTTATCCTTAAGACACTTGAGGGATCCTGGAAATGCACATGACTAAAAATAAATTGATAACTTCAACTCAAAGAAGCCACAAACATAATGGAGCAAAAGAAAGATCAAACTGTTCCATTTTGTTAAACACATCCCAAGAAGTTTTTCATCGTATCTTTCTTACTTCAAGACCATACAGTTAACCCAGAATAAAGCTAGTAGATCTCTTAGCCATTGTCAATGCTAAAGACATTATTAGTTTCCAAAACAACTCTAGCAGGCAACCAAGAGAAAAAGAAAGCGAAAGGAAATGAAGTAAAATTAATAAAAGGAAAATATCAAAGTAATTCCAATCAGAATCAATAATCTTTCCCTCCATTCCAATGCGATTAGAAATAGCAAAATCAACTTCAAATATAACTGCAACCCATACCAACTTCCCCAACCCTATAGAACAATCACATGCTTTTCCAACTCTGTATTTGCAACTTAGGAGCTGCGAGAAATCTAGTTTTCTCTATCCTGCAACATAAAGTTGAAGACACAAATCTAGTTTTATTTATATAACAGCATAAAGGAAGCTTGTCTGAGAAAAACCTGCTTGTATCAAATAACTACGTCAAATTAGTGCATACAACCATAAAAGGAATTCCAAGGGAAGATAGCAAATAGAGTATTATCAACCAAAACAGTCATATTATTGGGAAAAAAATATGAGAGGGAGACAATGATGCGTATTTGACTTCGTTAGGTAGGGGAACAAGCTTTGGTTAGGTTTGACCAACACAGTCAATCCATTTACACAATTAGCAAATAAGGACGAGACCACAAGATTGAATACAAAAAATGCACACAAAATGATCAAACCAACATAGGACCAAACACACACCTAAGGGCATCAATTTTGGTATGGAGAGATGCAGAGATTAACAACTGCTTGAATTAATTTCTTAAGGGTACCAAATTCAGTCCTTAGATTGTGGTCTAATCCTAGTTGACTTATAAATAATGAGCCATGATTTGACAACAACACAATTCCATCATTCCATACAACATATGTGCAATGTCCATGCCAAGATCCGGTCCAAATGTGACAGATCTTCTTATAAGGGAAGTTAACTTAGGCTGTCAGGCATGAGGAACAATTTTGAAAGGAACAACAATATCTAGATCCAGTGGAGAAAGTAAACTTGATCAAATGTGTAAAAGGAAAAGCATATGTTTGAGACCACAAAACAAAATACTTGACTAGGTTGTCAAGACTGAATCGATCTAAAGCCACACTAAGACAACTTGCTCCAGATGTCATTCATAATCAGAGATTCAGATCTCATTACTTTGTTAACATGATGTCCTGCAAATCATAAATTAGAAATGACAGCAAAAAGCTTTGTGCAAGACCAGAGCAATGCATGCAGCAGTCTAACGAAATCAGAAAACAGTCATAGGTCCGGAGCTTACATGGCAAAAAAAAAAAATCTGAAGCTGATATTAATAGCATCCCCAGCCAATCTAATCAAGTACAATTTCTTTTCTGAACCAAGATCCAAGCCAGAACATTTCTACGATATGCACTGAAGAGATATACCAACAAGAGCTGACAATAACAGGACATACAAGTAAGAATTCCAACACTTCAACGTTTAGAATACTGAGGAGCCTTGCGAGCTTTCTTGAGTCCAACCTTCTTCCTCTCAACTATCCTTGAGTCCCTTGTCAGTAACCCTTCTGTCCTCAAAGGAGCTCTGTGGGCCTCACTCACCTTCAGCAATGCACGAGCAATGCCAAGGGAGATTGCTTGAGCCTGACCAGAGAGGCCACCTCCATGAGCTTTGACAAAAACATCATAGCTGCTTTCATATCCCAGGGTTACCAGTGGGACTTTCACATATTGAAGCCACAATGGATTGCCTTGAAGATATTCCTACAAGGAATAGACAACTCTGGTATCAAAGGACCAACAAATATAGAGAAATATAAAGAAGAGGGGGGAAAAAAAGGCCTCTTTGAGCAAACATAGCAATGCAAAAAATGCAAGGTATTACGCCAAAAAACAAAAAAAAAAAACAGAAAAGAAAAAAAAAACAGTAAACATCACCGAAGTCTGAAAGAAAATGCATCATGGGTGCAAAATTAAAAATCCTCACTTCAAGGATTCATCTGAATCTACCATCACCCTAAACCTCAATCCACCTCTCGTCAGCAATGGAAACACTGAATTCAAAGCATAGTTAAAGTGAAATGTAGTCCTTCATATCAAAGGCCAGTAGGCACAAAGAGGAATTAAGCTTCTAATTCAAAATCAAAAAAGAAAATTGGGAAGGAACCCAAATGAAAGCAAATGATCAACAAATTGAAGGATATCAAAGTGCTTGGAACATAACATAGGAAAGGAACATGCAAGAAAGTTTGGCCCTCACTACGAAGAAGTTGTTTGGGTAAGGTTGAAAATAGGAGTTATTATCAAATAAATACATGGTCCATAATTCTATAAATTTCAGAAAGCAAAGGAATCTTTAAATATCTCTACCAGTTTGCTGATGAGACCAATTACTCGATAGCTGTACGGTATGTTTTTAGTTAAAGGTGTAAAAAACCAGTCCTACCAACTTACAGACGAAACATGCGTGACTGGAAAGTGCAATCAATGTCGAAGAGGAGGAAAATGATCCGTACAACAATCAAACTCCACAGGAAAAACCAGAAAAAGGCTTTCAATTCACTAATAGAGGTAAATTTAGTAAGAAAAGCATCTACATAACGCGGCTTAATTCACCTACAGACGCATACATGCGCGCATTTCGGTCTTCTATTCAAAGATAAAACCATGAGATTAGGAAGTGAACCTTGGCATCACGGTAGTTGATGATAATGTTGCCATTGCCCTCCTGAAGGACGACCCGAGCAATGGCGCACTTGCGACGGCCGGTGCCGATGATAGGCTGCGCGGCGAAACCGCCGGGAAGCCTCGATTTCACCATTTTCTTGAGGTCTGCGGTCTCAGGCGAGGCAACCGTGGCAGTCACATGGAGAGTTAGGGGCTTGGGAGAAGAGGGAGGGAGAGGGAGGGATTTGAAGCGGGGAAATGAAAGGGTGTTTGGTTTCTGAGAAACTTGGGAGGAAAACGAAAGGGAAGAAAGGGATGAGGTGAGCGACGAAATCGAAACTGACATTGGGTTTTTATTTTTTATTTTTTATTTTTTCAATTCCTCACCGGAAGGGAAAAATGGATATTCCGAGTGCTGCTATCCTCGAACTGTGAGGAACTACTGGGAAAGCCGGGGCTGGGTTCGAGTGGATTAGGGGGGAAGAGGATAACGCACATCGCATTGACGGCGGTAATGCCTTCAACGACGTCGCATTTGTCGGCTGACAAAAATAAAATTAAAACGTGGCCTTCAATTCATAAAATACGAGGGGGTCGTTTAGGTTGATGCTGGAGTCTTCGCCCGCTGCAACAAATAAATAAAGGCTGAATTGAGTTGTAGTTGGAATTGCAATTGTAATTTAAAAATTTATGTTTTAATTTAAAAATAATTGTATTAATATGTAATAAATTATAAAATTTTTATTTTAGAGATACAAAATTTTAATATAGTAAAAAAATTGTAAGAATTATATTATATTTTGATAATTTTCTAAAATAATAGTTTTTATTTTTATATAAAATAATTACAATTATTTTTTTGTGATTATTTTTATTTTATTAGAAAATTTTTATTTTTCTTTTAAAATATTATAAACAATTAACAAATAATGAATTATATTTATAAACAACATTTTTTGTTATTATACAGTAAAACTCCGCTACAATTCTAAATACACCCTTGATCTCCGCGGGAGAATAAAGTTTTGCCGAACAGACGGCCCCTGCATTTAAGCGTTTGCGTCTCGGTTCGCCCGTTGTTTTGATGAAATGATAGTTTAGTCAACGTCATCGGTGGAGTCGTTAAGCTTTTGTAATTCTCTGCACTTGTTACAAAAGTAGGTTAGTGATGGTAATGGATTTCAAATCAAAGGTGGATTAGGTGGCCAAAACAATTTGCTAGAAAAAGCCGACAAACTTTTCCCCAGTGAACAATGCATTAAACAGAACCTCTTAGGCTGCAAGTACAAAGCAAAGAACTTAACATGTTGATA
Organism: Bruguiera gymnorhiza; assembly: GCA_020883675.1. Classification (NCBI taxonomy): domain Eukaryota; kingdom Viridiplantae; phylum Streptophyta; class Magnoliopsida; order Malpighiales; family Rhizophoraceae; genus Bruguiera; species Bruguiera gymnorhiza. The sequence continues at coordinate 3,360,174 of JAIRCJ010001051.1, read as the reverse complement.
TTGGAATAACCTTTACAGGTACACGATGCTTTGCAGGATCATATTCTACACTGCGGTTTCTCTAGCAATAATGGCAGTCATTCTTTTGGCTCTGGCATCACCAATACCTTATAAAAATCCATCAAAGAACCACTCAAGCCCTTGGCTAGCCTTATCATTGTACATTCAACAGCCTGTCATTCCAAGCTCTAATAAGCAGCAGCCAGTCGCCCGATCAGACGTCGAAGCGTTCATCTTCCGTCGGACACTCACGGAGGGACCGGACAACACTTCCCGGGTTGTTGGAAAAGCACAAGGCTTCATACTTCCGGATGAACAATTTGCCCATTCAGCTTTCAACATCATCTACCTTACATTTGATACGCCCGAATACTCGGGCAGTCTCAGTGTGCAGGCTATACCCGCGGCACAGAAACATCACGGAGAGCTTACTGTAGTTGGTGGGACGGGCTCGTTCGCCTTTGCTAGAGGCCTCGCAGTTTTTGTACAAACTGATCAACATCCGTCGGAATCCGAAGGGGAGGCCATATACCACGTACAACTTCAGTTAAGATTTCCAAACCGATCTCAGATAATTCCAGGATGACGCATATCTCAATTTTAATTTATAATATATATATATTTTTTGTCTTTCTGAAATAGAAAATTTAGTTATATTACAACGGATTGCAATTTTATTTTTATTTTTATTTTTTATTTATTAAATTATGAGTTATATAATAAATGATTTGTATATTTTTATAAATTTTATTTTTCTTCTTAGAACTAGAAATTTAAATCTTAAAAATAGATGTCTACACACACACACACACACACATATATATATATATATATATATATATATATTTTTTTTTTTCATGTAATCATATTTTTATAAAAGACAGATAAGAAATTTCATCTAATTGGGCTTATGGTGATGTTCACGTATAGTATTGATTAGACCAAGAAGAAAGCAATTGAGTAGAGTCCAGTCTGCAGCTGAAGGTTGATGGACTCCACGATCCAGTTCTAATGGGCTAAAAATCGAAAAAGGTCAAAATGGGAAATTGAAACGATCCGTTCCAACCCCACCATCTTCGGTAATGGAATGCGGCGCACGTGCACTTACGATGCTGGGACTGTGCGAAAGCAGCCACCGTCCAGTCTAAACACAAAATAATTCTGAAAAGTAAAAAAACTACATAACAAAATTTAAAGAGTAATATATGAGTAATAAAATATGTAAATTAATTATAATTTATTTAATTTATAAATAAATAAAATTATTTATATTTACTATATTATTTAATAAATATCATTGTATAAAATCGCTCTGCCAAAGACAAGGAAAAAACAAGAAAAAATAAATTAGATCAGAAAATAAAGATAAGCTTAAAAAAAAAAACAAAATAAAAAGAATGCAAATTTCGACGCGCTTGCTGGTCGCCTGTTCCTCACTTCTCTCTCTATGAGTCTGTCTGGCCAAGCTGATTAACAAATAAGCAGAGCGACGCAAAGGAGAGAAAAATGGCGAAATCGAGCGCCGACGATGAGGAGCTTCGGAGAATTTGCGAGGCAGCTATCGAAGGCACCAAGCAGAAGATCGTGCTATCGATCCGAGTGGCCAAGAGCCGCGGTGTCTGGGGCAAATCAGGCAAATTGGGCCGCCAAATGGCCAAGCCTAGGGTTCTTGCTATCTCCAGTTGCGCACTCTCTTTCCTTTTAACTTAATTTCTCTTCATTGATTTTGCTTGAATTATATTGACCTGTTTTCTGCGGAAAGAAGTTGCCAGTAATATAGAGCCATTAGGCTCTAATTGGTTAGGCCTTTTCCGCGTGTGGAAGGAATGGAGAAATGCAGTGAGCAATTGGACTTTTATTTATCGAATAAGCACGACAGTTGAGACGAGTCGATGGTGAAGAATTTTGGTTGATATTCTTACTCAGACCTTTCATGTTGAGCAGAACTTAATTAATGTTATGGAGATGTCTGAAAGAATTACTTATTTAGACATTACTTCTCTAACGATTTCCAAGCTGGCCATAATCTCACAATAATACTTTTATTTTTTGATACAGAAGTAGTCTAACAATTGGATAGGTTAGGCCGTTAGGGGTTGCCAGTAGCACAGTGCGAGTACATGTATCTTAATTTGACATTACATGGAGTTTGATAGCTTCTTCCCTGTCAGGAAATGTTTGTAGACTTGAGTGTTTGCTATGAAAGAGGTTGTACGGAATTCCAGTAAAGCTTTGTACTGAAGATTATTTTGCTGGCTGTTTCCCTATCTAGTTGCCATGTTTGATAAGCAACCTGTGTGGCCATTGTTAGAATAGAAGTGGAGTGTACCTTCTTTTGTTTAATGGATCACATGTTATGTCATGCTATTGATGCTCTTCTTCTTTAATTGACATCTTGGAAATTGATTATCTAGCCATTTAGTTTCATTTGATTTGCATGGTGTTGTCAGTGACAACCTTTGGTTTGTGCAGCAAAATCAAAGGGTAAACAGACAAAAGCATTTCTTCGTGTCTTAAAGTATTCCACTGGTGGAGTCCTTGAGGTAATGCTCTCACTTCGAGTATTTTTTTTTTTTTTTTTGTTGAATGAGTTCATAAATCAAGTAAAAGAAATTAAAGACCAGAGTATGGATTTGCTAAAATTCCTGGACCTGAAGTGTCTTGGTAGGCCTGGTCTTAGGCATTGGAAAATAAGATCCACCGCTTCAGAGTCTGTGTTGGTTGATGTGCTCTGATATGAGTTGAGAAGTATGTGGGGATTGAGGGTCTTTGCCCGGCTAATTTTTAAGCATGTCTGTCTAATTGTGCATTTTGGGTACAACCTGGGTTTGAATCTTTGATTTATTATTCCAATGACCTTGGAATCTAGCTTCAATGTTAAAGGATGAGGGTGGTGTTGTAATACAAATAACAATGGAAGTTACACATGATTTTTGGTATCTGATGTGCTTTAATTCCTTGATCACTTTCATAGTTGCCATGCTTGTTGCACAAATGCAACTTTTTTAAGATGATGCACAAGCAGTGGCATTCTCCCTTAACTAATAGAATCTTAACTCTTTTAATTTCATCATGGAATTCTCTGCCAGAGCTGCTGAACTAACAACTCTACTAGAAAGTCAAATTAGCAACTTTTACACAAATTTTCAAATAGATGAGATTTTCATGTAAGTTTACCAAGGTTTGACATGTTTGAAGACCATATCCTGACCTGATCTTGCAGCCTGCAAAGCTGTACAAGCTCAAGCATCTTACAAAGGTGGAAGTTATAGCAAATGATCCTAGTGGATGTACGTTCACTCTGGTAATGCTTAATCTCTGTATTTCTGAAAGGCTTTGTATCAAACGTGGTATTGCCAATGACCAGTGGCAATCTGAATTTAAAAAGCACTTAAGCTAAATTTGTCACTACTTTTCTTCTTGATTTGAACCTAGCATCACCTGTTTCATTTATGGGCAGCTTCTAACGGAGCTTTTTGCAGGGATTTGATAACCTCAGAAGCCAGAGTGTTGCTCCACCTCAATGGACTATGCGCAACATTGATGATCGGTGATTGGAAACAATGCTCTTTTCTGTTCTTATATTTCTAATGACTTAAAAATGCAATTTTCTGTATACTTGGTCCTGTGCTAATGTTTCTCTGTATTTCCCAAGTAGCTATTCAGTTCCTTTAATATTTTTATTTTAATGTTCCTCATAGGAACCGACTTCTATTTTGCATCTTGAACATCTGCAAGGATGTGCTTGGCCGTCTTCCCAAAGTTGTTGGCATAGATGTGGTGGAGATGGCACTATGGGCTAAGGTATACAATTTTGTATTTTCTTTTTAGTCTTCAAGGATGATCTACTGTTTTGTTTTACATGGTCATTTCTGCCATTCAGGATCTTTCCAACTTCATTGTTTGTTGAATCAGCAATATCACTTACATTCCCATTACAGAAGTTCTGTAGTAACAATTGTGTATATTTTGGCTTTCTTTAAAGAAAGGTTCTGTTGTACAATATTTTCGCAAATACATTATTCACTATAAGTTGCCAGTGGGAAAGTATGTTGAAGGGGACATGGCTCTTCATTGCCTGAATCTCAAGTTCAATTTGTACAACTCCTGTATCCTCAGAGATTGATGTCCTCAAGAATTCAGTTTTAAAGAGTTGATTTTTTAATATCCAAAATTTGTGCAAGGTGCTTGGCTAATATTGTAATATGTGACAATTGAATATCACTTGCTGTCAAATTATGGTATATATCTCTGTCTGTTTTGTGTGTTCTACAAAAGATGAAATTTCTGCAGTTGGCTTGATTAGATCTGTAGTCTGAGACTTAGATATCAGTCCAGGAATGAAATATATTTAATTTCCTTAGACCAGACCCAGGTTCCCTGTGGCACTTTGATAGACGAGGCACTGTCTCTGTCATCTGTATGACTGATTAGATGCAATAAATTCACCTTTGAAATACTACCATATAATCTCCTTTAACAGCTGAACTTTGATCTGGCCTGAAGATAAATTATCTTTCACCACTGGACTCTGTTTTGGTATTGTGGTTGAAATTGATTTATTATTGGTGACCTGTGCCCTTATGGAGGACTTTTTCAAGTGTAAAATTAGAAGTTCTTTTTGTTATTGTAAATTATGACTGCTCTATTTATGAACAAGGGACTATGCATGGGTTCTAGCAACATGGTTGGCCGACTTTGTTCCATAGAAGAATGCACCAGTGCTCATTTTATTTTATCTATTTTAGCTTGTGAAGAATCATATTATATTTTCCAACTAATCCTGCAATAACATACACTTATGGATTAATATCTGTTAAGATTGAAGTTATCACGTAATCAACCAATCAGTACAGGCTTAATGGATGAAGCTGATCATGACATTGACTTAGGAGACTTATGGTTGGCATGGCATAAAAATCACAAAACTGGGAGCCAATATGCTTTATTTGGTTTAGTCTTTGGAGTCTTGACAGAACTCTGTCTTCCTGATAATCTTTTCTTGGCTTACACAAACAGTTGTTCAAAATCCCATAATCAAGTGATCCATGGATCACTAAGGATGATTTTTGTTTCTGTATTTTTAATAATTTTACTTGCTGTAGGAAAATACACCTGTGGTTAGCAAGCAGATAACTCAGCAAGATGGGCCTGTTGCGTCTACAGTGACAGAAAGTGACTTGAAGGTGACTGTTGAGAAAGAACTTGTATCCCAGGCAGAGGAAGAGGATATGGAAGTCCTTCTGGGCACGTATGTGTTTCCTTTGTCTAGTCTGAGATTCACTCAGTTACAAGTTGTCCCTTTAGTAAAACAAGACAGCTGCAAGATATTTTCTTAACCTTAAATGAATATACGCAATCAAAATGGCCTTCATTCTTTCACTTGTATTCTTGCATGTGTTGATTGGAATAGATTGAGTAAACACTTGTCATTTGCCCTGGGTGATGTTTTCCAAGGTCTTCATATCAGAAGGGACTTTATCCTTAATTCCATGTGTCCTGCTGTGGGTGAATTTTTAGGTGTAGTAGTCTACACTGCTCTTGATAAATTCATTTTAATTCACTTTTGTTTATCTCAAGTGTTTTCTGTTTTGTCTCATGGCTCTCTTCTAGATCTTGCTGGTTATCCAAAATGGCATTCTTGTTCATTGATGTAGTTTTGAGTTAGTAGTCTACTAGTATGTCCTTCGCTTTCTGTTTTCATTGCTGTATCTGGAATTTGTCTTTCAATTTTTTCCTCTGCTTAAATCAAAGGCATATGGTGTATGAAAAGTATCAAGAAACCATTCAACGTAAAAGTTTAAACTATGAGGGGCAAGATATAAATGATATATTATACTCTAACACACCCCCTAACGTGAAAGTCCAGCTCACTGGGGTTGGAACTAATTCACTTGGACTAAAAGCGTGATGTGCCAAACTCACTTAGGTTTAAAGTATGAACAAATCAGAAATTCATAATTAGACATGAGGGCAGCGAGATTTAGATTCATGATCACTTGGTCATGAAAACTCTAATATCAAGTCAAGAATCCATTTTACCTAAAAATTTAAACTGTTAGGTGAAATTTAGGATATGGATCATAAATTATACTCCAATAAAAGGACATTGCGCTACACCTTTTACTTCTGTTTCCTTTTTAAAATCTGAATAAAACAGTTCCTACATTCTCTATAAAACAATTATATGCAGTTATGTCATGGGCATTGGGGAAGCAGAGGCATTTTCTGAAAGGTTGAAGCGAGAGCTTCTTGCCCTTGAAGCAGCTAATGTGCATGCCATTTTGGAAAGTGAACCTTTTATAGAAGAGGTATTTTATTTTAACCATTGATTATACATGTGAGTTTAATTGTCTTTGATTTACATGTATTTTAAACTCTATATGCACCTCGCAACTTGTAAAATCTTCTTATCTCTATTCTGAACTCCTTCACTCACAATTCTTTTTTCTCTTCTTCCCTTTTACTAACCCTTGAACACGAAAAGATCAGGTGGACATGCCTAGGCTCCAGGGCAACTGGGTAGATGGTGATTCTCAATACCACTGCTTATTGTCATTACTTCTTACTTGTGTTTACTTCTGGGTCTCTCAGGTGTTGCAAGGACTTGAGGCTGCGACAAATTGTGTTGATGACATGGATGAATGGCTGGGCATTTTCAATGTTAAACTGAGACATATGAGAGAAGATATTGAGTCGGTAATGACATGCTTACACAAAATTTTGCTTATCTTGGGTTTTAGCGCTTAGAAACATTGATTTTAGTTTGAGATTCCTATATGTTTGTTTGTATGAAGCCACTATCCAAAGATGTCAGAACAAAAAGGAAGTAATGAGGTGACACATTTAGAAACAAATCCTGCTTCAACCTTTTTGTATGATTCAAATTGTAAGTCTGTATTATTGTGTATCAAGGCCAGATGTTAAACACTAAACCAAGCAATGGTCCCTAATGAACAGCTAAATGTCCAAAAAGGAGAGGGGAATAGATTTAAATATAGAACTGCAATTTTAGTGAATTCATTGTCAGTGAGAATCAACTCTTGATCACAGGGTTAATAAGGAAGCACTCTGCTGCTTGACTGAGATGGTTTTTAAGAATTGCTCAGTTATGATCTAACAAAGTGATGGCCTTTTTCACTTTCTCTGTTTTTTTGGGTTCTTTTTGCTGCTTTGGGGGGAGGGATGAGGTTTGGTCTGGGAAGCCCCAAAGGGAGGGAGGTATGGGGCAGTAAGTTCTAGGTGTGCTATGTCCTTCATTTAATTGTATGTCAGTTAATATAATTTCTCACTACATGCATCTAATTGAATGCCTGATGTCTTATGCTGTTGGTGGATGATATTTCTCCTCATGATATCCAGATAGAGACCCGCAACAATAAGTTGGAGATGCAGTCTGTAAATAACAGAGGACTCATTGAAGAACTTGACAAGCTTCTTGAACGATTGCGTGTCCCTTCTGAAGTACAGATTTTGTCACTCTCTCAAAAGTTTGTCATTAATTTGGGTCAATGTATTTAAGCTTTGTCATTTTCTAACAATATTCCATTGGTTGTAGCATGTAGCATGTCTAACAGGAGGTTCATTTGATGAGGCATGCATGCTTCAAAACATTGAAGCATGTGAGTGGTTAACTGGTGCTTTACATGGCCTTGAAGTACCTAATTTGGATCCAAGCTATGTGGACATGCGTGCTGTATGACTTTATCTCTTTTTCTGTCTGTTTTACAGTTTAATGATAAAACAGATTGTTGAATAGATTAAGTGAGCAATTGATCAGGCATCTAGGCTCACACTGTGGATATGCAGCCATGTCTAGCAGCATAAATTATTTTTCATCTATGAGTTCTAGTCCACTACTGTAGAACAAAAACTAGAAAACTCTTTCAGCTGCCAAAAGTTCTCTTGAGTAATCTTGAAAATTTACATCCCTTGGTGTTAGATTATAAAAGGTTTGGATTAGTGGGAGTATATGGTGAGCAGTCTTCTCTAACACTGGCTGTATTTCTGACAGGTTAGAGAGAAGCAAGCCGAACTTGAAAAATTAAAAACCACATTTGTTGGGAGAGCTTCTGAGTTCCTGAGAAACTACTTTGCTAGTCTGGTGGATTTCATGATAAGTGACAAGAGTTATTTTTCGCAGGTATTGTTCAGTCATGCTATGGGAATTACATCTCTTTTCCATCTCCATTCAAGAGTTCTTTGCTTAACATTGAGTGTCAATAACAGTATTGGAGGTTAATGTATTGATTGCATGCTTGTATGAAACAGCGAGGGCAACTGAAGAGACCTGATCATGCTGATTTAAGGTACAAATGCAGGACATATGCTCGCCTACTTCAACATTTAAAGGTTACCTTACAGAATCTTTCCTTAAGCCTTCAATTTTTGTATATCTTGGCATATGTGTTACTTTTTTCTTTATGAACCTGTTACCCATTTATGTTCCAGAGACTTGATAAGAACTGCTTAGGTCGCTTGAGGAAGGCCTACTGTAGCTCGCTTAACTTACTTCTTCGCCGAGAGGTCAGGCAACAATTCTCTGCTCTGAATGGCTTCAAGCTCTTCTTTAATACCCTATTATATTTTTTAAAGATAATTGTTTAGTAGATGGACAACCAAAAATGATATAAGAGAATGTTGTGCCAGTTTTTTACCAGTAAGATTTCATAAATTGTCCTCTGACAGGCTCGGGAGTTTGCCAATGAGCTTCGTGCTAGCACAAAAGCATCCAGAAATCCAACCGTTTGGCTTGAAGCATCTACAGGCTCCAATCAAAGTACACATACTGCAGATACTTCTACTGTTTCTGATGCTTATGCCAAAATGCTGACGATATTTATCCCACTTCTTGTAGATGAGGTTATGTATCTCAAATTTATTTATATTAAGAACTCTTGATAACAAGTTCTTTCTGAATAACTTATTCCTGATTGTCTAAAACTGCAGAGTTCCTTTTTTGCACATTTCATGTGCTTTGAAGTTCCTGCACTGGTTTCTCCAGGGGGTGTTGCTAATGGCAATAAAGGTGGGAGTTACCATGATGGTGCTGATGAAGATGAGGATGATGACTTGGGTATTATGGATATTGATGAGAATGACAGTAAAGCTGGTAAACTTTTTGACCTTCAGTCAGTCTGGTTCATTTTTTAGCAATTTAACAAAAGATTCTGTTTTGTAGGTAAAAATTCAGTGGAGCTGACAGCATTAAATGAATATCTTCAGGATTTGCTTGATGGAATCCAGGTAGTTTGTGCATTAATTCTTTTATGAAGTGCATGTTCTTTGAAGTGCTTTTACATGTGGGAGTTCACTTTCTTAAGAGTTTCTGTGAACATCAGGAGCATGGTCTACTTCTTTAATCTTGATTTTGTTATTCATCATGGAAATTTTCCAAATCTACCAGGAAACTTAATGTAATTGAATTGAGCACTGTTACACAAAAGAAAGGTGCTAACTGTGTTTTGGGGTCTTTCTGAAATCCTCTTTACCATATTTATTATAAGCAGCCAGCAGGCAGTATTGCTGGGTGTTCAGGGCTTAACATTCAAAATTACTTCAAAAATCTGAATTTTTGACTTGTGAAAGGTCTCCCTGTAATTAATTTAGGAAGACTTTTATGCTGTCGTTGATTGGGCCTACAAGATTGATCCTCTACGTTGCATATCAATGCATGGCATCACAGAGCGTTACCTCTCTGCTCAGAAAGCTGATGCTGCAGGATTTGTTCGCCTCTTGCTTGGCGACCTGGAGGCAAGAATTTCTATGCAGTTCAGCCATGTATGTTTCTGGCTTAAAACAAAAAAAAAGAGTCTGACCACTTGCATCTTGTTATTCCTTGAAGTATAGCTTGTTTATCTCATGTCCTGTATTACAGTTTGTGGATGCAGCATGCCAACAGATTGAGAGAAATGAGCGTAATGTGCGGCAGATGGGGGTCTTATCTTACATCCCAAGGTAATCTCAAATTGATGGGCTTGGCATCTGTTTCTTTTGTCAAATGGACATGTTTCTTCAGCAAGACAGAATTTTTAAATGTTCAAATATGTCTCTAAGAAATTAAAAGGTTATTGTTAAAAAGTTTGATGGTCCAAAAGAACATAACTGCAAGCAAGGAAAAAACCGAAAGGTTAGCAATTTCAGACAAGTGGAATCAAACTTTTTCAAAAATGTTTGTAAGGTCTGGACATTTGCTTACTTGCTAGTGATTGCTACAAATATTGTAAATTGTTTTGACATTTTTTCCCTTCTTTTCTGGCTCATCATATTGTTGGAGTGCAGCCCATCACAGTACAGATGGTAACAGTTTTGGCTGAATGTGCTGTGATATGTGTATCAACTAATGAACATCTTATGAAATCTATTTCTCTCACAAGCAAAGTTTGGAAGAAAAAGTTTTCCATGAATTTCTGAATTTTCATCATATAAATATTGATATGTGACTAATGACATCTTATTGTTCCTTCACAGATTTGCAACTCTTGCAACTCGAATGGAGCAGTACATCCAGGGACAATCTAGGGATCTAGTTGATCAGGCTTACACAAAATTTGTGAGTAAATGTCAGATTTCAGGACTCTTTGTGTTTTTATTTCTCTGTTACTATTCCTTACTAGTACAGTTTAAATATGGCAGGTGAGTATCATGTTTGTGACTTTGGAGAAAATTGCACAAGCCGATCCAAAATATGCAGACTGTTTTCTTTTGGAGAATTACGCAGCATTTCAAAATAGGTAGTTTTTCTTCTTGAAACTCTTTTGGGCATTTCTATTTTCATTTTTTCCTTTTTGGGTTCACCTCCTGATTGGAAGATTCAATTTTTTGAACTTTGATCATCATCTCTGATGATTTGGTGCAGTTTATATGACCTAGCGAATGTTGTTCCTACTTTAGCAAAATTTTATCACCAGGCGAGTGAAGCCTATGAGCAAGCTTGTATGCATCATATCAATATGATTATTTATTATGTAAGGAATTTTGCCTTTTGTCCTATCCTTCTTTGGTCCCTGCATGACTATACTCTAATGTTGCTATTGTTTGGTGAGACATATGTTCTGATCATGTTTGTCCTTGCAATTTTTCAATCTTGCAGCAATTTGAGCGCCTTTTCCAATTTGCTCGCAAGATTGAGGATTTGATGTACACAATAATGCCAGAAGAGGTCAGTGTCTTCTAATTTACCATGTATATTATCTGCAGTTGAAAAGTTAATGATGTGCTTGTGCATTTTCCAAAAAGATATTCTACATTTGTTTTAGGGCAGTTCTGGTGATTCATCTGTGAATGATGTTGCTTCTTTCAAACATTGTGGTAGATCTGGTTAACAGATGAGCTTGGTACCTTCTTTGTTAGACAAATAGGAGTACAATAGGGCTTTCTTACGGGCAAATGTTGAATGAAATAGAGCATCTCTGCTGCTATTTTATTTTCCATCATGCTCTTTAGGGCCTGTATGTCTTCCTTACCCTTAGTGGGACATGTACAACTTGATCTTCTCGTGCCCGTGTTGCAGGTACACTCATTTTATAGCATATTTTCAAACCAGTCAAAGCAATAGAAATATATGCTAGTGGGTCCAATTACAAAGCAAGCTGGGAAATTGCAAGAACTTTACAACATTTTATGTCATAAATATGACCATCAAAATAACAGAGACAGAGGGCAAGATTTTTTTTCCAGATCATTTCCCTTTGGAATAATTATTGCTCTGGAGCCAGGACAAGGGTCTTACTCTCAATGTCTGGCTCATATAAATTTGGTGTTTTTATGAGACAGTGGCTAAGAATGCGGGTACTGCAATTGATATAAATGCCGTGATGGCAAGGAACTGCTAAGAGTTGTACTATAGTGTCAGGGCCCATCGCTGTGTAGTATTATTGACTACTACCTTCCATTGTTGACTGATTGAGCTTATTGGATTCGTTAATTTTATTTACAGATACCTTTTCAGCTTGGGTTGTCAAAGATGGATCTTCGCAAGATGTTAAAATCTAGTTTATCTGGGGTAAGTCATTCAATGCCCACATGATAGAGTTTTTGTGGTCTCAAACAAGTGTGTTCCAATTATTTGGCTTGTCTGATGCAGGTTGAAAAGTCCATTAGTGCAATGTACAAGAAATTGCAGAAGAACCTAACTTCAGAAGAATTGTTACCTTCTTTGTGGGATAAATGCAAGGTAAGATTGCTTTTCAAGTCTTGGAGACTTCAACTGAAAGCTTTTCTTAAATAGTGCTGGTGGTTCTGAAAGCTCCAAATTATTCTGTTCCTATGTTTAGACTTCCCGGCACAAATGCCATATTCAGAAAGCTATTGTGGGTAAGGCGGAGGAGAGTAAATCCTCAAAAGATTTACCAGCTTGCCTAACATCTCAATTTCTGAAAACCTAGGTGTTAAGAGAAGTAAAAGAGTTAGTAGTATGACAGTACAATTGAAGTCGTCTCTATTGTGATATATCAGAAGTGAAGCTGTTTTTTTTTTTTTTCTTTCCCTACAGCTAATTTGGTTACTAATTCCTTGTCTTTTCCTTTTTCTATTAGCTATTGTTTTCCCCTGCTTTGAGTAATCCAAATGCAAGTGTAGAAATTTCTATGCATTTATGCTTTAGTTGACAGACCATGAGCAAGAGCACTACTAGTAGGCAACTGTTGATATGAGATAAGCTCCATGATAGGTGGAACCCATGATTGACATCAAGAGGTCCCTCTTTTTGTTTTGTTTTTGGGAAAATGAAGCGAATGATTTTGCTGGTTTCATTGATTTGTGATTTTGAAAAACTCGTCTTCTAACTTTGTCTTCCTCCAAATTCCCGTGTTGTTATTAGATTTCCTTGTTTGGTGACTTCCTGTAGACCATCTGTTGTGTCAAATATGCTTACTGATTATCTAAACTACACCTTCATATTGCAGAAGGAATTTTTGGACAAATATGAAAGTTTTGCACAGCTGGTAACTAAGATATATCCCAACGAGATCATCCCATCTGTGGCAGAAATGAGAGATCTTGTGGCTTCCATGTAAACATTGTAGGGAGTTTCTTTTTGTATAATGAGTTAAGTTCTTCTATAGAGCTGTATTGATCCTCTGTAATTATTCCTTTTTCTTGTCTTTTCTGAAGAAATTTCCCCCATATTTGATTCGCCGGATAAAATATACCCGTATATTGTCTTAAAGATGCGATTGAAATTAGTTCTGGCCAGGGCGTGTCTAATTATCTTCCATTCTTTAAGCTCCTGCCGGGGTTACCTGAAACTGTAAGAGGCGCATTTCTGCATTAGTCTCTCCGGTGATTTTACCCGCTTCAGTAAGTCTGCCTTATACATCACTTCTTTCGTTTTTCAATAATGCACGTTACCAATTTGTGGGTATGTGGACTCATCACTCCAGGAAACATATTTTCACATATGGCGCCTTCTTCGATGGTTTGTTCTCACTCAATTAGGTTTAAGTTAATTTTTGTTTCTTGGTGGCTAAGTTCATCAATTACTAGAAGAAAGAAAAATGGAGTCCTTACAGAATAGTTGCACACAACACGGACATATTTGTTATATGTATATAACATAGACCTGAATTTCATGGACATATATTTGTACACGGAAAAAAAAATGTTGGTATTGCAAAACGAAAGTCAAATTGGGATATATAAATGTTAAAAAGAAGAGTCAATTTTTTTTAAAAAAAGATTAAATAGTTGCATAATTAAATAATCTAGTAATATTGATATTAATGTGCATACTTAATTTAAAATTTTATGTTATATGAATAATATTTTATATTACAAAAATTACAATTATTATTAAGAAAGATATTAAATATTCATATAATTTCAATAAATTTTAATTTTTATTATAGTATAGCTCTAACAAAACAAAATATTAATTTGTATTGCTCATTTATATTAATAATAAATTAATGAGATATATTATATTTCAATTTTGAATAAATATTAGATATTTATATATTGATACAAAACACTCATAATTTTACAATAAGTAGTAATGTTAATAGGATTAACTATAATATTAAAGTATCTAACTATAATATCATTATCTTATAACTCATATTTGAATATAATTTATTTAAAATAATTAACTCTAACTTTTGTTAATTGTATGATGTGACTCTAAAATATTAATTTCACCGTCATCTTCAATACTAAGATTCATATTAGTATATTGTAAAAAAAAAATCTAATTGTTTTTGAATTTTAATAAAATTATGAAATGTAATATGATGACATTTAAGAAAAAATTAAAAATCATATATTTTATATTCAAATTATTTTCAATAATTAGAAATACATAAAATTAAATAATTCCTCCTATCCTTTAAGTCTTTGTCCCTACTTGTAATTATGTAGGTGATATTGCTCACTATAATAAGGGGTGAGAAATCTAAACATATTTGCATATCTAAATCAACCAAATAATACTTTACTTGTAAATGCATAAGAAATTATATTATAATTAAAACACAATTTTCATAAGCACTATAATATCATTAATTATATTTCCCTAACCCATTACAACAAATATAAATATTATATCATAAGAGCAAACACAATATATATATTTTATGAATACATAATATATTTTGAGTGGTTATAATTTTTTTTACAAAATAAAATTTCATTAGCAATTACAATAAGTGTGGAAATGTGATTGTTATTTATTACTTTGTCACAATTAGATCAATAATTGAGATTCTCATTATTAGTAATACTAAATGAGAAAGAGAGAATAAATGATGTTGAGATTTCACCTAACAAAAGAAAATATTTTCCGTCTTGGTGGAATATCACTAAAATTTGAAGAAGTAATAACAACCTTGGTAGATATGACAAAAGTTAATCCAATCCGAATAATTCAATTTAATTTGTTTGAAACTTAACTCAACTTAACATGCATTGATTGAAAAAATCAATAACCCATGACTTGAATTACCCAAAATTAAAATAATATGAGAGTTGAATAACTTAAAATTAAAATTAAAAATCAACTAATCCAAAATTTGAATAATTTGAATTTGTAAAACTTAAAATTCAAATAATTTGATTTCAAAATCTTAATGAGTGAAATTTAATATATTTACAACTTAATAAATCTAATACTTGATGTATTTGACACTCGATTAATTTGCAATGCGATGAGTTGATACTTGAGATAGTCAAAATCCAAATTATGACCAAATAAATTTAAAATTTGACGAACTTCAAACCCAAAATATTCAAAATTTAAATAACTCTAAACCTTATAAATCTGAAAATTAATGACATAAGACTTAAAACAATCTAACTTAAATCTTACTTGTTTTACTGAATAGTTACTTTTAAATTATGGTAAGTAGACAAAGTACTGTTAAGATCTTTTTGAAATACTTAAAAATAGTGTTAATTGAGTGTTGAAACCAATCACTAATAACTTCTTGTTGTTCATTTTATTCAATAATAGTGAAAAATATTGCAATTGTTCTTGCATAAAAAGAAACTTAAAATCAAATAATAATCTTCTCTTTTTTAATCATTCACACAAGTTAATAAATGATTTTTGATTAATCTTGAATAGGTCACTGTAAGTGTTTGAATGACTATTGTTTTGCCAGATATCCAAATTAGAAATTAATTTTTTTTAACAAGATGAGATGATGAGAGAGAATAGGGTTGTTAAGGCAAACAAAGAGAGAGGGAGAGGCACTAAGAGAAAAAAGAACGATGATAAAAGAATTATAATGGCAACCAAGAGAGAGAGAGAGAGAGAGAGAGAGAGAGAGAGAGAGAGAGAGAGAGAAGTAAGTGTGAGAATCAAGGTGGTAAATGTTGATTTGAGCTAAATAACCTAATTTAACCTATTTGAAATTTGATTCAATGTAATTTGTATCAATTAAAAAATTAATAATTTGTAACTTGAATCATTTAAAAATTAAAATAATTTAAAATTTGAATAATTAAAAATTAAAATTATTTAAAAATTAAATTACTTGAGTCTAAAATTTGTGAAATTCAAAATTTAATATATTTAAAATTTGGTGAATTTAACACTTGATATATTTGATATATAAAATATTTATAATTTAAATGATTCAATAAACTTAATATATAATAAATTTAAAATATAATAAATTTAATTTTTAAAATATTTAAAATTTAAATTATTTAAAAATTTAAACAACTAATTCAAATCAATTTTGACCCACTTATTTATTACTTTATTTTTGTGAGTGAGAGACAAAAATGGGGATAGATAGCTTCACCCACTTTTAGTTCAACACAAAAACGGAGGGGCGAAAAACATTAAAATGAGATTCTTTTTTTTTTTTTTAAGGTAAGCGATTTGATTTTTATTTTTATTTTTTGTAAAAAGAGGAAACTGACAATGTGCACCAAACGCATTTCGTGATTTTTAAATGGACAAAAAGCGAAAAAGGAAACTCCTACTTTTTGTTTTAAGTCTTTATTACATAGATTTCTATATAGACGAGTAAAGTAAGTTCACAAAAGTGCAATCATTGGGCTACAAATGTGCAATATGGGAAAGATAATTATAATTTTTTGTGATTTGCATTAGCATTGCAAACAATTAAGTCTTATTGGTTTAAATTTTGATATATTTAATTTAATTTTATTTATTAAATAAATTTAAAAATAAAATTTAGTGACACTGTTGTTTATTATGACGCAAGCTTATTCTTCTTTATCAGGTTGAACTTACGATATTTTTTTCTTTTGGAACAACTTATTTAATTTTATAATAATATTATAAATAATTAAAATAATAAAATTAAAATGACCAAAAAAATTTAATATATAATATATAATTTAAAAATCAACTTATCAAACTCGGTCTAGACATTTCCAAGCGATTTTTGTAATGATTAAATACGCAAACTTCGAAACGAGTTCTTCTGTGAATTTTAATGAGCCTAATTTGGTCTTACCGAAAGTTAATACGTTTTTTTTTTTATTTAAAAAAAATTAATAAATTTAAAAATTAAATCTAAGTTGTCATCGGATTATCTAAATAAAAGAGTTTGGGTAAGAAGAGTTTGGGTAAGTTTTTATGGAACTGAACACTGAGCTCTCAGCGAATATATGCACTCTCTGCTTGCAGGCCTACAGATAGGTGCTTACGTAATATTTCCGTTATTTTAAAGGGCAAAGAGTCTAAAAATGAGTATAATGCGATGGGTCTTTTGGTCGCCAGAATAGGTTGACCATCGGCAGCTGAGGAGCTGAGACTTCTGATTCCTCACACTCCCAGGTTGCGAAAAGCTCGCAAAAGGTAACGAACTCGGCAGGAAGCTTCCCGTTTCCTCCCCCTCCCCCCCCCTAGCTCTTGGCCCTAGGATTCGCTGATGGACTCCAAGGCCGATACGCATGGCGCGGACGACGCAGACGATTTCTTCACGGAGAACGACGCGGGCTTGGATTACTACAACGACGGCGACGGCGACGGCGGCTCCAGCGCAGCTTCTGATTCCGAGTTGCTGGAAGAACTGGCTAGTAGCGATCATGATCGAAAACAGGAAAAGAACTATACGGTGTTGAGAGAAGCCGATGTGCGACAGCGGATGGAGGCTGATACGGCGGAGTTGTCCGCCGTCCTTTCCATATCGAAAGCCGAGGCAAGTATCCTACTCCTTCACTATGATTGGAGTGTTTGCAGTGTTTTTGAGGAGTGGTTTGGCGATGAATTTGGGGTCCGTAAAAAGGTGGGTTTGTTGGAAAATCCCCGAGGACAACAAGGAGCCGATCAGAAATCTGTTTTATCGGATCATGCGGCTGGCGGCGTTGTCTTCAAGACTTGTGGGGTCTGTTTCGAATCTTGTCCTCCCGATTCGATGAAATCGGCGGCTTGTGGCCATGCCTTTTGTTTTGAGTGCTGGAGGCTGTACATCAAAACAAAAGTGGATGATGGTCCCGGATGCTTGATGCTGAAGTGTCCTGAACCCCTGTGTTTTGTTGCAGTGGACGAGAATTTGATCAATGAACTGGCATCTGAGGAAGACAGGGAGAAGTATTGTTATTTCCTTGCTAGGTCCTACGTGGAAAAAAGCAAGAAGAGAAAATGGTGCCCTGCTCCAGATTGCCAGTTCGCTATTGATGTTTCTGTTTCTGGTGATGAGAATTTTGATGTTTCTTGTGCATGTTCGCATACTTTTTGCTGGAATTGTAGTCAGGAACGACACCGTCCAGTGGACTGTGACATTGTGGCGAAGTGGATTTTGAAGAGCAATTCAGATTCTGAAAACGAAACGTGGAAGAAGGCTTATACCAAGCCTTGTCCCAAGTGCGGCCGTGCAATTGAGAAGAATGAAGGGTGTATGCACATGACATGTTCACAACCTTGTGGGTTTCAATTTTGCTGGTTATGCCTTGGAGCTTGGAGAGGTCATCTTGTTGGTTCCTGTAATGGGTATGGGAGAGATTCTAAGGATAGGGAAATACAATCATTGAGAGAAGATATTCTCAGGTATCAACATTATTATGATCGCTGGGCAGCCAATGAAAGGTCAAGGCAAATTGCCCTGGAAGATTTGCACAAAGTGCAAGACAAGCATATTGAGGAAATTGCTCTCAACTGCCAGCAGCCTGCATTTCAGCTTACATTCCTGGCAGAAGCCTGGCAACAGATAGTTGAATGCCGGCGAGTGCTCAAGTGGACCTATGCATATGGATATTACCTGCCTGGCAGTAATCTTGCTAAGAAACAACTATTTGAGTACTTGCAGGGGCAGGCAGAAGCTGGTTTGGAAAGGCTTCATGGTTGTGCTGAGAAAGAACTAAAGGAGTTTCTGGAGGCTGACAGACCATTAGAAAAATTCACTGAATTTCGCAAAAAGTTAATTGGTCTGACTACAGTGACTAAAACTTACTTTGATAATTTGGTTACAGCATTAGAGAATGGACTATCGGATGTGACTTCAGATGTGGGTAGCAGCTCGAAGAGACAAAAGACAGCAAAGTACTGCAGAATGAAGGCCACTGCAGACGAACTACTTGCACCAAGACGACAAGTTAGGACTGCAGCACTGAATGCAGCTCAGGTTCAGGGGCCATGGTCTTGTGAATTCTGTACCTATGCCAATCCTGCTTTTTCCATGACATGCCAGATGTGTTTCCGAGGATCTTGGTCCTGTCGACACTGCACCTTTGCCAATCCCAGGTTTGCCGCCACATGCCAGTTATGTAATGAACCCCGGTATTCCAGCTGATGAGGAAGCACCATTTACCAGATTCCATGTGTCACGACAGATAATTTAGACAGTGTGTCCTTGTGCTTGTCTATGACCAGCTTCTATATCATTAAAATCTCGATGTTGATTTCTGTAACCCGGATTTTCAAACTATATTCCTGTAGGCAATATTTCCATTGTAATTGACCTATTTGGTAACTAAAAGCCATTTGCTCTAATTTTAATTTAGCTATGTGACTTGTAGATTTTTTATGCAGGAATTTTTCATGTCTTGGTTGAATTGGTTTTATGTTATGGAAACTATTTCTTAGGTAGAGCATTCTAAGAGCTCCATGTGTTGTAGGAATGAAACTCTTATGGTTCAGATCCTCAGAATTACCCTTAAAATTAAGGGTGAAATCCACCTGCTAGTTCACATGAAAGAACGAAGATCTTATCCTTGATAGCATTAATCTTTCTTTCATTCCTTATTTTTTTGGTCAGATTGCATATAGGTAAAAAGCCAACAAACAAATATGTATGACAGAGCTTAGCTACTCTTCTGCATGGTATCAGAGATTAGTAATCTTTCCCTCTTGATGTGTGCAAGTCATACCTATTGAGAAGAGCCTAGTCCTATATTTCCATGGAAATTTTTGGCTAAGAGTGGACAAAAGAATACCGAATCAAGAATCAGATGGTCTTGGACAACAATTCTCCGCTCCAAACAACCCTTCAAAAGTTTTGGTTAGAATGTCGAATCTATGTAAGGTTTGATGCCCCCAAATTATGTGAGGTAAGTATAAGTAACATCCGATAGTTATGCGACTCTCTTTAGTGTCTCTTTAATTGATGAAAATTTGCATATGTTGAATATTGACATGAGAGTTCGAACTGCGTTAATTTGAGGTTGATGACACATTTATGTCTTGCAAGCTGCGGCCTCAATCATTGAGACGCTTTAAGATTTGGTCTGAATATAGATGTGGTGGAGACCCTTTCCGGCCGAAGCAAATCTGCTGTAAGCGTATGTACAGATTTGTGTGATGACGGACTCAATGTCGCTTGAGCCTACCCTCTTCCTATTTTAATGGTCAAGAACATTGATTTTGTTTATGAAACAATTAGAAAATGCAAAAGAACTGTACATTGAGATGATGTTGAAATGTAGCGTGTAGTAACATTTTGGACGGGAATTGAATGTGCAATTCTATAAGTAAACAGAGAAAATTAAGTCTCGCTTAAAGTAGTAAAGTTAGAAATTAAAAAGAAGAGTTCCCATCGCATCTTGGATAATTTACGTCATTGGTGACTCCTCCTATTGTCTAGTTTCATTTGAGTCAACAAAAGCTTCAATTCGTTATGATCAACTTGTTTAGTCTCGCTAAGATCGCACCGCCCCGAACAATAGTCGTATGTAACCCGTAGTGAAATTTGTCGCTTATGAATGAATTCTAATACTCCAACCTGTATTTGTTAAAATTTTCACTTGCAACGGTTGAAAGTTAATTCAAATTAATAGATAATTAGTATTTTAGTAAAAATTAAATCAGTTAAATTACATGTAATATTAAGAATAAATGCTTGATACATAATGTTTATATTATTAGTATGTATATTTTTTATTGTATAAAATTGAGAGTTTTTATATAATTATCCCAATGTGGTATTAGAGAGAGGAGACGTAGAAGTCTCGCCGAAATCGCCGTATAAGCGACTAGTCTGCCGTTGCTCACCTCCGCGTGCCGCTGCACAGTGCTATTTTCGTAGCTAGAAGACAAATCAAACACCTCTGGACGCCGATAAGGTTGTTTCCGGTCACCATTCTCAATGTTAAACGTGCCCTCTCTGGTTGTTGTTGCGGCATGGATCTACCTCCTCCCGTGTCACACTTCTACACATTTTGGCAGCTGACTCGCCGAAAATCAATAGAAATTGCCAAGTTGCTTCCTTCGCTGTTTCTATCAATGTTGGCTCACTGTTTACCTGTCACTCCCTCCGTTGAACTCGCCATTGCAAGTCGCAAGTTACCCAAATTCCTTTGCTGTCGGTAAGAGCTCCCTCACTGTTTGATTGCTTGGAAACAACTTCAATTTTGTGTGTCGGTGTTACTTATCAGGAATAGTGAGTTTGTAGAGAGAAACGAAAAGGAAAAAAAAGGGGGCGGGGGGAAGATAAAAAAAAAAAAAAGAGGATAACAATTGTAATAAAAGAGACAAATTTCAGTTATGTTTCAATGGAAAAATTATAATTAATTATGTGTATAAATAAAAGTATTATTTAATTATAATAAATTACTAAATATTTCAAAAAATGAAATTGAAGAACTTGTAGTAGATGAAACGTAGGCATAAAGAACTACTTGTCAAAAGCTACCGAGGAAAGATGAAAAAAATGCTCCATTTGGTTTATTTGAGGATAAATAATTAACTTTTTAAAAAGATTATATGAGTAATTTTGTTAAAATAAATATAAAATATCTTAATAACATTATTTTCAAATGTAAATAAGATTTAAAAAGTAAAATTTTAAATATTAAAATATCAATTTAAAATTTTGCAAATAAATTTTTTAAAAATTGTTTTAATTTATATAAGTAGAGTTCTTATTTTGATAAATTAAATGAAAATTTATAAAAAATAACTGAATGATTAAGTTAAAATTGAAAAAGTCTTATGAATACTTACACTGTAATATAAGCATATCTTTTTCATAATAAAAGTATATAATTTATATGTTAGTTGATATATTAACAAATATATTACTAGCTCATAAACAATACATAAATGATAAGAACATTGAGTAGATAGTATAGTAAGTACTTTAAAGATAAACTCCCAACAAGTTATGAATTAAAGTAGAAGTGAAGTTATTCTCGTGGTAAAGGACAAAGACATAATGGTTCTTACTACAATTTTTCAAATTAAGGATGTCACTACAACAATTATAAAAATAAAGATAGTCAATACAATGATCAAAATAGACCTAATCAAACATGCAGAAGTTAAGGTTAAAACCAAGGAAAATGTGATGGCAAAGAAAAATATGAAAAATCTAATATTAAGTATTATTCGGATTATAAGAATAATCATTATACTAATGAGTGTAGATTTAACGAGAATAATTATACAACACATTGTGTACAAAAAGGAGATATAAATAATGGATATTAAACCATCATAATAGTTACTGGAACTATTAAAATACTAAAATTATAATACATAGTTTTTTAATATTGGTATACTAATTACATATATAGAAAAAAAATAGTTTATTAATATTAATGAGTTAATTTATTTTATAATCAAGTTTGTTGATAATAACAATATTATAAACATGAGAAAATTCTCATTAAATCAAATAAAAGAGATTATATTTTATATTTTTTTATATATTAAATATAAAGAATAATTTACTTAAATATAAAGAGTAATTTATTTAACTTGAGTATTTGAATTAAGGATAATGTTGTGTTTTGCCTTTTTATTTTTTTTACTTTAACTCATTACATCTTCATTCACGTAATAATACTTCGAACTAGCATGTCTATAACAATCAAAGCATGATAAATAAAATTTCAAAGATGAGTGTTCATGCTTGATTGTCTAGTCCCTCTTCACAGTGTTTTGACTCGTGAAATTTCATTCCTTTGTGATGATGTTCAGCGTGTGAATTAGGCACTTGTCTCAATTCAATCTCACATGCACATCAGTAATTCAATAGATACATGTTATTCATCAAAATATATATGTGAGTAATGACTACAACAGTCTGTATATTCTAAAAAAGATTTATAGCCACTCGAGCTATCTCTTCTCCAACACAAAGCATAAATATCTTTCCACGCTGCTATACCTGTTGGCTGTAAGCTATAACAAAAGCACGTAGATTATTCTATATTCTTTTTGGCATGGTCCAAAGAGCCTTCCATGAACAAAAGGAACGGCATAAGTCAATGGTTCCTTTGTTCTCTCTCTGTTCTTTTTTCTTATTATTATTTTGTTTGAAGTGAAAGTTATACAATTCATACATATACAGGAAGAAAGGGATAGAAAAGATAAAATTCGAATCTCTACCTCTTCTTGTAGTACAAAATTTATAGACCAATCACTCTAAACAAACAGTATTATCTTTTCTTCTTTTTTTTTGTTAGGGTTGATGAAAGCTATAATTTCCTTGCTAAACCTTGTGAGGCCGAGCATGTAACTAGAAGCCTAATTAAAGGAAGCCCGATGCTTCTGCAGCCCAAATTTTAAATGGGCCAATAACAAACCCGGAAAAAACCAAAGTGAAACTCTTCCCCACCCCACCCCAACCCAATTGGCTAGGTATCCTCCACGGAGCCATCAACAGAAATTCTCGAGAGAAGGAATGCACTGGCCGAGGAAACGAGCACAGCTCCCGCCAAGCAGGCAAGATCCAAACTGGTAATTAAAGGTACATCCTTGAATTTCTCGAGAAGCCGCAGTTGAAGAATCATCATAACGGCGTGCCCCATCTTAGATTTTGCTTTCGAAATCGATTGCATTTCGACCCATGTGGGAAGCGACTGAAATAGGCACCGAGAAAATCACCCAAAAAAAAAAAAAGAGAAAGAAAGAAAGAAAGAAAGAAAGATGATTTAGCCCCTGAATTGAATCGATGGAAAGCTATTTTTATTTGATCGACTAAAACGTAATCCAGACTCCGGAACACTCACCTGTAGATAGAAGAGCCCAAAGAAGTTTGACCCCCGAGGCCATGGCCGTTCGTCTCTGGGATTCTTCGATCCAACAAACATGACATAAAGGCCAACCCCAAAAATAAGCATGGCAGTTCCCATTAAGAACACGTCTGCATGAGAATTGAACCGAACGCGTATGACGTTGTTGTATATGTTTACTAATTGGAGGATAGAAATATTATAGTACCTATGGCTTCTATAAGTAGCTTCGTTATGAGTGCCTGATCTAAACTTCGAGACAAGCCATTGAAATACTGGAGATAGGACTCTAAAATGAGAAAGCAACCCTGCAAAGATAGCTTGGAAATGTCTCCATCACACGCCAGATATCTACTGAAGAAAACAAAATGGAATGGTAATACAGCCGTTTTTCTTTCTTTTCTATTTTTTTTCTTCCTTAAAATGTTACCTCCACGAAACACAATATTGAACCGAGCAAGGATCCCGCGACGGCGAATAACGTGAAGAATCGACAATCGACAATAAACTGCAAAAGTCGGTAAAGTGGTGGGTATTTTTAATTTACAACTCTTGTTCATCTTTGCATGTTAACAAGTGAAATAAAATCACTCCAATTCTGTGGTCCAAATGTTATTGTCATGAATATAAAAAAAAAATTTCTGAGAAAACAACAGCTTGACAGTGACATATATAGATACGATGCAACTGAGTAAACACAGGTGGTGAAAATGAAACAACTCGATACATTCATTGCCACTGGTTTATGTAAAGCTCGATGAACCTGCCTATACATCCCCATGTGATTGTTCTGGCCATCTAGCTCTGATTTCTATTTTTATTCCACAGATTACTTTACTGTAAGTATTCCATTAACAGCAGCTAACCGTACTTCTTACGATGACTTGAGAGACTTTTTCAAAGATGTGTATGAAGCCATAAAGAGAAAAGGTCAAGATAACTTTTTTCTATCAATAAGGTCCTAAAGTATAAATACTTGTTTGATATATTTCGACACGAATACATACGTCAAAAAGTGTCAAATAAAAAGAACTAGACATATTGGTAACTTCTAATTAATAAACCAAATATATATTAAACACTTATAAAATTAATTTCAAAAATTTTAAAATATATATATAATAATAATAATAATTCTTTTATGAATATTCTAATGAATAGTTTCATTAATAAAAAAATAATATATCCAATAAATTATCTTTTATTAAAGTAATTATATGAGATACTTTAATATATAATTTTATATATCATATTATATGTATATTAGATGTATTATTTTAAAGGTTTTAACAAAACACTTATTATAATACACTAAATAATTGATTTTCTTAGTTATATGTTTGAAAAAAAATGTTATATTTATGAAATATATATATATATATATAGACACATTTAACATAATTAATAATATATATATATTTGACAGTCATGTATGCATTGTGTCGTGTGCTTGCTTGTGTTTGTGTCCATACATCCTATGAACATACCTTTTGAATAAACATTTGGGCTTGAAATTTCCATGGCTTGTGTTTCACAGGTGTCTTCAAAATCTTAAGCAAAGCGTTGCAAAGAGTTGTGATCATGGAAGGGATATTTAGTCCTCCTCCGCGATCAACCCCAGCTGGATCTGCGGTGATTATCAAGCTCTCTGATGTAGCCACGGATGCTTTCAAAGCCACCGACGACGTTTTACTCTTATCGCCGCCGTCCCAGCCGGCAGCTGCCTTCTGTCCACCCAACCCGGCCTTGATGCTTATGCATTTCACTGTAGAGATCGACGAAGCACTTGTTCTCGAAGGAAGAGAGTAGCGCAAAGCGCTAGACGAACGTAATAACCTTGCGGTTGCCATTGTCCTTGGCCTGGATAGTGTGTGTGTGCTTTTTGTTTACAGAAGTTCTTGGACTTTTGGTTTTCTGGGTACGGCTGCCTTTTATAACAATATTGTGCAAATGTATGAGCGAATATTCGAGGCATATTGGCTTTTACTAGGCTCTTTCTATTTCCTTGGAGTACAATGCTTTTTCGTTAAGCTTGATTAGTATTTTTGACGTTTTTCTTTCTATTTATTTTTATTTATATTTAAATTTAAATTTTCATACTGTTACTCATTCTAACACAAAATAAATAAATTTAATAATATTTAAATAATACATTTTTATAAAATATAAATAAAAAATAATTTTTAATTTATAAAATATAATAATTGATATATATATTAATAATTTTTATTGATAAAAAAATTTAAGCTCGAGCTTTTAATTCAATGGAATGAAATGTTTGGCCTCACGTGGTGTTCAACGTGTGGGGCCAAAGGAGTTGTGAGCCGCACACGCGTCGGGAGGCATCTTTGGGCTGGTGTTTTTTGTACCGGGTGTTGGTCTCCGTCACCGCCCGCTTGGAAGCATCATTTGTCGGCTTCCTACGTTGTAATTTCTACCCGTGGAAGGTGGAAGGGAACGGGGGAAGGTGCGCTCCGCGAAGGAACTGTAGTCTGCGCACGTGCCGACCCACGTTCTTTGAAAAATTAAAGTCTCTGTTCATATCTTTAGCGTGGTGGAAGAATGCAATTTCATACACCATTCGGGTTTTGTTTGCATGTGGCTTCACTTTCAACCTTTTAAAGTTACAACATTTTCTCAATTACAATTTTAATTGGATGCTCTTTCAAATTTGGTTGTCTTTTTTTTTTTGTTTTTTGTTTTTGGGTTTCTTTTTCAAAGGAAAGGTTAGACCCCTTTTTTTTTTGGCACCAAAAAGGAAGTTTTAGATGAACTATTTACACCTAGATAATATCATTTCATTGGCTAATTGTAATAATTTTTTAGAAGCGAGCACAGAACTTTAAGATGGTCGTGCTATTTAGCCTACTATTTTTTGTCCCACCCCCATATGACACACATGTAAGATGCAACACGTCGAGTGGAACACAAATGTAATCCATGGCAGTGTAATGTACTTTCTTACAATACCACATAAGATTCACCGCTTGATCTTGCCGATAAAACATGTTAGTTTACAAGTTAGAATCTTTTTAGGTATACTTCATGAAGAAGCAAGTGCGAGTTTCGATTTTCGAATGAAGCCCTACCAAAGGAGATTTCCCGGTGGGCGTGTGTGTGTATTTATGTTTTATAAATATAGTAGATATTTAATTTTGTGTTTTATAGAATTGAATTTTATTTAAATTTTTAAAACTAGATCTTATTTAAATAATTTATCTGTTACATTTAATATTCAACTAATTTAATTTATTTAAAAAAATTATTAAATTCAAGCCCATTAATAAAGAAAAAAAAATCATTAAAAAAGAAACATCTAGTCTACACCCAATTAGACCCTTTGGGTGGACAAAAAGGTCATCGACCCCACATGACCTAATACCTAGCATACCTTTTTCACGGAAAAAAAAAAAAACAAAAATGCTCTTTGTAGGCATTCTTCAGCTCCACGTGAAGCTTCCAAGCAATGAGATTCACAAATGCTTTGCACATTGCCACCTGCCAATCCCAATGTCGGTCAACTTTGAGGCCTCTCTCGATTGCAGCAGCGATGGTTAATTCACGATGCAAAACATACCCCCGAATCTCTGTGTCGCAATGACCTTCCTGGACAGGAGAAAGGTCATCGGACACGACAGCAATAGGGCACGTACGATGCATTGTGTATATGTTAAATTATGATGATTCGACTTATTTATCTAAGATTTTTCTAAATTTAAAAAATCATTATATTTGACATATGTTATAATTAATCCAAATATTTGACATAAATAATACTATTATTTATTTTTATTTTTATTTTTTCTTAATTAATTAATTATTTTTTCTTTTCTTCTTTTTTTATTTTCAATAATTTAATTTTTATTTATTTTTAATTTTTAATTTTTAATAATTTTATATTTATATGCTCACTTGAGATATTTTAAATTAGTATTACTAAATACACTTGTAAACTCTTTTTTATATAATTTTTTCTTTTTCTATGTTTTTCTCTTTTATTTTGACTTCTTTAATTGCAGTTATTCATATATACTTGTATTCATATAGTGTTGTTGAGAATTTGCTTTTCTCAATGTTCACTTGTTGTTGGCATATTTTCAAATGTTTTTATGAGGACCACTGTTGTTTAGAAACTTTTGTTAGTTTTGACTTATAATAGTCAATATTTTTTCCTTACTCTTAAATTGCTCACTCCCGTCATACTTTTTGATTATGCTTTGTTCTCTTTTTTAATTTCAATTTATTGCTTGAAGTCATTAAGCAATAAGAGTTTTTTTTTCCCAAAATTTGTGATTTTTCTACTTAGCTAATCCTTTTTTTATCTCTCGGGTTATTTCTTGCCCAAACCCAGAAGGACTGGAATTACAACAAAATATCTTTACTTATTTGCTTTCAAGAGGATCATCTTACTCTTAGGAGATGCAAATACTCCTTGTGTCATGTTGTTGGAATAAATTTCACATTTGGGATTTTTGTAACATCTTAAGGTTTTTTGTTTTTTTTTTTTCTTATGGAGCATGCTCAACTTGTTGGCTTATTATTTCAATCTTATGAAAATTCTTAAACCATTGATCCATTCAGACTGGCTGATGTTGTTTGAGGACTTTGAGTATAATATTATAAGGAATTCCTTATATGCTTAAGAATCTTAAACAAAATAATATAATTTATGTTATGTTTATTTTTATTTTTAAAATGCCTATTGACTTATATCAACTAAATAAATATGATCACATCAATAACATCTGTGTCAAGGTTCAAAAGAAAGCTATTATTCATTAGACAACTAGTTTATATATAACAATTAAAGAGAGTGAGATATTTTGGTATAAAGTGGCAAAAGATTGTGAGGTTAATAATGTAGAGATTAACAAAGACCAATAGTATAACCAATAGATTGGTCTGAGTTAGGTCTAAATGCTTTATTGGAGATGTCTTTAGTATCATCTAGATGTCCTTTATGTGCAAACCTTATTTGCTTGATCATGTATTGCATCCTTTTTGATTTCTTTCAATGTACTCTCACTCTAGTTAGTAGTCAATGATTGGTCCATTTCATACTTGGCTAATGTTTAAGCAAAATACTTTCTGATTGTATTTGAATTATTATGATATGACATGTCCTTATCATTTATATCTATCAGAATCAATGCCTCACCTAAGATTGTCTTTCTTATAACATAAAAACCTTTATAGTTGGATGCTCATTTTTCCCTTAGGTCACTTTGATTTTGTGGAACTTGTTTTAAGATTAAGTCTCCTTTTTTGAAGTATTTAGGGTGCATTTTCTTTTGATATACTTACCTTATCTAGCTTTGGTATAATTATTTATGGCAAATAACATTTGGCCTCTTTTTTTTTTTTATGAGATTTAATTGGTCATATCTAATTTTGACTCATTTTACCTCTTCTAGTTCTGCTTCCATCAAAACTTTTAAGAAAAAAATTTCAACTTTTACTAGTAAGACTACCTCAGTTTTATAAACCAATGCAAATAAGGTTGTCTCTGTGGAAGTACGTATGGCGGTGTAGTATGCATGCAAGGCAAACAACAACATCTCATGCCAATCTTTGTAGATAACTGTCATTTTTTCAATGATTCATTTGAGATTTTTATTTGTTATTTCAACTACTCCATTCATCCTTGGTATATATGAGATAAAGTTGTGATATTTGATTTTAAATTGGTTATAAAGGTCAATTATCGCTTTGTTGTTTAAATTGGTGGCATTATTCATGATTAGTCACTCTGATGCACCATAAAGACATATAATATCATTCTTGATGAACTTAATGATCATGTTACAAGTGACACTCACATAAACTGTTTCAACTCCTTTTGTGAAGTAGTTAATTGTCAATAGAATGAATTAATACCTATTAGATACGTTTGTTGTAACAAGACTAATTACATCCATTGCCTACATAGAGAATGAACATAGAGATGCCATTGTATGTAATGAAGTTGGTGCTGCATGTATCTAACATTCATGGCATTTTAAGGTGTGCCAAAAGTAATTTGATTATATAGTTAACTAATAATATCTTACCCTTAAGATTTTTTTGACCATGAAGCGATCACCAATATATGATTCACCCTTCATGTACTCCTTTCATGATTATTTCTATTTTAGCCACATTTATAAATTATAGTAAGATTAAGTCATAGTTATGTTTGTAAAGGATGTCTCCACTGAAGAAGAAATTCATTGTTAATCTTTATAAAATTCTTTTATTATTCTTATTTGTACCTTTGGGATAACCTTAAGTTTTAAGGTAGTGCTTTATGTCATGATACCATGGCTT